>CM035160.1:49148216-49546728 GCA_020205615.1 Panax quinquefolius | reverse complement strand
AGCTTATTCAATGTACTATAATACCCCAAAAGCCCGAAATTTTACGAAATCTATCTGTTGTCCTCGAATTTATGTTTTAGGGTCGTGATCACACAATCTCTCGGACTTTTGTTTTGTCTCAAAAATGCTTCCTCTCTTGATTTTCTTCGCTCATATCTTTTAATTAGTTATATATAACATGTATGAATCAAAATTAAGTCTTAGCTTTGCCTAACTATGGGTTTTTAGGCAAAATTGCTCTTTTAGTAATTTAATCGAACATAATGAGTGCGTCAAAATTGTGGGTTTATTTCATAGCCATTTAGTTCGATATTCACCCATATTTTTCCTCCTTATAACTCCACACCACATACTAGCTCCATATCTCTAATTTCATCACTCTTAGGATGTTTCACAACTCATAAAACTCAAAATAACATCTAACAAGATATGATGAGTTTAAGAGCTAAAATGGAAAGTTAGGGTTTTAAGAGCTTACTTCTTGGATTTCTTTCCTCTAAGATTTTTGATCATGTGCTAAGACCTGCTAGAATCTGATTTCCTTTCTCCTTGAACACTCCCGTAGCTTAAATCAAGTAAAATCACTCCACCCATTTCTCTCTCTTTAGAAAATATGAATGTTTCAGTGGAGAGGATGAAGTAAGATGATTATGGAGGTTTGTAGGAGTTTGTTTTGTTGTTTTCTTGCTTCAATCTTACTCAAGCCATATGAATCTCTCTTCTCTTGCTCCCTCTTCACTCTCTCTATTTTTGTTTTGCAATATGGGAAGGAAGAAGTTTGTTGAGGAGAATGAAAAGGAACGGATGGAAGAGAGCAGGAGAATGGCCATAACACACCAATTAAAAGTATCAGTTACAAAATATATAACGTATCAGTTACAAATTTTTATTTTATATTTTATTTATTATTTTATTAATAAATCAAAATTTAAAATACAAAAGTCATAAGGCTCCGTTGGGCAAAATCCGTTTAAAATTAAAGACTTAATATACTTAAGCCTTGTTGGGTAAAACTAAATTAAAATCACTTTAATTTATTTTAATAACCACTTATAATATAGTTATTTGTCACACTTCTATTTAATTAAGTTTTCATACTTAATTTAATTAATTCTAATAACAATTCATTGCATAATATAATAATTTATTTAATCATTATAAACTCTCTAACTTAATTATTAAATTAAATTAAATTATATTACTATTTCAAAATAATTACTTTCCTTAACTCATTAATTATTTATTAAACAAATAAATAATCAAATCACATCAAATTAATTAAATAAATACTTATTCAACGATAAACACATCTATTAAATATTTATATAATTGAATAAATATTTAAATATTTAATTAAAATACGGATTATTACGAAATTTGATGTTATAGAACATCATTCCTTACTTATTTCACCTAATTATTCATATAATCCACTCGGATCGTTCTAATTCATTACGAATCTTATACTTCCTTAAGAATCTTATTTCTTCATTTTCTTATGATTTCAACCATATGAAATCATCTCAATCTTCTTTTACTTCGTAATCCTATTAAGTTATGTTTTTAAACATAGAACTTAAAGAAATTAAAAAAGAAACTAAGTTCCGGATTATCGTGCTTCTTTAATCTTCTCCCGTCGAACAAAGTTTGCAACCGAGCAAGCTTTTCCTCCTCCTTCTCCCTACCATCCGAACCCTCTCTCTCTCAAGTCTGGGAGGATTTTCAAAATCCTCAAAATATAGAAATGAGCTTCCTATTTATAGAAAATCAAAGTTAAGGGCATTTTAGTCATTTCGCTCACTTAACCTCCTTACTATTCCAAACTTTGCCGCCAAGTTTACTTAGCCACCAAGTTTACTTAGCCCCCACACTTACTTAGCCATTAAGTCTTCTTAGCCATTAAGCATAATCACTTTACTTAGCTATTAAGTTTACTTAGTCCTTACTTAACTTATCCTTTATTTAGCCCTTAAGACTAATCGTATTCTACGCATCTTATTCTCGTATTCTATTCGTATATAGTTCGTACGATATTCGTATTATACGTCGTAATAATCTTCTTGCTATACTCGTATTCCTCACACATAATAACCCAAATTATTATCCGTAAACATTAAATCGTCAGAACTCACTTTTCCTAACCCTTAGGTTTTGAATCCGTGGGCGAAAACTTCGTTTTTGCCATAACTGAAATATTATTGAATATTCCATCACGTCTCAACATTTTACGTAATCAATAACTTCTCTGAATTTTAAAATAAATCTCCGAGCAGAAAAGGATGAATAGTGCCTATTTCGTCTTTTTCCCCAAAAAATATTTTGTCGTCGAAAAACTTTTATTTTCGTCTTGAAAATTTTTATTCGCTCAGACTAGCTCTTAGGCAGAATACTCCCGGTTTATAATAATCCTAGGTTATAGAACAAATAATAAACACATAACACATACTAGTATTAATAAGAATTCATTTTATTAATAACTAATTCTTTAAACCTAAATTCTGGATAATCCAAAATTCCGGGTTGTTATAAAGAACCTTGCTATAAAGGAGTTATTAAAATAAATTAAAGGAGTTTAATTTAGTTTTGGCCAAACAAGCCTTAATGCATATTAAGTCTTTAATCTAATAGTATTTTATCAAACAAGGTACAAGGATTAATCCATTTGTTTAATTAGGTTTACTAAACAAGGTGTAAGGTTTAAAGGGTTATTTTATTAGCCTAGCCAAACAAGCCTTATGGCTTTTGAATTTTAAAACTTAGATAACTAATATCAGTTATCTCTATATTAATATTATATAATTAATATATATTATTACTATATACGTTATATTTTACTACGTAAGATAGAGTTAGGAGAAGGAAAAAAACTCAAAAGAAGAAAAAGGAAGAGAAGAAGAAAAATTGAGAGAATCCTAGAAGGTTTTGATAAAGGAATTTGAGGAAAGAGGTATTATTGATCAAAGGAAGAAAAATCTTCATCATCTAGTATACAAGGTATCATCCAAACCTTTTTCCTTAAAAATTTTGTTGTCTTCTTCTTCTTCTTCCAAAAAGTTCTCTGTAAATATTTGTAAAAGATGAATTGTTGATATAGCTTTATATGATTGTCGTTGTTATAAGAATTATTTTCATAAGGTTTATATATGAGTATAGATAAATTAATTCATGTGTGTATGTATTTTGTGAAAGAAAATATATTACAAAGAGTTCATATGAATATATATATATATATATATATATATATATATATATATATAATATGAATTATTATTTTAAAGTAAAATTAAGGATTTATTGGTTGTTTAAATTATAATTTGACTATTGAATTTGTAAGAGGATGAATAAACAGAAACATGATATGTTGAATTGACTATTTTGATTGAAAAACAAAGTTACAGCGATGATTTTTATTAAAAATGTCAAAAATAGAGTTTTATCAAAAATAGTGAAATTGGGTGTTGTAAATTTTATGTTTATGTTATTTTCATGGGTAGAATCATGTTAAGAGTCCTTACAATATGTTTACGTGAAGTCTCTGTATGTATTACATGTTAATTAGTTTGTTAGATTGGAGCTTGTAGGCCAATTTGGATTTTTGTTCATGTTGTTGCTTAGAAGTTTGGGAGCCAAGTCTAAAGTTTGGTACCATGTGAGTATTACTTGGTGATATTATTCTCGCGCCGCTTGTGCCGGTATCATTATCATGTATATGCTAATCGCTAACCTGAGTATCATGCCGCAATGCCAACTCAGCGTCGCAACGCCAAACCATAGTGTAAACTGTGGCGCCGCAGCGCGATTTAGCAGAATGGTTTGACAGTTTTATTTAATTATATAAAGTCTGAAAATAAATGTTATGTGGACTGCTAAATTATGATTTCAGCAGTACTAAACTAAGAATGAGCATGTTATCAAGGGTTAACTAGTATTAGTGTTTACGTAATTCGATTATGTGATTTGATAATTAAACCTACATGATGTGTATACTTGTTTATATATACAAAATGTTGGTAGTGACTAATTATGTCATGATGACATATATATAGGGTATTGAGATTCAAGTTGTAAGGTTTAGCTTGTGCTCAAGGCAAGTTCTCTAACCCTAAAACTTTGTTGTGCAAGTTTAATTTCGTTAAGTACGTTATTTCTTTTAAATTCAATTACAATTTCTCAAGTTGCTACCTCTACACTTTCGTAGAGCTAGATTGTTTATTATTGAGAAAGTTCTTGTATCTATTGTTCATGAGGATACAAGTATTCTAAATCTTATATTTTAATATTGAGCAAGTTTCTTTAATATGTAACTTGTTATTTAGCATGCGAGTCGCAATATTTTAATATTCTAGTGTTGAACAACTTTATCGTTCAAATTACTATTCACTATGCATGCTTAGCATCCAATTTTCAATAACCTTGACTTAATATTTTTCAAGCAAATTATGTTATGATTATTCAATGTTTATGCTATTAGATTATTCTTAAAGCATTATGTTAATTTACAAATATCGATTCAGTTATGATTATTCCATAGCATACAGTTAGTTCTTTTGTATTCAACTAATCCTTAGTACCGTTGAATTCTAAATTACCTTGTAATGTATCCAAACCAAACCTACATTGGTGCGGACTTGTATTCTAAATACTGAGATGAACAACTCTTTTATTAAAGGTTTACGCTTAGCGTTGAAATGGTTGTGCACAATGCATTGTACGAAGGGTTGATCCCCCTAAGTACGTGGAGTCCTTATAGTCTTATGACTGTTAAAGTTAAAGTTGAAAGATTACTTATAACTATGGACATGATTCGTGGTCATTAGACCCTCAGTATTATGTTTTAGAATGTTAATAAGACATAATATTCAGCTCTATTGAGCCAATTCTAGCAATTGTTGTAATGTTGTAAAGTTATTTATTTTTCTTCAAGTGAGCTTTGTTTGCTCACTCTTGTATATTTATGCACTTATTGCAGCAAAGGAAAGGAAAAAAATGTACAAGTGATGACGACTTGTAATTTTATTTTTAACGTTATGATAATAGACTTTTAAATATGATGTGATGTAATAAACATTTAATTCCGGATTTGAATGATTGTAATTAAAGGTTAGATAACCTAGGAGATTTTTATTAAATGTAATCTTGTATGGACAGGTTTTTATTATTCAATGTTATTATGATTGGGTAGTTAGATATAATTGTTTGATTAAGTGAACACCAAATCTTGAGGAAATGAAGTACCAGGATTAGGGGGTGTCACATTAGTGATTCAGTGATGTAAAGACTTCCTTAGTGGAATCCCTTCTTGTTGAAGCAGAAGAGTGGATTACGAGCTTAAGTATCTGAACCACTTAAAATCCCTTGTGTATTTTACATTCTATCATTTACATTATGAATCTATAACTACTGTTATTATGATAAATATTTACATCTAAACTATGTGACGCCCCCAAAATAGGTATACATCACCCATTCTGAGTCGCCAAATATATGGTACAGAAACAAATACAACTTCAGTAATACAATTATCGTACAAAATACGACAACACATATACTGTGAGTTTAAATACAAATATTGTCTAATAGACAGTATACAAACTCAAAAGGAGTCCTCATTACAATTATTGATACAATATTTTACAAAATAGTGAGGACTACTAAAATAACTATCTTGAATCATCACTCCATACCCATACTAGTTCTCGCTAAATTCTCTCCTCCACGAGAAAGAACAATGGAACAAAAAGGAAAAGGTGAGCTCAACTAGCCCAATAAAGAATATTATGACTAAGATAATATACAACAAATTATCAATAGTCTTCAACAGGAAAAAATCGATATAAAATATAATGAGCAAACAAGTTTTAGATCAACAATTGCAATGAAAACAACAATCCATTAGAAGAGTCAATTAGAGAAAGAATTCTACTATCTTCTAAGATTTAAAAGTCCATCATCAATATTTTATCCCTGTAACATCAATCAATATACATCTTGAATCAAATATTCATCTTTGCACTACAGGCCAAAGATATTCATTTGTATCACCAGTTGGTCATGTTCATCTCAACATCTGTTCATCTTTGCACTACGGGCCAAAGATATTCATTAGATAATCTTTCATCTTTGCTCTACATGCCAAAGATATTCATTAGCTAATCATTCATCTTTGCACTACAGGCCAAAGATATTGAGTAATATCATTATTTAGGATCGAGGATGATGAAAAATATCTTAAAGAAAATGAATCCAGTGAGATAAAAGATCAAAGATTAGGGATTCGTACTTTTGTTTATCCAAGTTCAAAAATACTCCATAATAACCAATTGTGAAGTAGAATTCAAAAATAAAGATCAAAACATGGATACAATCAAAGATAGTAACCATAATAGACATCTTGGACAAAAAGGAGAAAATTTCATTTTTTGGTGAATAGTGCCGTATTTGTGAATAGTGTCGTATACGTGAATAGTAACCCCAACACAGAAAGGTAGAAATTCCACAATAAAATTCATACAAATATTTCGGTATAATGATATTGAAAGAATAACATCATTAGAAAGAAAATAACATCCCCTACCTCAAAATATCAGTACTTCTGATCGGAATATCGGTATAAGGCTGAAGGAAACTTGCACTGATGAATAGACACTCACAAAGTATCTAAATACTCACAAAATACGCTCGATAATATAGAGAGAGAAAGATAAAAATCTTGTTTCTGGTGTGATTTTCAATTCTAACTAAGCACCATATTTATAGGAAGCAGACTAACCTGCTACCTGATGGCTTTACCTGCTACTATTCAAGCCCACCACTTTTTAAAATAAATTCTAGCACATTTCATTACTCACCAACCAAAAGTGGGGCCCACCATATTTTTAATAAAAATATTTTATTTTCCGAAACTTCAACAATTTATAATAAATAGCCCTTTTATCAAAAAAATTCGAATCTCATGTGTTTTCCATAGGAAATTTAATTCTCTAAAACTTTGTAAGTTTAAGTTTTTTCAAATTCCAAACGAAAAATGACCAAAATCCACATACGGACGATTTTCAAAACCTCCATTCCGACAAAATACTGATAAAACATATTAGCATTAATTCCTTCATTTATAACCACATAAAATAAATATTTCCTTATCATATAAATCAATAACTAATTATTCACAAATAATATTACAGAATCACAATTATGACAACCAGGTCGTTCCCAGGAAATAAAGGGCTTTCCGATAAGGATTTCTCATTATTGGCGCGCAATTAGGTGACCAAACCCCTTTCCTAGATAGAACTTACTTAGACATTGCCAATAATGCTATCTAAAAATATTATTCAAATAATATGAATTATTGATCTGATAATGGAGATACTGTGTAGTGACAATTATTGAAACAACAATAATATAAAATATCAACGCAACAATTATTGAACCAATAAAATAAAATATTGAACAGTAATTACTGTAACAATTATTGAGTATTGACTTCTTACGTAAGAATCAATAATTTCAAAAATACTGTGCAATACTATGTGGTACTGTGCAACCACGCGTATTACTGTATTTTAACCACTGGGTATTCTAATAGTGTTAACGGTAACCATTACGTCGTTATTTATAAAAACTCTAACTTGTCGTTTTCTTCATTCGACAGTTATCCGTTATGAGGCCCACAAATAGTTGTGCCATCGAACGAATATTCCCTGACAGAAAGAATATTCCACGACTAAACGAATATTCCCCGACAAAATGAATACTTTATAACCACTTGTTTATTTTGCAAATTTTACAAATTTCACCCATAACCAAAGTATTATATCAAATTAATACTTTATTATTCAAAATAATAAATAGAGGAAATTTGATTTTATTCATTAAAAAGTTGGGGTCTTACAACCTTCTCTTCTTATGAAATTTCTTCCTCGAAATTGACGTACGTACCCGGTGTTTCGAAAAGGTGAGGATACCTCGCTTTCATTTCTGATTCTAACTCCCAGGTCATTTTTCCAATAGCATGGTTTCTCCACAAAATCTTAACTTGTGGTATAACTTTGGTGCGTAGGACATGCTCTTTCTTATCCAAGATCTTAATAGGTACCTCCTCGTACATTAAATCTTCAGCTATCTCGTCCAGTTCTAACTTAATAATGTGGTTCGGGTCTTTCACATATTTACGAAGCATAGATATGTGAATAACATTATGAACACGAGACATGCTTGGGGGTAATGTGAGTCTATAGGCCACATTTCCTATTCGGTCAAGAATCTCAAATGAACCAACAAATCTTGGATTGAGCTTTCCTCTCTTCCCAAATCTTGTAACTCCCTTCCATGGAGCAATACGTAACAATACATAATCCCCTATATTAAATTCTACGTCCTTTCGATGAAGATCCGCATAACTCTTTTATCGATCATGTGCCATTTGTATATGTTGTTGAATCATTTGGATCTTTTCTGTAGTTATGCGTACCAATTCTGGTCCCAATAATGTTGTTTCTCCCACCTCATCCCAACATACTGGAGAGCGACACTTTCGTCCATACAATGCTTCAAATGGAGCCATGCCTATACTTGTCTACTAATTGTTGTTGTAGGAGAATTCCACCAATGGTAGGTACTTATCCCAACTCCCTTTGAAATCTAGGACACATAGTCTTAATAGATCTTCAAGAGTTTGAATAGTCCTTTCTGATTGCCCGTCCGTTTGAGGATGGTATGCCGAAATGAATCGTAAATCTGTTCCCATAGCTTTCTGCAAGCTAACCCAAAATCATGAAGTGAATCTTGGGTCACAATCCTAAACTATGGATATTGGCATGCCATGCAATCTCACAATCTCATTTACGTACATACTAGCAAGACGTTCAACAGAATAAGTCTCACGTATAGGCAAGAAATGGGCAGACTTGGTTAATCTATCAACAATAACCCAAATCGCATCTATGCCTTGAGAAACCTTAAGAAGACCCATAACAAAATCCATAGTAATGTGTTCCCACTTCCATTTCAGAACCTCAAGTGGTTGCAATGGACCCTTTGGCACTTGATGCTCTGCCTTTACACGTTGACAAATTAAACACCTTGAGATAAACTCTGCAATCTCTCTCTTCATATTGTTCCACCAAAATGTATGTCAAAGATCATGATACATTTTGGTATTCCTAGGATGGATTGCAAATGGTCTGTTGTGTGTCTCAATCATGATTCTATGCTTCAAGTCAGAATCGTTAGGAACACAAAGTCTGGAGTTAACTCAAAGTATTCCTTCTTCATCAATTCTTACTTCTGGAATAACACTTTCTTGCAATTTTTTGTTCATACGCATCAACTCCATATCCGTAGCTTGAGCAGCTTTAACTTTATCGATTAAAGTCGGTTCTACTCGTATATTTGATATCATCACATGGGTACTTGAAGCCTTTACCTCTATCTCCATCCTTTGAAAGTCATACAAAATGGACCTTTGTGTTAACAACATTGCACTCGTACCCGTATACGATCTTTTACTCAATGCTTCAGCTACCACGTTTACTTTTCCAGGATGATATTGGATGGTGTGATTGTAATCTTTCAACAGCTCGAGCCAACGTCGTTGCCGCATGTTGAGTTCCTTTTGGGTGAAGAAATATTTGAGGCTTTTATGATCTGTATAGATCTCCACTTTCTCTCCATACAGGTAGTGTCTCCAGATCTTTAATGCGAAAATGATTGCTGCCAACTCCAAATCATGAGTATGATAATTCCTCTCATATTCTTTGAGTTGTCGCGAGGCATAGGCTATGACTTTCCCATGTTGCATGAGAACACATCCTAACCCTTTGCCTGAAGCATCACTGTAGATAACAAATCCATTCGAACCAGATGGTATTGTCAGAATAGGTGCCGAAATGAGTCTCCTCTTGAGCTCTTGAAAACTCTTCTCATAATCCTCTCTCCAATAAATTTTGTATCTTCTGAGTCACCGAAGTTAACGGAGTAGCAATTCGAGAAAATCCTTCCACGAATCTCCGATAATAACAAGCTAAACCCAGAAAGCTACGTACTTCGGTCACCAACTTCGGTTGCTCCCAACTTTGTATTGCTTCAATTTTCACCGGGTCGACATATACTCCATGTTTTGACACCACGTGCCCAAGGAATGCTACTTCCTCAAGTCAGAACTCGCATTTCTTTAGCTTGGCATATAACTTGTTATCACGAAGCCTTTGCAGTACCATCTTCAAATGGTGCTCATGATCTTCACGGCTTTTGGAATAGATGAAAATGTCATCAATTAAGACAAGAACGAACTGATCCAAATATTCTTTGAACACACGGTTCATTATATCCATGAAAGCAGCAGGAGCATTAGTCAATCCAAAATACATGACTAAGAATTCATAATGCTCATACCGAGTTCTGAAGGCAGTCTCTAAAATATCCTCAATTTTAATCTTCAGCTGATGATATCCAGACGAAGATCGATCTTTGAAAAGAATTGTGCTCCTTGCAACTGGTTGAACAAGTCATCAATGCGAGGTAGCGGATACCTATTCTTAATGGTGACATGGTTCAATTCTCGATAGTGAATACAAAGTCGCATATTCCCGTCTTTCTTCTTTACGAATAACACAGGAGCAGCCCAAGGAGATGTACTAGGACGAATGAAACCGATGTCCAACAACTCCTATAGTTGGACCTTTAACTCCTGAAGTTCAATAGAAGCCATTTGATATGGGGTTTTAAAAATGGGCTTTGTACCAGGTTCAAGATCAATAACAAATTCAACTTCACGTTACGGGTAAACCGCCAGAAAGTTCTTGAAATCGTCGAGAAATTCACTAACAACAGAAATATTATTCAAATCTGACGTGTTTTTGTTCAAGTCCGTGACATGGGCTAAGAAAGCTTGACATCCGTTTTTTAATAAAAGAATAGCTTTATGGCTTGATATGACAGAGATTGACTTTAATGGTTTGGTTATTTGAATTCGCATAATAGGTTGGTTAGGAATATGAAAACTAACAACCTTATGAAAATAATCAATTTTAGCATGATGCGTGGTTAACCAATCAATCCCTAAAATCACATCAAATGTAAGAATTTTCAATGAAATAAGATCAGCAGGTAATGTTATGGTTCCATCTTGAATCAAGCAAGATTTATAAACAGTAGATGTAATGAAAGTTTCTCCTAACGGAGTCTCAACAGATAAGTCGAGGTCTAATTTCTCCGAAGTCAAGTTTAAATGTTGAGCACAAGCAGGAGAGATAAAAGAATGGGTAGAACCGGTATCTAATAAGGTATAAACTTCGCAAGAGTTTATGATTAGCTTTCCCATAATCACCTCGTTCAGGTTTCTCACGTTTTGGCCAGTCATGTTGTTTTGTTCCAGTCTGATAAACTCCACCTCCTTCATATAATTAATACTTTCAAGAAAGTACTTGTCATTAAATAGTTTCTGAAATGTTTCCCAAGACATGTTGAGTGCGGCAGGCTGGGTACGCTTCACAGATTCCCACCAGTAATCTGCCTCACCGCGAAACATAAAGGTGGCGAATGGAACCTTCTGTTTCTCCGTGCATCCCAAGACATTGAATATCTTTGTAATTTGTTTGACCCACATTTCCGCCTTAATCGGATCCGGCTTTCCCACAAATTATGGTGGTCCCAAATCCTTGAACTGCTTGGTTGTGACAAGCCGCGCATTGCTATCATTTCCACCCGTATTTTTTGCACGAGTCTCCCTCGTTTGATTTTGCATGAACTGCAAAAAGCTCTAAACATCCCATCATTTATCATTTGTTCGATAGTGTTGTTTACAGGAGGAATATTGCCTTCATGTTGCACATTCCCCTGGGTGGTGATTAAAGGTGTCTCCACGGTCTGATTCACTTCATTGTTAATATTTGCAGCTGCCATTCTCAAATACTGCCACAAAACAAGGGTTAATTAACATCTCACATATTATCCCTATACTCTGACCGACCAAATAAATACCAAATAAACTTAATCAGGTCATACTAGCAAAGGAATTCCCCGTCTCTCCCCTCTTAGTTCTTGTCTCACATCTCAGCCAGGGATCATATCCCTAGGCTCTGATAAAAACTGTGATGCCCCCAAAATAGATGTACATCACCCATTCTGAGTCGCCAAATACATGGTATAGAAATAAATACAACTTCAGTAACACAATTGTCGTGCAAAATACGACAACACATATACTGTGAGTTTGAATACAAATATTGTCTAATAGACAGTATATAAACTCAAAAAGAGTCCTCATTATAATTATTGATACACTATTTTACAAAATAGTGAGGACTACTAAAACAACTATCTTGAATTATAACTCCATACCCCGGCTAGTTCCTGCTAAATTCTCTTCTCCTGAGAAGAACAATGGAACAAAAAGAACAAAAGGTGAGCTCAACTAGCCCAGTAAAGAATATTATGACTAAGATAATATACAACAAATTATTAGTTGTCTTCAACAGGAAAAAATCTGATAAAATATAATTGACAACAAGTTTTAGATTAACAACTGCAGCGGAAACAACAATCCATTAGAAGAGTCAATTAGAGAAAGAATTCTACTATCTTCTAAGATTTAAAAGTCCATCATCAATATTTTATCCCTGTAACATCAATCAATATACATCTTGAATCAAATATTCATCTTTGCACTACAGGCCAAAGATATTCATTTGTATCACCAGTTGGTCATGTTCATCTCAATATCTGTTCATCTTTGCACTACGGGCCAAAGATATTCATTAGATAATCATTCATCTCTGCACTACATGTCAAAGATATTCATTAGCTAATCATTCATCTTTGCACTACAGGCCAAAGATATTGAGTAATATCATTATTTAGGATCGAGGATGATGAAAAATATCTTAAAGAAAATGAATCCAGTGAGATAAAAGATCAAAGATTAGGGATTCGTACTTTAGTTTATCCAAGTTCAAAAATACTCCATAATAACCAATTTTGAAGCAGGATTCAAAAATAAAGATCAAAACATGGATACAATCAAAGATAGTAACCATAATTGACATCTTGGACAAAAAAGAGAAAATTTCATTTTTCGGTGAATAGTGTCGTATTCGTGAATAATGTCGTATACGTGAATAGTAACCCCGACACAAAAAGGTAGAAATTTCACAATAAAATCCATACCAATATTTTGGTATAATGATATTGAAAGAATAACATTATTAGAAAAAAAATAACATCCCTTACCTCAAAATATCAGTACTTCTAATCGGAATATCGGTATAAGGCTGAAGGAAACTTGCACTGATGAATAGCAACTCACAAAGTATCTAAATACTCACAAAACACGCTCGATAATATAGAGAGAGAAAGAGAGAAAACTTGTTTCTGGTGTGATTTTCAATTCTAACTAAGCACCCTATTTATAGGAAAATGCTTAGAAACGCCATATGAGACTAACAACTTTACTACTGATGGCTTTATCTGCCACTATTCAAGTCCACCACTTTTGAAAATAAATTCCAGCACATTTCATTACTCACCAGCCAAAAGTGGGGCCCACCATATTTTTAATAAAAACATTTAATTTTCCGAAACTTCAACAATTCATAATAAATAGCCTTTTATCAGAAAAAATTGAATCTCATATGCTTTCCATAGGAAATTTCATTCTCTACAACTTTGTAAGTTTAAGTTTTTTCAAATTCCAAACGAAAAGTGACCGAAATCCACAAACAGACGATTTTCAAAACCTCCATTCTGACAAAATACTGATAAAATACCTAAGCATTAATTCTTTCATTTATAACCACATAAAATAAATATTTCTTTATTATATAAATCAATAACTAATTATTCACAAATAATATTACAGAATCACAATTATGACAACTAGGTCGTTCCCAAGAAAGAGGGGGCTTTTCGATAAGGATTTCTCCTTATTGACGCGCAATTAGGTGACCAAACCCCTTTCCTAGATAGAACTTCCTTAGACATTGCCAATAATTCTATCTAATAATATTATTCAAATAATATGAATTATTGATATGATAATGGAGATACTGTGCAGTGACAATTTTTGAAACAACAATAATATAAAATATCAACGCAGAAATTATTAAACTAATAAAATAAAATATTGAAAAATAATTACTATAACAATTATTAAGTAGTGACTTCTTACGTAAGAATCAATCATTTCAAAAATACTGTGCAATATCGTGTGCTACTGTGCAACCACACGTATAACTGTATTTTAACCACCGGGTATTCCAACAGTGTTAACGATAACCATTATGTCGTTATTTATAAAAACTCAAACTTGTCGTTATCTTCATCCGACAGTTATCCGTTATGGGGCCCACAAATGGTTGTGCCATCGTACGAATATTCCCCGACAGAGAGAATATTCCACGACCAAACGAATATTCCCCGACAAAATGAATACTTTATAACCACTTGCTTATTTTGCAAATATTCCCCGAATTTTTATAAGTTATTAAAATATGAATTTAATAATTAATATTCTTATTATGAGATGTTTTGAGTTTGAGTATGTATATATGCATGCTATATATTTTTTAAATATGTGAACTGGTGTGAAGAGAAATATATATTCATATATTGAGAAAGTGAGGTTCAATAGTCAAGTCAACTATTGAAGAAATTAAATGAATTTGGTTATTAATTTTAAATATTTATTGAATTAAATAAATATTTTAAATTATGTATTTATTGAGAAAAATAAATAATTTATGAAATTGTGGTATAATAATTTAGTTACGTGTGTATGATAATTAAATTAAAACAAATGTAAATTTTATTCTTTGAAGATTTAATTTAATGAATTAATTAAATTAAATGAGTTGTTTAATATTAAAGAAAATAAGTAAATTAAATAAAGCGTTGTTTAAATATAATTTATTAATTAAATTAGATATATGATTATTTATTAATCATCAAAAGAATTATAATAAAAAATTATAATTATTATAGTTATTAAAATAGTTACAGGTGTGACAAATAAAAACTATATAATATAATCTTATCAAAATAAATTGGAATGAGGGGAATTGTGTGTAGCCAAACAAGGCCTTGTGGCCTTTGACTTATTGTAACTGATGCAGACGTAAAAGCCATATCAGTTTATTTCTATGCATATTATTTCTTTCCCTAAGGTTTGATATGAAAGTAATATGCACACAAGCCAATCATGTTTGATGATAAAGCATATACTTTGTAACAATCTTATTTATTTATTAATAAAAAGTATTAATTTATTAAAGGCTTTTAATTATCTACATGATGTTGTTTTATAATATGTGATAAACCCATAGTTTTAAGCAATGCTTTTAGAATAATGATGATGATCATTCTAATGAGATCTAAATTCTTAGAAAGCTTAAAACTAAAATAGTTCCCAATCATTGGATTACTAAATTGGGAATTAGTGAATCCGGATAGATTGGTACATACGTTGCTTGCTCATTGGATGAGGATGATTGATCTCATGATCATTTGTGTGGAGACACTAAAGCAAGTATATAGGTGCTTATTAGAGAATAAGTTCATTGAGCGTTGGCTCGCTAAGGAATACCTAATGGAGTTTTACTTGCTGTCAATAGGAATTCCTGCGATGATAGTAGTACAAGTGATCCTAGACTTGAGATCATCATAGTATCTTGTGTATGATGAGTTATACTTTGACTTATTCCTTAAGACCCTTAGGGTATATCAAAGGGTATGCTTGGGTATAATTAGTTGTACATGGAGATAATATATGATCGATAAAGAATCTACCACTTCTAATAAAAGAAGAAATGTCCTATGTGATTCGATAAATAACAACCCGATAGTCCTTGGCGAAAGCGAGAATGAAATTAGAAAGGAGTTTCTAATTTACATTATTTGAGTTGCGTTTAAGGATCGAAATACATATAATTAAATAAAATAAGTCTTGACAGTAATTCCATGTCTTATATTTAATTGAGACATTGTATGGTGGAATGATTGAATTGTAGGGTAACTATTTACTCAAAGGTTCTTTAATGATTAATGTTGAAATCTATATTATCTGGAAAGTCGTTGATCGCTAGGGAGGCTTATCCCTATTGTAGAATAAATATTATTTATTTAAATAAATTAATCGTTTAATTTATTTATTTAAATAAGATTAGAATTGTTCTAATTGATTTATTCACAACCGGTTTAATATGGAGAACCTAAAGGGTCACACCATAAAAGGAAGAATAATTATTTAAGAAGTTAATGGCATAATCGTAATAATATGTTATGTATATTTAATTTAATCTATGGTGATAGAATAAATTAAATAGCTTAATATTATTATTTAATATTTTAGAAATATTAAATATAAATTAATAAGAGAGTCTTATTAATATTATTACAATTATTATTATTTTAATTTCTAAAAGAGTTTAGGAATTAATTTAATATAAGTACTCTCATTTATTCCTAATAGGATTAGGAGGGAAAATTAATTAAAGGAGTTTAATTAATTATCCCTAATAAGATTAGGGAGCCCATTTAATTAAAAGAGTTTAATTAAATAATACCTTATTTTAATAGGGTTACTTGATATCTTTATAAGAGGAGTCTTATATCAGATATCAAAAATACGTAATTCCAATGGTTGGAGAGTACGCCCTTTTCTATAGAGATAGAAAACTAGGGTTTAGCCATAACATCCATCTTCTTGAATTCTAATTATTCCTTGGTGGATCACCTCTAGAGGCCAAACACATGGGTGGCTAACGTTGATCAAAGGAAGGAACCAAACCCGGTAGATTCAAGTTGAACGCGAAAAGGATTGGAGGTGAACTCGTACCTGAGGAAGCTCAGATCTTCAAGGGTATGTTTCTTATTCATCTTTTTCGTTTAATTAATAATTGTGCATAAAGGGTGATCCGGGTATATGGTTTGTAAAGTTTTTTTAAACTCTGATTTTACACGTTTTCACATTTTTATGCAATTTGATTGCGTTCTTGAAAATTACAAACCTAACACGATATCAGTAAAAATACAGAGGAAAAGAAAGAGTTTAGAGAGAATTGGAGAAGAAGGATGAAGAGTCAAGGAGAAGTAAGGAGGAGATTTGTGACACCCCCAAATCCAGGTACTTCGATTCCACGGAATTTGGTGTTCACTGTACAAATATCATCTATCTATCTACCCATAATAAATGCAACTATGCAATAGATAGAAATAAATCTTTCCCTTATGGGGTTACAACATCTGAATAATAAAGATAATCTATGGTTATACAAACCTTAAACGTCTATGAGGAAACATAAACAAATAAGTCTTAAACAACATCATAAACTTAAGTCTTAAATAGAAATACATCATCATATAAAATAACAAGTCTTTGTCACTTGTTAATCTTGCCCTTGCCTTTGCTAGTAGAAGGCTCGTCGGACCTTTCGTTCTTAACTGCAATGTTATTATTACGCAAGAGTGAGAACTGTTGACCACAAGTAAAATAATGAAATAATAATGTATAATAACATACGAGTGAATCAAAGATTTCTGAAATAAAAGCTCAACTTTTGAATCAAGAATGAATAACAAGAATCAAAAGATTTTTGAGGGTCATAAGACCTTGAACTATGTCCTAGGTTAGCAAGGGTTATACTTGAAACCTTTAATAGTCATAAGACTATGGACCTTTCTACTACGTGCTTAGGGAATCAAATTTAGTACCATATTGTGCACAATATCTTAACGCTAACGATAAGTAAATCCCTTTACAAGGTTGTTCATCTCGGTTTGACATTAGAGTCCGCACTTTTGAAGAAGTTTGGTTTGGATAAATCAATAAGGGTTACGAATTGAGCGTTCATCAACTATGGACTAGTTGAATCAATAAGGATTCGCTAGTCTAACAAGGTTTAACAATAAAGGATATTTAAAATGAACAACAATCTCAATAGGTATACAATAGAACCATTATTGTATAATAGAATCATACTTTGAAAAGATAATTAATCTTTAACATAACAAATGAACTTGATTTATAAACTTGAATAATGATAACAAGTAGGGTTAGGAAACTTGCCTCGTGCATAGATTACACGTTAATTAAACTCGTTCCTTGATTTTAATCCTACATATCATTTCCATTCACAACCATAGTTAATTATAATGTAACTAGTCATCATAAGTTAATTCTCTTTGTCTAACTTTGATTATGACTATACTTAGCCAATTTATCACATTTATTGTCACATAATTTACAATTCACGAATAACAAGCTAATTATGTATTCAATAATTCAATCTACATGCAATTATTTTATTAAATGCTAAGCATCTATTTTAACATCTCATTATACTTCTAACATATTTCTATGTTCTTTAAATTAAGTTGCTATCACATTGCTAGACTTGAACATTTTTAAAATTTCATTTCTGAACATTCTGGAGAGTGGCACTGCGGCGCCACTGTTAAACTTGATCTTCGCGCAGCAACGACGTGGCGTTAACGGTGTAAGCAGAATTATGAACCTTAAGAAGCGTTGATTTGGCGCCAGCGCCATGGCGAACCGATTCTGAAATTGCATTTCGTGAAAAATCGCAGAACATGCCAATTTCTACCAATTTGTTATTTCTTACATGTAATTTGACATACCCATATACTAGAATTTGTATATAATCATTAACCAACATTTATAGAGTGACTTTAACCATTTAAAACACATAATTACAGAATTAAAAATATGTAATTTCACTGTTCTTGATGTTCTTGAAGGTTTTGAACATAATTTATAAAAATTAACACTACGGATTCGTTATAACACCGAATCCGTTCAATTAAAGTGTGGTCTCTTCGTATCAACATGCATAATCAAATAAGAGTGGAAATTTTACAAAAACATATATGTTTGACATATTAAAATCATGTATAAGGCCATATAGCCATAGCCCATACTCTATAAGTTTTGAGCAACATGTTCGACATGTTTTATGATACTGATGATATGGTTTACATAATATATATAATCAAATACGATATGTTAACATTTAACACATATACAACTCATAATTATACCCTTTCCCAATTACAGAGACTTTACAAAAGACTTAGGAGTCATTTTCATTGAAACTTTAAATGACGTAAAATTGAGAATTGGGTTGGAGAGAATTACTCACAGTTTAGTGTAGATAGGAGATATGAAACTTTCTCAATCAATCAAACAACTCACAATTCCCTCAAATTCTTAAATATCTCTCTCTGTGATTTCCTTGTTAAACTTAGAAAAATGAAGAGAAGAATACGTATAATAAAGGAAGCAACTGACGCATTGAGGTCAGTTACCCAATCATGGGTAACTGCTATTAACTCTTCCTAGGGCTTTGTTTAGCAAGCAATAACAATTTTCAAAACCATTTAATTTAATAAATCTCTTATATTATAGTTTAAATCGTGTCACAACCAATTATACAATAACTCAAATATATTATTTAATTTAATATAATAATTTCTCATAAATTCACATAGTCATCAGGCCTATTAATTACTTATATCAAATTATTAAATCTCTAATTAATTATTAAATTAATTAAAATAACATCAGGCCTATTAAATATTTATTTTAATTCAATAAGCTCACATAGTTACATACTTGAATAATAATTATTCTCCACATTAATTTAATTAATATAACACATATAATTTAATTAATCTATCACAATTACATCAATTAATTATTTAATCTAATAATTAAATCATCGAAAATATTTATTTACTTCAATAAATATTAAAATTAAATTACAAAAATCTCGTTCGTCACATCTTATCCCCCTTAAAAGGATTTTGTCCCCAGAATCACGACTTAATAAATTCAACCTGTTACATTCTCCCCCCCTTACAAAGATTCTGTCCCCAAAATCGCTTACACATAATTTAAGTAAATAAATGAGGGTAAATCTTCATCACATTCTCTTATAGTTCCCACGTAACTTTTTCAGTGTTGTGGTTCCTCCAAATCACCTTAACAGAAGGTATTACTTTAGTTCTGAGAACTTGTTCTTTTTTGTCGACAATTTGAACATGAATTTCTTCGTAAGATAAGTCTTTTTCAAAATGTAAGGGTTCGTATTCAATTACATGCTTGTAATCGGCTTTGTAGGGTCGTAAAACAGAAACATGGAAGACGTTGTGGACATTCTCGAGTGCTGGAGGTAGGGCTACCTCGTACGCTATTTCTCTGATTCTTCGTAGTACTTCAAAGGGTCTAATAAGTTCCTTTCTTTTCGAACATAATCTTTCCCTTCTAGGGAGAGACCTTTAAGAACACGTAACTACCCGGTTCAAATTCAACATTCTTATGGTTTGAATCAACGTATTTCTTCTGTCTATCTTGAGCTGCTACCAGTCGTGCTCGTATCACTTTGACTATTTCTGCTGTCTGTTGTACCAATTCTGGGCCTAGCAATTGTCTTTCGCCAACTTCATCCCAATAAAGTGAAGTTCTGCACTTTCTGCCGTATAACGCTTCGTAAGGTGGCATGCCTATACTAGCGTGGTAACTGTTGTTATAGCTGAACTCTACTAACGGTAGGTGATCATCCCAATTTCCTTTAAAATCCATTACACAGGCTCTTAGCATATCTTCTAATGTCTAAATCGTTCTTTCATTCTGTCCATCTGTCTGAGGGTGATATGCCGTACTCATCCGTAATTGCGTACCCATGCATTCCTGTAGACGTTTCCAGAAGTTTGATGTAAAGCGCGGATCCCTATTTGAAACAATTGACACCGGCACTCCGTGCCTCGAAACAATCTCTTTTACATATAATCTTGCCAACTGATCTAAGTTGAATCTGATTTTTATCGGAAGGAAGTGTGCCATTTTCGTCAGTCGGTCAACGATAACCCACACTGCATCGTAGCCTTTCTGAGTCGTCGGAAGGCCAACCACGAAGTCCATTATAATATGTTCCCATTTCCATTCTGGGATCTCCAACGGTTGTAGCAATCCACTCGGTCTCTGATGTTCTGCTTTCTCTTTCTGACAGGTTAGACACTTGGCAACACATTCTGCAACATTACGTTTCAAATTCGGCCACCAGAAATGTTGTCAAAGATCTTGGTACATCTTGGTACTACCAGGGTGAATCAAATATTGTGAACTACGAGCCTCTCTCAAAATGTCTTCCTTAATCTCTTGTACTGGCGGTACCCAAATTCTGCTCTCAAATCTTAGTATTTCTTTCTTATCCATCTTAAATCTTTGTTCGGTTCCTTCAAATATTTTCCTTATCACTTTTTTGCATTCCTCGTCCTGAAGTTGTGCCTCCTTAACTTTTTCCAGTAGGGTTATACCACATTGCATCTGAAATAGCTTCTCATCAATTTCCATAGGATACTTCACTTCCAACTCTAGTTTCTCCATTTCTAAAATTAGCTCCTCCTGAACGGTCAACATCATCAATTTCTCTCAAACCTTTCTACTTAAGGCATCGGCAACGACATTCGCCTTACCCAGATGGTATAAAATCTCACAGTCCTAGTCCTTAATTAACTCCAACCACCTTCTTTGACGCATATTCAATTCCTTCTATGTAAAAATATATTTCAGACTCTTGTGGTCTGTATATATTTCACACTTCTCCCCGTAGAGATAATGCCTCCAAATTTTCAAAGTAAAAACTACTGCAGCTAACTCCAAGTCGTGGGTTGGATATCCCATCTCGTAATCCTTCAATTATCGCGATGCATACGCAATGACTCTGCCATTTTGCATAAGCACACAGCCAAGTCCTTTATGCGACGCATCACTTAAAACAACAAAGTTTCCTGTATCATCCGGGAGAGATAACACAGGTGTCGTACTCAACCTCTTCTTCAATTCTTGAAAACTTTCCTCACACTTATCCGTCCAAACAAATTTCACAACTTTTCGAGTTAAATTCGTTAGCGGAGTTGCGATCTTGGAAAAGTCTTGAATGAATCTTCCATAATATCCTGCCAATCCAAGAAAACTTCTTACTTCCGATGGCGTTCTCGACTGATCCCAGTTAATCACGGCTTCGACTTTTGATGGATCTGCCGAAATTCCATTTTTATCGATCACGTGACCAAGAAATTATACTCGCTCGATCCAAAATTCACATTTTGAAAACTTAGCATACAACTTCTCCCTTCAGCTCTTCGTGTTCTTCTTTGGTTTTTGAATATACCAAAATGTTGTCTATAAATACCACTACGAATTTATCCAAAAATGGCTTCAACACACCATTCATTAGTCCCATAAATGCTGCTGGAGCATTCGTTAGACCAAATGACATTATCAAAAATTCGTAGTGACCATATCGTGTTCTGAACGCTGTCTTCGGTACATCCTCTGGCCTCACCTTCAGTTGATGATAACCGCTTCTCAAGTCTATCTTAGAAAAATATCTCACTCCTTTCAATTGATCAAACAGGTCGTCGATCCTTGGTAATGGATATATATTCTTAATTTTGACCTTATTCAATTCTCTGTAGTCAATACATAGCCGCATCGATCCATCCTTCTTTTTCACAAACAACACCGGCGCTCCCCACGGCGATACGCTCGGTTGAATGTACTTCTTGTCCAGTAATTCTTGTAGTTGTACCATTAATTCTTTCATCTCTACTGGTGCCATTCGGTATGGTGCCTTCGATATTGGAGCAGTTCCGGGTGCCAAATCAATCACAAAATCTACCTCTCTATCTGGTGGAAGTCCTGGAAAATCGTCCAGAAATACGTCGATGAAGTACCTCATAATCGGTATTTCTTCTACCATCGGATTCTCTTTTCGACTGTCGACTATGTAAGCTAAGTATCCTACACAAACTTGTCTTAATAACTTCTTGGCCTGCATCATCGTCAGACAACTCACTTGTCTAGGCGACTTGCTACCATAAAACACAACCTTTGACGGAGTCATAAGGTTAATACACTTCTTTTGGCAATCAATTACAGCCCCGTAATTGAATAACAAGTCCATTCCCAATATAACGTCAAATTCCCCAAGTCGAATAGGGATAAGATCTACGTTCATGATATTACGCTTAATATCCACTCTACAGTTCTTATACACGTACTTAATAGGGATTATCACTCTATTTGCAATTTCTATGTTCATGGGATATTCCAACTCATCTTTAAGCAAATCTAAACTATTAGCAAAGTCATCGGATATAAAGGAACAAGTAGCACCCGAATCAAATAATACATAAGCATTAATTTTATTGATCGGAATTATACCTGACACCACATCACGAGACTGAACTGCATCTTGCACCGTCATCTTGAAAGTCTCGGTGGTCGGTCGATTGGTTGCGGTTGGTTCGATGATAGTCAAAGCGTTTCCACTGTTGTTTCCCCAGTTTCCTCCTGATCCTGTCCCTCTCGATCCCTTCTTAGGATAGTTTCTTTCCAGATGATCCTTCGAACCACAAGTGAAGCAAGCACCCTTCTTTGGGTTAGGGCAGTTAGGTGCTATGTGGCCTTCCTGACCACAATTTTAGCACACTCTTTTTCCCTTCATACAAACTCCTAGATGAGCTTTCCCGCAGGTCGAGCATGCTTCGATTCTTTTCTTCTGACTTCCTTGTTGATTCCCCGATGATGAGTTGTCATTACTCCTTTTCTTCTGATTAAAATTACCACCTCATGTGCCACTTCCATTAGTCTTGTTATTTTCTTCACTTTCACTCTTCTTCTTCTGATCTATATTGTACTTGGTCATTGCTGTCGACGTCGGGATTTTTGGGTGTCCCTTTCCGTTACTTGTTCTTTGGTGTTCTTATTTAAGGTAAGATTTGTTTGAAAAAACAAGTGAAAAAGGTCCGACGTGTATAATGTCGACGATGGGACTGTTAAGAGTCGCCAATTTGTTTTTTAAATGGTTGTACCAACACAACCGAGAAAAGGTTTGCACATTGACCCAGTGATGTGACACTGATACAGGTCGGTGAAATCGAGATTCGTTTAGGGTCCGGGGACTTGGTTATGCGGGGGGGGGGAAGGTGTTAGCCACCCCCCGACATCCGTGTTACCACGGTGACCGCCTCTTTTCAAGAAATTGTTATCTAAATGTCTGTATGTGTGTGTGGGTCAATGTGCTGTTATATGGAAGTTGTCCGAGGCCTCGTTCGAACCTATATACACAGGGTTTGAATTAATGTAAAAATTCAGTTTTTAACAAGATATGGCAGTGATATTTTATAAAAGAGGTTTTCAAACCCTGATGCTCAATAGGAATTGAGACCTTTTACACTCCCATTTTTATTAAGTGATCGGCTGGATTGATTTTATTTGACGGATGCGAGGCATCCGTATGCGAAAAATAATATACAAAATAATGCCGACTTCCTCGTGGGTATGGAAACCATCGGCGAAATTCGAACCATCAGCAGAATAATTTACAAGTCGCTTACGGTGAAAATGTCCATCACGGAACCAAACTCTAGATCGATGGGATGAATCAGTGATCACATGATTCTAAGCGCATAGAATCTTTGCAATTTGTATGAAAGCGATGGCGATATATATATAAAAGTTATAAATATATATATACATATATGATCACTAACCATGAAGCACCTCCATGCGGGATCAGAAATGTAAATAAAAGTAGTAAAGCGATCAACTGCCACGAAGGAAACTCCAGGCATGACGAAAATAAATATATATACATGTATATATATATATAAAAGCATTAAACGCACGGATGTAAAATCCAGGCTCATCGAATGAGTTCGACCACGATTCATATATATAAGTATAAATATATATATATAAAAGCGAATAAATGCAATTCTGATATAAAATCGGTGCTCATCGAGCGAGTTAAACACACGATTCATATATATAAATGTATATATATAGAAAAAAAGCAAATAAACGCTCGCATCGAGGTCTAGGCTCAATCGAGGCATAACTTCGATAATGTTAGTCAATATATATATATATATATATAAATATATATATATATATATATATATATATATATTGGAATGAAACCACGGATAGAAGTCCTGGGCAAAAGCAAGCAACACGACTCTCAACGTGTAGAAGGGTGTGTGCAAAGATGAAGAGAAAGACTCTAAAGTGTGTGAGAAGGCTTACAGCTGACTGCTAAAAAAGGCTTCTATATCTTTATAGTGGGTAAACACTGGTTTTTGTGGGTACAAAAGAAGCTATATATGAGCTCACAGGTGTTTAAAAGTGAGAAAATACACTGTATGAGCGAGTGAGGAGCAAATTGTGCAGGGTTTCCCCGTCTTTTTTCCTTAGAAAATCAGCACCCCAAGCCCTCTATTTATAGGCATTTTAGCCGCAGGTGTATCCGCGGCTGAGCTGCAGGTGTACCAGAGGCAACCCCGAGTTGGCCCGGGTTTGTTGGGTCGGGTCGTCTCGAAGTACGTGCACTCAGGCACTGTAATGTCCACTCGAATTTTTAGAAATGCAATCCGGGCATCCGTTTGAGGTATACAGGACCTATTTCGGACCGCCATTGTCGAGAGTTGTACGATGGCATGGGATTAGAGTTTGTACGAAGTCATTGAAGATGGGACAATGCCCTTCGGTCTTCAAGCTTCAACTTTCATCCGTTACCCCGCACAATAGTCACTCGGGATTGGTTAGCCTTGTGGGACATCGTCGCATAGAGACGTGACGTGGCATCGTGTTTGACGAGATGACGATGTTGCCCATCACCAGTGTTATCGCCGGATTGGGCTGATAAAGCAAACGTTGCTCAGACTTCACTGAGATTGGACTGCTGCAATTGTTGAAGGTCCTCATTGTCATCTTTGAGGTGTACCTGTCTTCCCGATGTTATTGTCGGGTTGGTGCAGTGTATTTCTTTGTGAACGCTGAGATTGAAGCTGGTCGCATTTGAAATAAGCATTTCCGGGGTTATCGCCGAAACTGCATTCTTTGGGTTTATCGCCAAGGTTGGTGGCTATTCCCATGGTTGGGACTGAGACTGGATTCCTTGGGGTTATCTTCGAGATTAATCAGTCTTCTCCGGTGGTGCCAGTATTATATCTGCAGGCCTAGGGGTTACATCCGAGGTTGAAATCGTTACTCCTAGATTGCGATCCAGGGTTTGATGCTGAACTTCTGGTAGTATCCAGTATGGATTTGGATTATCTTTCAGGGTTCTCTCTTAAAAGACGAATCTATCCTCCTGCAATATCGATGAATAAGAGTAGTGAGAAAAATTTCGAGTGTCTCATGAGATGCCCTCTTTATCATACTCATGCATGGTGATGCATGGGTAGGATAAAGAATTCTAGACACTTGAAACGCAACAAGATGAACGTGGTACTATGGGTAGTAAAATGATGCAAATGTACGATGCATGTGTACGGGGTTGTAGCCCAACATGCTGGGGATGATTGTTGAATCCCTGTTGCTTCAACTGGGGATTTGCAATACTGACCAGATCTGATATGTAAGCCAAATCTGTTAGGATGTTGATGTTGGAGTTATCACCAAATTCCTGTGTCTTTGATAACGATTTGATTCTAAAGATGTACCTCTTATGTGTAAGAGATCTGTGGGGATAAAGCTTGATCTGTTTGAGGATGTGTATAACATATTCCATCATCTATCCTCTTTGATAACATTGACCTTTTCTGGTTGGTATCGCTGAAATATGTCAAGATCTGCTTTGGATTCTTGCCAACAACAAATGTTGTCAGGGGTACCTGACCTTCGTTGACGTGTGCTTCATCGACAGGTGAATCAATGGTTGAAACATCCTGTGGGATATACTATCAAGGTTGATTGACCTTCGCTATCGTGTAGATCAACAGAACATTGCGTTGTGACCCCCACCGGGGATCAGTTGGGGGAATATGAGTAATCGAGCATGAAATCCTCGAACAGCTCTAGAGCTCTAATAGGTTTAATTGCTATTGGCTGAGATAACGTCAAGGTTGCTTGACCTTCGTTGATATGTGTGTCAATGGCTTGAATGCACGTTGTAATCCCCTGCTGGGGCTTAACGTTGTAACCCCCATTGGGGACCTACTGGGGACTCATGAGTACGTACGCAAATATAAAATAGTCCTCAATGCTTCGATGGGTTTACTTGCCATCGGCTTGAAATAACGTCAAGGCTGCTTGACCTTCATTGATAGAAATGTCAATGGATGAACGTGTTGTAGCCCCCACTGGGGATTTATGTTCTAACCCCCATCTGGGATCTACATTGTAACCCCCATCGGGGACCTACGTTGTAACCCCCGTCGGGAACCTATTTAGGGTAACGACCCGGAGTTGGCGGCATCGGACCTATACGAGGTATTGCCGGATGTGATTTATGACAAATGAGATCATTGGTAGGGTACACCTCGTGTTCGGGTGACTACCAATGAGCAATGTGCAGATTTAAAGTCTCATCCGAGAAAACCAGGATTGTATGCTGTTTTGCTCAATCGCGTGGCGTTTTTATTCTCGATTTGACCTTTCTAGTCCGTGAGAACTCCGTTTCAACTCGAACTGGACCGAGATGGAGGGGTGGGACCCACGTAGGGGTGCCGCAGGTGCACCTACTGCAGGTGCAGGTGGGCCTGGGGCTAGGCGCGAATCATATATCCTGCAGCCAGCCTTCACAAGTCATTTTCAACTCATTTTGCATAGAGAAAACCGCGAGCCATCTTCAGATCTGCTGAGTTCGGGCTGCTTTCTGTAAATTCTGTCATCGTACAAGTGTTCTACACTATCCTGGTAACGTATGCATGTTTTTTTTCCAATTTCTATCCGTTGGATTGTGAGATATCGCACGAAATGCATCTAAACACATAGTAGTGATTATGTATGCACAAATGACTTGATAAAAATATTCAACATAGTAAATGTTAGTATTAAACCATGCTGAACATAATGATGTGAAAAAATTTGACTTTTGAGACAGTCAAATTGACACCTTTTTCTGCTATTTTTTGTCCTATTTGAGGTCCAATGAGCAAAAGGTAGAAAGGCAAAGTACTCCTAACATTGAGGTTGGCCTTATGCATGATGATTTTGATTTTTTATGCATATATTATGTATATGACTTTGGGGCAGGTGTGCTACTGAATGGCCACCTAGACATGCCTATGTGCATGTGGATAGTCCTATTTTCATGGGGACTATGGCAAAATTTTTCCAAATGTTGGCATTGGGTAGTCATGCATTCTAACTCTATTATATGTTAAAGTAAATGCATGCATGTATATAGTCATAAAATGCACTTTAGAAAGCTCCAGGTAAGGAAATACCACACCCTTTCTGAGGTGATTTAGAGACTTGTTGTCCAGATATTATGGATCCAGATCAGCTGAGCAGTTCTTACAGGACCGCTTCTGGCGTACGGCGGAGGGCTTCTGAAGTGCCTCGTCCTCGTTCTGTCAGACAGCCTCGTCGGTTGGTGGAGGCCATGATACGTCCTGTCCAGGGAGATGTTCCAGACGTTGAGGATGAGGAGGCGGATATTCTGATTGAGGATCCCGCTCCTGCTGCACATGTCCCTCGCGGAGTCATTTGTTCCTTCCATCTCAGGTGCTGGCCCCTCAGACTACCCATTTGGTTTTGCCAGTGCAGATCCTCCTCTTTATAGGCCTGACATCCCTGTTGATAGAGATCCAGTGACTTAAGAGGAGTTACATCACGTGGACAGGATTGAGGACGTGGACATCGAGACCCTGGTCTTCTTCTGATGTATATTCTCCTTATATCTTTTGATAGGCCTCTATTAGATATTGGGTGGCTGTTCCCCATTCCCGCTATATCTTTTGATAGGCCTCTATTAGTAGTAGGGCGGTTGTGCCCCATTTCCCTGTATTTGTAGCTGTACAGAGCTGATGTATTAGATAATGGTATATTTAGTAATGTATGCACCGTTTTTCATTCCCTATATCATATTGCCATTCATTATCTGTTATGCATGTATCATGTTATGCATATGTATGTATGTCCAGAGATATTCGACTTTGACCCCTGGATGGTCTTATGACACGGCTCGCACAGATGTCTTCTTTGATAGTTAGCCATATAGATCATACCCCACCGTCAGTGGTGGCATTAGGTATGCGATCGTGGTACAATAGAATGTCACCACCAGAAAGGGTGACTGTAGATCTGTTGCTGCAGCATACCATGACCCTTTTGGCATTTAAGGTTTCTGCAAGATTTGTAGATGGGATGCTAGAGCATTGGCTACCTGATAGGCAGGTATTCCATTTTGGCACCCATGAGTTGACTCCTACTCTGGAGGAGTATGCACGTTTGACGATGCTGCCCTTAGACAGACCTTGCGTGCACCTAGCTTTGGGAGACATGAGTAGACGATTCACGACTCTCACAGGATTAAGACGCAGAGTAGTGCAGGATGAGCTGACACCTGGCCACGTGATCTCTCAGCGTTTTCTGTATGACAGATTTGGCGCGGAGGATGGCTACTCACGACATTCCAGGGATTTTACCGCGTCGGAGGATCATTGGCGTTTGGCCAGAGTTGATGTACTGATGTTATGTGTACTGTCATATGTGTACATGTCGTGGTATATGGATAAAGATAGATATAGGCGTTATCATGGCCGTGAGAGCTCTCAGTGAGGGTCGTACCATTATGCCTATGATTGTAGCAGAGACTCTGCGGTCAGCGTCCTACTGCTGTACTTACCCGTCAGACGTGTTCATTGGGAGTTCGGTCATGCTGTATGTATGGTTTATGTCACACTTGCGACCGGTTGGTACCCTTAGACGACATGGGTATTGCTTCTCCCATGATGTGGCAGATATCAGAGATCCATTTAGCATATTGATGTGCTCGGGGCTTTGGTCACCATACAACTTCATTACTCATGCTCCGGGCATGGATTTCCTCCCTCTAGTTGACTTGAGGGGCGTGACTACTTATCACCCATTGGCCGTGATGTCGTAGTTCGACCAGTTTTAGGATTTCTATCCTTTTGATGGGGAGATAGGTCAACGTTCAGCTTCTCGATATCTCTCAGCAGAGGACCGATCCTGTGTGTGTGCTTGCTGGGATCAACGTGAGATAGCTACTTTTTCTGTCAGTCATCCCGATTATTCTACAGAGTATTCCGCATGGATGGAGACAGAGATTTTATCGGTACCGCAATGACGATGTCTGCGATGATCTTAGAATATTGAGTCAGACGATGTAGAGCCCATAGAGGACATTGATACCTACATCGAGGAGGAGCCCGCTGCTGGGTTGCCAGCATTTCTTCTGGATTCTCCTAGTACCAGTACTTTTGTGATTCAATGCTCGGACAACGATGCCGAGCGAGTCTTCATTTGATGACCTTTGAGAGAGACTAGATTCGATCTATGATGTCCACTGCTCTTGATGTGAGGGACGCCACTCTATTAGAGAGAGACGAGGCATTAGATCACAGAGATGCCGCTGTTGTTGAGCGGGATGAGGCTATATCAGCCAGAGATGCAGTGATAGTTGAGCGGGATAGTGCTATATCTGCCCGGGATGCAGCCGTCATATATAGAACTAGAGTGAGATCCCTTACCACTGGCATGATTGCAGAGATGAGCGTATATATTGATGATCATATGGTCACCATGCAGATGGCTACAGATCTTTTGGATCATGTGGATATTCTCATACAGAAGACCACAACTTCGCCTCCGTCTTCTTAGAGGGACGCCATGTTGGGCTTGTTAGCTCGCATATACCCTAACTTGTAGATGAGCTTGTATTTACCTGCACAGACTAGCTTAGCCATTTTGTCATGTACAGCTTACATTTGTATATATCAAACAACATTATATATGACAGGGAAATATATTTTTAGATCACATCCCTTTTAGATATGTCCTGCTATTTGCTTGATATTTTGCCTGCTGCTTCAGGGCTTGTGGTCTTGATGTATTCTGAATTCATCCTGGGTGGTTGGACATTGAGTTGTCTCTGGATAGTTTAGAATGGATCATCGATATATGTGTATCCCTTCCATCTTTGGCGTCTTGGGACTTGTTTCTGAATGGCAGTGATGTTTTATAAAAGAGGATTTCAAACTCTGATGCTCAATAGGAATTGAGACCTTTTACACTCCCATTTTTATTAAGTGATCGGCTGGATTGATTTTATTTGACGGATGCGAGGCATCCGTACAAAAATAATTTACAAAAATAATGCTGACTTCCTCGTTGGTATGGAAACCATTTGAGGAAATTCAGACACCGCAGAATAATTTACAAGCTACTTACAGCTGAAAATGTTCATTATGGGAACCGAATCTAGATCTAATGGGATGAATCTGTGATCACATGATTCCTAGGCGCACAGAATGCTGCAATTTGTATGAAAGCAGTAGATATATATATATATATATATATATATAAAAGATGTAAATATATATATATACAGACATGATCACCAACCACGAAGCACCTTCATGGGGGATCAGAAATGTAAATAAAGCCGTAAGAGCGATCAACTGCCACGAAGGAAACTCCAGGCAGGACGAAAATAAATAAATAAATATATATATATATATATATATATATATATATATATATATATATATATATAAAATTAAAAAGCTCATCGGATGTAAAATCTGTGCTCATCGAATCATATATATAAGTATATATATATATATATATATATATATATATATATATATATATATATATAAGCGAATAAATGCACCTTGGATATAAAATACGGTGCTCATCGAATGAGTTCGACACACGCTTCATATATATAAATGTATATATATAGAAAAAGCAAGTAAACGCCCCGCATCGAGGTTCAGGCTCAATCGAGGCATAACTCGATAATGTTAGTCAATATATATATATAATATATATATATATATATATATATATATATAATATATATATATAAAAATCCGAATGAAACCACTAATCAAGTCCCAAGCAAAAGCAAGCAACACGACTCTCAACGTGTAGAAGGGTGTGTAAAGATGAAGAGAAAGATTCTAAAGTGTGTGAGATGGCTTCCAGCTGACTGCTAAAAAAGGCTTCTATATCTTTATAGTGGGTAAACACTAGCTTTTGTGGGTACAAAAGAAGCTATATATGAGCTCACAGGTGTTTAAAAGTGGGAAAATATACTGTATGGGCGATTGCAGAGCAAATTGTGCAGGGTTTCCCCGACTTTTTTCCTTAGAAAATCAGCACCCCAAGCCCTCTATTTATAGGCATTTTAGCCACAGGATTATTGAAGACGGTTAAGTAAGACACCTGTATTATCTTTATCAGATAATACGGGGAATTTTGTAGTGTATCTCGATGTTCGTATAAATGACATGATTGCGTGCTCTTATAGCATATCAATGTCATTGTGTATGCATCACGCCAGTTAGAGGATTATGAGGAGGTCTATCCTACTTACGATCTAGAATTGGCAGTTGTAGTTTTTGAATTAAAAATCTGAAGATAGTATTTATACGGAAAAAAAAAAATGGGATATACATGGACTCTAAGAGTCTGAAATATATCTTCACACAGAAAGAGATGAATATGTAGTAGAGAGAGGACTGTGATATCTTATATCATTCAGGGAAGGTAAACGTTGTAGCCGACGCGTTAAGTAGGAGGGGTAGGGAAAGCTATCGATGTTAACAACTCAGAATGAGTTAACAACGGAGATGGCAAGCATGGAGTTAGAAGTTAAATTACGGAATGAAGGGGTAGAATTGTTATTCAAAACGTAGACTCAATCCACGATAATGGAACGAGTTAAGTAAGTACAACTAAGTAACGAGGGATGCAAGCAAATGAAGAAGATGATGCAGGGTAAGTAGAAGACTAAGTACAGTCTTATTTTGAGGGAGAAATTTGAGTTCCAAATAAGTTTAACGTTAAAAGAAGAGCTAATAAAAGGAACATATCGTAATGTGTTATTAAGTGTTTAACTTCCGATTCAAATTATTGATAGAAAGTGATAAGTCATGTCAGAGAAGATAATACCTTCGGTGAAGGTGAAATGAAAGAACCCCAATGTTGAAGAAGCATTGTGGAAACTCGAGATTAAAATAAAGGAAAAATTTTCCTCTGTGGTGTAGGTATTATTAGCGAGATTCTGGTGACAGAATCCTTATAAGGAGAGAAAAATGTAACGCCCGAGAAAATTTGATTTTAGAGAATTGAATTTTTTTTTTATTAAATGAATTTAATGTATTATTTATGGAGCAAGCTAATCGAAGGTCGTTATATGACCTAAACATATCAAAATGTCGTAGTATTTTGGCTACTTAGCAGAATTAAAGTGTTTGAATTTCCAAGACGAAAATAAAAGCTTTCTGAGAAATTTTTCGAAAAGCACTATTCACGCATTTCTGCTCGGGAATTATTTTTGAACTTCCGAAAAATACGTAACGATAGAATATCGATGTGAGATGGAATATCCAATAATATTTCAGCTATGGAAAACGTAATATTTTGCCTGTGGACTTCAAACCTAACGTTTAAGAAAAATGATTTATGAGAAGGAAATGTAATGAGATTAATGAATTAAGCGATGATCGTATACTATGTAGGTATTATACGAAGTAATGAATACGATTATGATACGAAGTATTATACGAATGTGTATGAATGATGGTATGTTGAATACGATGAATAAGTATGCGAGGGGAATACGAGAATTATACGTATAATATATGTTATAAGGCTTTAAGCCTAAAGAATGGAATTAGTAGGATTGTGTAGGAAATAGTTAAGTCCAATAGAGTTAATGATCAAGCCCAAGTGTTTGTTTAATTGCAAGCCCAATGTAGAAGTTAATATTAGTTAAGCAAATTATGCTAGAAGCCCAAATGATTTAAGCTAAGATTAATTAAGATAAGGCCCAAGGTAAATATCCAATGGGTAAGAACCATGTAGCAAACCATGGATGATACAAGGTGATGAACAAGTAAACTTAGAGGCTAAGTAAGAGTGGTGAGCACACAAAGTGATTAATGTAATAATCAAATTTACTTAGTAGTTAAGTAAATGTAATGACCGAGTATTTTAAGTGGGGAACAAGATAACTTAGAGGCTAAGTGTTGTGGTGGCCAAGTTTACTTAAGGGCTAGGTAATGAATAGTAAGGAGGTGGATGATTTAATGACTAATCTACCCTCACTTTGAGATGCCTATAAATAGAGAGCTTTGCATTCATTTGTTGGTTGTTCAAAATTCATCCAACTCCTCTCAAGCTAAACAACTTATTTGGTTAAGAGAATAAACACTTATAAAGTTAGACTTTCTTTGTTAGCTTTTCCACCAATAACTTATAGCTTATTGGTTAGAGAGAATAAGTGAGAATAAGCTAGCAAGTTAACCTTTGAAGTTCAAGAATCAAGAAGGAGATTAAAGATTAAGCAAGATATCATCAAAGAGTAAGTGTTCTTGAACCATGTTTCTCTTTCTCTTCCATTGTTAGAGAAGGGGGGTATTGGTAGAACAAGCATGCTAAGAAGAGGTTGGAATAATGAATCAAAGGGCTTAAGTCTTAATAAAGCTTTGATAAGTCATGAATAAGAAATTCATTTGTAAATAAATTATGAACTTATAATGGAAGTATAGAAACTTGTTATAACTTGTAACATGTTTACCTTAATAAAATTAGTATGAGTAATAAGATGTAAGAATAATGATTAAAAGACTTAACTTATTAATAAGTCATATAAAAATAAGACATAAGTCATGAAATGGAAAATAAGTATTTTATACTTTAATAAGTTGCAAAATCATCGAGAATAGGTAATAACTTATCATGAATATAAGTTAATAAAATATGTATGTCAAGAGGTTAGTATGTCGGAATGAATCCTTTTGAAACGATTTAAAAATCTTAAGTAACGAAGTTTCGCCGGAATTCACACGATTAGACGACAATCGTCGAATTCGTGAAATTCTCAGAATGGAAGTCGAATTTTGGTATTGAGCTTAGAAACATTAATTTTCAATGGAGACAAGTCGTATTTGTCATTATAGAGTTGCGGACTCAAAAATGGCCGGATTCCGACTTAGAACGAAGAAACGAGCGTTGAACATTCACGAACGTTTATCGTTTTCGTTAAAAATGGACTAATAGGTGGAATTTTAGCAAACGAAGTCGAATAGATAAAATTCTTGCATGACCACGTAGAGTACGTGATTTGTGAACCGTAGGCTCTTTAAGGAGCCAATTCGGACTTATAACGAAGAAGTTACGAAGCCGGGAATCTCACCAAAAGAAAAGTCTGTAAAAATTTTACGGTCTTTGAAGAAAAAATCAGCCATGATGCAGATCAAGGCAAAAATAGGTCACGCCGCAGAGCCAAGCATGGTCGGGTAAAGGTGAAACCTACTGGAGAGTCGCGGCGCATCAGTTATCAAAGGGACTCGCGCCGCAGCTCTGAGTCCGGTCTTCAAGCCCTAATGGGCGACGCCGCAGCGCGGCATAACAAAGAAACACCGACGCCGCAACGCCAACCTTAAAAGCTAGGCAGAAAATAATGGTTTAAAGTAAAGATGAAGGGAAATTATTTAGTAACGAACTAAGGAACTTAATCATACATTATTAAGTTATAATTAAACCTTATGTATGATCACTTAGGGTTAAAGAAAGTCAATTGGAGATGAATGTGAACGATATGCAATAAGTGAACTAAACAAATGACGATCGAGTTTCTATTAATAATAAAATTAGTAAGCCGCGATGAAGGACACGTAACTCGAACCGAGTTGTATTAATGAAATAATTTCACTTTAGTTATAGAAGAGAGCGAAGTTGGTAAGAATGATGTAAAAGAATGACGGAAAGGCGGAACCCATAATAACAAATCTAATACGGGATTAGATTGAGAAGTAGGGTAAGATTCTTTAGGAACTATATAAGTTCATTCATGACCTAATGTGGTATGTTATGTGATTATGTATTCTAGAGACTGTAAAGACTCAAAGGAAACGTAATTATACTGTAGCAGACGTTGAAGGCAAGTTTTTCTTAAATGCTTGTTTAACCTTCGTGTTAGCCAGGTTTTCAAATGATTCAAGTTATGAGATGCAAGTATGGTTTTAAAGAAAGAATCGATGCCAGTTTTAGCTCGGCTAGACTAATCGTGATAGATTGATTGAACTGTTTACAAGTCGTTCAATATAGAATTGCTAACGCTATCCTACGCCAACTATTTGGTATGGATTCAAGGTAAGCCTGAATATGAATAAACAAATGTATTTTCATCGAGTATTCGATGGGCACGTGAGGTTGCCACAACTTAAACGTACACACGTTTAATGGATGTAGTGTTGATCAACATAGAGTACTATAGGCTGATCACCTAGAAGTACTCGTAAGATATGTCGGACTTATGGACTTCATTGAGGGTTGTCCTTTTCCAAGAAACTATAAGACGTTCACGTCTTGAACTAGAATTGATGATTTACGGAATATTGTTATTGCAAAATGTTTTGAAGGAAAAGGAAAGCTATTTTGAATTATTGATAGTACTTCGTAACTATCATCCAGTTATTGAAGATATACAATTCCTATGTTTCAAGCATGCTTTTAAAATGAAATTGTTGTACTTGCTGAGCTTGTTATGCTCATTCTTGCTTGAACCATATGAATGCAGTTTAGATCGAATGGACCGAAGGATTCAACAAGGATAAAGAGAAGGCTAAAGCGATGTTGTAGATTACCGATATAATAGTATAGGTTTGTAATGATAATATTTGATATTATGATAAGAACAAATGTAACGGTTATAAAGAACCTGGGGAATGGTAGTATTGTGTTAGAATATATATGAGACATATTCGTTCTTTTGAGGCATTTCAATTGAATGTTTGTGTGAACTGTAGCACCGTGGAGCACCATATGTTGGGTTGGAAGAGACCCGGACTTGGGGGCGTCACAAGATGAAACTTTCTCAATCAATCAAACAATTCACAATTCCCTCAAATTCTTAATTCTCTCTCTATGATTTCCTTGTTAAACTTAGAAAAATGAAGAAGATGTATAATAAAGGAAGCAACTGATGCATTGAGGTCAGTTACCCAATCATGGGTAACGACTATTAACTCCTCCTAGGGCTTTGTTTGGCAAGCAATAACAGTTTTCAAAACCATTTAATTTAATAAATCTCTTATACTATAGTTTAAATCGTGTCACACCCAATTATACAATAACTCAAATATATTATTTAATTTAATATAATTAAAATATAATAATTTCTCATAAATTCACATAGTCATATAATTAATTTTCTCATTAATTACTTATATCAAATTATTAAATCTCTAATTAATTATTAAATTAATTAAAATAACATTAGGCTTATTAAATATTTTTTTAATTCAATAAGCTCACATAATTACATACTTGAATAATAATTATTCTCCACATTAATTTAATTAATATAACATATATAATTAAATTAATCTATCACAATTACATCAATTAATTATTTAATCTAATAATTAAATCATCAAAAATATTTATTTACTTCAATAAATATTAAAATTAAATTACAAAAATCTCGTTCGTCACAAGATTAAGCAATTGTTCTTCATCACCAAACTAAGATTATGAAGAATCAACAGGTAAGAATCAATTCTAAACCCTTAAGTTTTATTTTTGGAGTTCTTATTGATAAATTGGATTTCTTAAGGAATTGGTTGTAGATGTTAATGGGTTTGTGTAATCCATTCTATATCATCTAAAAGTGGTTTTAGACTAATCAAACTTGTGACGAACGAGATTTTTTATAATTTAATCTTAATATTTATTGAAGTAAATAAATATTTTCGATGATTTAATTATTAGATTAAATAATTAATTGATGTAATAGGTGGTAGATTAATTTAATTATATGTGTTACATTTATTAAATTAATGCGGATAATTTTTATTATCGAAGTATGTCATTATGTGAGCTTATTATATTAAATGAAATATTTAATTAAGCATGATGTTATTTTAATTAATTTAATTATTAATTAGAGAGTTAATAATTTGACATTATTTATTAATGAAAAAATTATTTATGTGACTATGTGAATTTATGAGAAATTATTATATTTTATTTAAAATAAATTAAATAAGATATTGATTTATTTTATGAAGGAGTATGACATTTATTAAACAATGTGATAAAGCTTTATTAAATTAATTGGTTTTGTAATCTATTCTTGCTAAGCCAAACAAGGCCCTAGGGGGAGTTATCAGTAGTTAACCCATGATTGGGCCAACTGACCACTTATGCGTCAGTTCTTCTCCTTTAATTATCAGACGTCTTTTTGTTTTATTCATTATTTGCCTAAGTCTAAAGATATAGAGAGAGAGAGAGATTGAGAAATTCAAGAGAGAGTTCAGAGGAATTTGTGAGAACTCAGTGATCGAAGAAAGAATCGAAGCCTACATATATATACTTTATTCTCAGGGTAATCTCTCCCTCCCAAATTCTATATTTCACGTATTCAAGTTTTGATAAAAATGGCTTTCACATTTTATGTAAAGCCTTTGTGATTGAGAAAGGAGTAATATTTATGAGTTATTTATGGGTTAAGATGTATCAAATTGTATTTATATATATATTGCATGATTCCATATCATCAGTTTCATAATATTACATCGTATATGATTTCAACAAAATTACAGAGTATGGGTTTTGGCCTTATGGCCTTATACGTGATATTTTATCTATTGATCATATATTATCCCTAAATTTTACACTCGTATATTATTATAAATGTTGATACGAAGAGACCAAACTTTAAACGAACGGATTCGGTGTTATTACGAATCCGTAGTATCAATTTTCATGTTTTATTTTCAAAACCTTCAAGAACATCAAAGTCAGTGAAATTATAGATTTTTAACTCTATGATTATGTGTTTTAATGGGTTAAAACCATTCTATAAATGTTGGATATTGTTTATGCATGAATTTTAACACGTGGGTATGATTAATTTTGTGTAGTAGTAATTTAATTGGAGTTTTTGGGCTGTGTTCTGCAATTTTCGCGAATTGCAGAATAGTTTCTGCTTCTTGTGTCACTGTATACCGCGCTTAGCTCAAAGACTTTAAGTCCCAAGACTGAAGCGCCACCGCCACCGAAGGTTAATGTCCAGTGTCATGCAGGCCTTAAGACCTAGTATAAACGGCGTGTGGCAAACACCACACCGCAAAATGGTCCAGAAATGTAATTTTTAAAGTGTTAAGTCTAGCAATGTATTGTTAACTTAATGTAATGAACATGTAAACATGTTAGAAGTATAATGAGATGTAAAATAGATGTTTAACAAGTAAATAACATAATTACATGTGGATTAAATTATTGAATACATAATTAGCTTGTTATTCATGATGTGTAAATTATGTGACAAAGTAGTAAATTAACTAAGTATAGTTAATAATCAAAGTAGACAAAGAGAATGAGTTTATGATGATTATTTAAGTTATAATTAAGTGGTATTGTGAATGTGAATGGTATGAAGGATTAAATTCAAAGAACGTGCTTAGTTAAAGTGTAATCTATGCATGAGGCAAGTTTCTTAACCCTACTTGTCATTATTGTTCAAGTTTATTATTTACCCGAGTAAATTATCATTAATATTATTCAAGTTCAAATGTTATATTAAAGATTTATTATCTTTTCAAAGCATGATTCAGTTATACAATAATTGTTCTATTGTATACTTCTTGAGATTATTATTCGAATTAAATATCATTATTGTTGAACCTTATTAGACTAGTGAACTTTATTGATTCAACTAGTCCTTAGTTGATGAAAGTTCGAAATTTTAGAACCCTTATTGAATTATCCAAACCAAACTTCATTTGGTGCGGATTCGAATGTCAAACTGAGATGAACAACCCTGTAAGGGATATACTTATGTGTTAGCGTTAAGATATTGTGCACAGTATAGTTATAAGACCCCGAATTTTATAAAATAAAATTATTCAATTTTTCTTATAATTACTATTCAGTAAATGGTTAAATTGATAAAAGTTAAAGTTAAGGGTGATATATGAAATTTTTTAAATAAGCAAGTGGTTATAAAATACTCATTGTTGTCGGGGAATATTCGTTTGGTCGTGGAATATTCTTTCTGTCGTGGAATATTCATACGACGGCGCAGCCTTTTGTGGGCCCCATAACAAAAAGCGATTGGATGAAGAAAACGACAAGTATAAGTTGTTTACAAATAACGGCGTAATCGTTACCGTTAATACTGTTGGAATACCCGGTGGGTAAAGTAAAGTAATATGCGTTATTGCACAGTAGCACACGGTTTTACACAGTATTGTTGAATTATTGATTCTTATGTAAGAAGGCAGTACTCAATAATTGTTACAGTAATTACCGTTCAGTATTTTATTGATTCAATAATTGCTGTGTTGATATTTTATATTACTGTTGTTTTAATAATTGTCACTACCCAGTATTTTCTATTATCGAAACAATAATTCATATTATCTGAATAATATTATTAGAAAACATTATTGGAAATGTCTAGAAAGTTCTGTCTAAGGAGAGGTTTGGTCACCTAATTACGCGCTAGTAAGGAGAAATTCTTATTGGAAAACCCCTCTTTCCTGGGAACTACCTAGTTGTCATTATTGTGATTCTGTAATATTATTTGTGAATAATTAATTATTGATTTATATGATGAGGAAAATATTCATTTTATGTGGATATAGATGGAGAAATTTTTTAAAGTGACAATTGTTAAAAAAAAATCGATATTTTATCTTTTCTGATAAAATAATATTTTATTATATTATAATAATGGTGATATTTTTACAATGAATGTGGGATATATGAGTCTATGAGGAGAAAGAGTATTTTTGTTGCATTAAATGATTAACACATGTTTTGTGTGTCAGTGGACCCCATTTCTTGACTGAAATTTGATTATAACCTATAAAATCGCCCGTTTATGGATTTCGGTCAATTTCTGTTTGGAATTTGGAAAAACTTTCTTCTGCAAAGTTGTAGAGAATTAAATTTCCTATACAAAGTCTTGAGATTCAAATTTTCTGAATAAAGGGCTATTTATTATGAATTATTGAAGTTCCGAAGCTCCGAAATAGTTAATTTTTGAAGTTTTAATTATGTTAAATAAGAAAAACGTTTTTTAAAAGTTTTGTGAGGTGGGCTACTTGTGTTGAATGCTGAATTCAGTTGATAAAAAGGGTCCGTAAGAATTTATTAAATATATATTAATATTTTATTAAATTTTCTGCTTTGGTGTTCTAAGCATATTTCCTATAAATAGGGTACTTAGGTTAGAATTGAAAATCACACCAGAAACTGAAGTTTTCTCTCTATTTCTCTCTCTATATTATCGAGTGTATTCTTGTGAGTATTTTGATATCTTGAGTGTTGCTATACGGTGCAAGTTCGTTCAGCGTTATTCCAGTCAGAAGTACTGCTCTTTTGAGGTAAGGGATAGTAAGGGATTTTAAGGGATTGAAAGGGATGTTATTTTCTTCGTAAGTGATATTATTTCTTCAATATCATTATGTTGAAATATTCGCTTAAACTTTTTATCAAATTTGGAAACTTTTCATGTTGGGGTTACTATTCATGAGTTACTATTCACGAGTTACTATTCACGAGTTACTACTCACGATTTACTATTCACGATGAGTTACTATTCATGAGTTACTATTCACAGGTACTATTCATTACAAAATTGGTTTTTTTTTTCTAACCAAATTATAGTTTATTTATGAATATTACTCTGGTGATTAAATCTATATGTTGATTATATTGATTTTATTATCATATATAACATTTTTATAACCCTGATGTTGAAATTCTCTTTCACTGGAGTGTAAAGATGGGTAGATTATTGGTATGATCATGACTAGGGTTCTCTTTGGCCAGTAATGAAAAGTTGAATTGTGATTGGTATGATCATGACCATTGAATTTATAATTGAATATCTTTAGCTTAAGTGCAAGGGTGAATTGATCAACATGGTTATAATTATTGTTTATATAAATTTTGAAATGATTATATATTTCTTTGAGATATTAATATATTTGGCACAGTAGTGCAAATATGAATCGCTGAGGAATATCTTTGGCTCAGAAGTGCAAGATGAATTGTTGATGAATATCTTTGGCCCGTGTGTGCGAGATGAATTTATTAGTATGATTATGAACAGGAACTGTGATTTGGTATAACCATGATCTTTGATGTTTCAGGTAAAGACAGGTGATGAAAATTATCTTCGTCCTGAATGCGAAAAGGAATTTAGAACTACAATTACGATTATTAGTTATACACGTGATTGTGGATAGGAATTGTTAATTAATGCTACAGGGATAAAACATTGTTGATGGACTTTTAACATGGAGAAGATAATAGATTTTATGGTCTATTTGACTCTTCTAATGGATTGGTCGTTCCGCTCCAACTATGGTTGAAAAGTTTTATCATCTACCATATGTTCTAAATCTCTGATTTATTACTGATGAAGACTATTGATAATTTATTTGTCTTTAGTCATAATATTCTTTACTCTGCTAGTTGTGCTCACCCTTTTGCTTCACAATTCCTTTCAGGTAATACGAGTGTAGCTGGGTCGAGCGGGGGTAACAAGGGAATAAAACGGTGGTCATCATTTAGTAGTTATATTTATTGAACCAAATAGGTTGAAGCGAACCCAACGTTGGAAGGGTGTTTTGCCACTATCATACAAGATGTCTAATGACATACAACCTTGTGTCATCACAAGACAAGGTTGTGCTCATCCACTTCCTGAGTATATTTACTAGCACTACTTATATAATCTTGGTGTTTGTTTGGAGTTTAATTCCCAATTAGAGACAGTGGAGATAATGATATGTCAATAGAAGACTCACAATTGGGAAGAATATGATAGTAATCTTCTCGTTTTTCTTTGGGGTCTATTGGGTTAACCAAGGATAATTCTGTGGCCATATGATATCTACCATAACCTAAAAGCATGGCCTCCCATGTACGAAGGTTTCCTTGAGCACTTCCCAAAGATTCTAATTTCTAAAACAGTTTTCGATTATACCTTTATGTAAGGTGTCATTATGAGGTGTTGTCCACGGTTGGGACATTAGTCACAGTTGATATATATTTGTATCCAAACTCACAGCATATGTGTTGTTGTATTTTGCACGACAATTGTTGTAATAAAGTTGTAGTTGTTTTCTGTACCATGTATTTGGCGACTCACAATTGGTTGGATGGAATGGACCTATTTTGGGGTTGTCACAGTTGGTATCAGAGCTTAGGGATTTGATCTCTGGCGGAGATCGGGATTAGAACTAGGAGGGGAGAGATGAGTAAATCCTTCGCTAGTGTGTCCTACCTAAGCTTATTTGTTGGTCAGTCATAATATCGGGATATTATGTGATATTTTAATTTGTTCAATTATCCCTTGTTTTGAAGCTGTATTCTAGAATGATATTTGAAATACAGGAGATGAGCAATGGAGAAATCATGATGACAGGAAAGATGGAATCTGAAATGAAAGCAAGGTATTCTCAACTCTTTGAAATACCAGGTACGTAAATTTCGGGGATGAAATTTCATAAGGAGGGGAGATTGTATGACCCCGAATTTTATGAAATAAAAGTATTCAATTTTTCTTATAATTACTATGGTTAAATTGATAAAAGTTAAAGTTAAGGGTGATATATGATTTTTTTTTAAAATAAGCAAGTGGTTATAAAATACTCATTGTTGTCGGGGAATATTCGTTTGGTCGTGGAATATTCTTTCTGTCGGGGAATATTCATACGACGGCGCAGCCTTTTGTGGGCCCTATAACGGAAAACGATTGGATAAAGAAAACGACAAGTATAAATTGTTTACAAATAACGACGTAATCGTTATCGTTAACACTGTTGGAATACCCGGTGGGTAAAGTAAAGTAATATGCGTTGTTGCACAGTAGCACACGGTTTTACACAGTATTGTTGAATTATTGATTCTTACGTAAGAAGGCATTACTCAATAATTGTTACAGTAATTACTGTTCAGTATTTTATTGATTCAATAATTGCTACGTTGATATTTTATATTACTGTTGTTTTAATAATTGTCATTACACAGTATTTTCTATTATCGAAACAATAATTCATATTATTTGAATAATATTATTAGAAAACATTATTGGCAATGTCTAGAAAGTTCTGTCTAAGGAGAGGTTTGGTCACCTAATTGCGCTTGCCAAAGAAGGAGAAATTCTTATTGACGCACTTCAAAGCTTCCTAGAAACCCTGCTCGTCATCATTATTGTGATTCTCGTAATATTATTCGTGAATAATTAATTATTAATTTATATGATAAGGAAAATATTCATTTTATGTGGATATATATGGAGAAAATTTTTAAAGTGACAATTGTTAAAAAAAAAATCGATATTTGATCTTTTCTGATAAAATAATATTTTATTATATTATAATAATGGTAACATTTTTACAATGAATGTGGGATATATGAGTATATGAGGAGAAAGAGTATTTTTGTTGCATTAAATGATTAACACATGTTTTGTGTGTCGGTGAACCCCATTTCTTGACTGAAATTTGATTATAACCTATAAAATCGCCCGTTTATGGATTTCGGTCAATTTCTGTTTGAAATTTGGAAAAACTTTCTTCTGCAAAGTTGTAGAGAATTAAATTTCCTATAAAAATACACGAGATTCGAATTTTCTAACAAAAGGGCTATTTATTATGAATTATTGAAGTTCCGAAGCTCAGAAATAGTTAATTTTTGAAGTTTTAATTATGTTAAATAAGAAAAACATTTTTTAAAAGTGTTGTGAGGTGCGCTACTTGGGTTGAATGCTGAATTCAGTTGATAAAAAGGGTGCATTAGAATTTAATAAATATATATTAATATTTTATTAAATTTTTCGCTTTGGTGTTCTAAGCATTTTCCTATAAATAGGGTGCTTAGGTTAGAATTGAAAATCACACCAGAAACTGAAGTTTTCTCTCTATTTCTCTCTCTAAATTATCGAGTGTATTCTTGTGAGTATTTTGATATCTTGAGTGTTGCTATACGGTGCAAGTTCGTTCAGCGTTATTCCAGTCAGAAGTACTGGTCTTTTGAGGTAAGGGATAGTAAGGGATTTTAAGGGATTGAAAGGGATGTTATTTTCTCCGTAAGTGATATTATTTCTTCAATATCATTATGTTGAAATATTGGTTTAAACTTTTTATCAAATTTGGAACTTTTCATGTCGGGGTTACTATTCACGAGTTACTATTCACGAGTTACTATTCATGAGTTACTATTCATGAGTTACTATTCACGAGTTACTATTCATGAGTTACTATTCACGAGTTACTATTCACGACTGGTTACTATTCACGAGTTACTATTCACGGGTACTATTCATTACAAAATTGGTTTCTTTTTCTAACCAAATTATAGTTGATTTATGAATATTACTCTAGAGATTAAATTTATATGTTGATTATATTGATTTTATTATCATATATAACATTTTTATAACCCTGATGTTGAAATTCTCTTTCACTGGAGTGTAAAGATGGGTAGATTATTGGTATGATCATGACTAGGGTTCTGTTTGGCCTGTAGTGAAAAGTTGAATTGTGACTGGTATGATCATGACCATTGAATTTATAATTGAATATCTTTAGCTTAAGTGCAAAGGTGAATTGATCAACATGGTTATAATTATTGTTTATATAAATTTTGAAATGATTATATATTTCTTTGAGATATTAATATATTTGGCCTGTAGTGCAAATATGAACTGTTGAGGAATATCTTTGGCCTGTAGTGCAAAGATGAATTGTTGATGAATATCTTTGGCCCGTAGTGCAAAGATGACTGTTGTTGAAAATCTTTGGCTCAGTAGCAAAGATGAACTGTTGATGAATATATTTGGCCCAGAAAGGAGATGAATTTATTTGTATGATTATGAATGTGAGGCGTGATTTGGTATAACCATGATCTTTGATGTTTCAGGTAAAGACAGGTAATGAAAATTATCTTCGTCCTGAATGCGAAAAGGAATTTAGAACTACAATTACGATTATGAGTTATACACGTGATTGTGGACAGGAATTGTTGATTAATGTTACAGGGATAAAACATTGTTGATGGACTTTTAACATGGAGAAGATAATAGATTTTATGGTCTATTTGACTATTCTAATGGATTGCTCGTTCCGCTGCAACTATGGTTGAAAAGTTTTATCATCTACCATATGTTCTAAATCTCTGATTTATTACTGATGAAGACTATTGATAATTTATTTATCTTTAGTCATAATATTCTTTCTGGTAGTTTTGGTCACCCTTTTGCTTCACAATTCCTTTCAGGTAATACGAGTGTAGCTGGGTCTAGCGGGGGTAACAAGGGAATAGAATGGTGGTCATCATTTAGTAGTTATATTTATTGAATCAAATAGGGTGAAGCGAACCCAACGTTGGAAGGATGTTTTGCCACTATCATACAAGATGTCTAATGACATACAACCTCGTGTCATCATAAGACAGGGTTTTGCTCATCCACTTGCTGAGTATATTTTCAAGCACTACCTATATAATCTCGGTGTTTGTTTGGAGTTTAATTCCCAATTAGAGACAGTGGAGATAATGATATGTCAAGAGAAGACTCACCATTGGGAAGAATATGATAGTAATTTTCTCGTTTTTCTTTGGGGTCTATTGGGTCAACCAAGGATAATTCTGTGGCCATATGATATCTACCATAACCTAAAAGCGTGGCCTCCCATGTACGAAGGTTTCCTTGAGCACTTCCCAAAGATTTTAATTTCTAAAACCGTTTTTGATTATACCTTTATGTAAGGTCTCATTATGAGGTTCTGTCCACGGTTGGGACATGAGTCACAGTTGATATATATTTTTATCCAAACTCACAGCATATGTGTTGTTGTATTTTGCACGACAATTGTTGTAATAAAGTTGTAGTTGTTTTCTGTACCATGTATTTGGCGACTCAGAATGGGTTGGATGATATTGACCTATTTTGGGGTTGTCACAATAGTACTAAGGGCTAATCCCCCTAAGTACGAGTAGAAAGGTCCATAGTCTTATGACAGTTAAAGGTTTCAAGTATAACCCTTGATAACCTAGGACATAGTTCAAGGTCTTATGACCCTCAGAATTCTTTTGATTCTTGTTATTCATTCTTGATTCAAAAGTTGAGCATTTATTCAGATGTCTTTGATTTACTCACATGTTATTATAATGTTATTTCATTGTTATACTTGTGGGCAATAGTGCTCACTTTTGCTTAATAATAACATTGTAGTTAAGAACGAAAGAACCGATGAACCTTCTACTAGTAAAGGCAAGGGCAAAGTTAGGAAATGATGAAGACTTGTTATTTTGTTTGATGATGTATTTATATTAGACTTGAGTTAATGATATTGTTTAAGACTTATTATTTATATTTCCGAATAGATGTTTAAGGTTAGTTTAACCTGGGATTATGTTTATGATTCAGATGTTGTAACCCTTTAAATGGAAGATTTTATTTCTATATATTGCATGGTTTGCATTTATTATGGGTAGATAGATAGATGATATTTGTACAGTGAACACCAAATCCCATGAAATCGAAGTACCAAGATTTGGGGGTGTCACAAGTTGGTATCAAAGCTGTAGGTTATGAACCTTAGGTGGGGGAACAACCTTAGGTAGTAGCCTTATAGAAAGAAGATAGTGATGGAAAACTGTTATCGAGTTATAAGAAATGAATTTATGTAATTCATTGAAGATAATAAAAGACTTTATGTGCTTATGTGTTAAAGTATGCGTTAGATGATACGACTTAGTAACTAAAACTTTAAATTTTGTTGTCAGGATGTCGAACGTTGGAGAAGCTAGTCAAGCTGGGGAGGAAGAACCTCGAGTACTTATAGTACCTACTGAGGAGGAACCCCGTGTACCTATAATACCGACAGAGGAGGTGCCCCGAGACATACATGTCGTTAGGGAGCAACTGGTGCAGAGGGAATCATCTCCATTGATCACCGTTGTTGGTCAGGAGCTTGAACCTGAGACTGATCCTGAGGAGGAATTTGTTGAGGAAGAGGAAGAAGAGGAGTTACCACGGTACACCATTGATGCTGAAATGTATGACACGTTATACGACCGTAACGTGGAGTGACGAGACGAGGTCCAGGATTTGACTGAGCGAGCGGTTATTCAACATATTACTCTAGAGCAGAAGGAGATGGAGATTTCGACTCTTCACTCTCGACTGGCAAATGTAGAATGGAATTTGGTCCATGAGAAGGGTCAAACTGAAGATAAGACCGAGGAGATAGAGAAACTGAAGAAGGAACTGAAGGAAACCTCCGAAAGGCTGAACATAGCAGAGGAAGGCTGGGTAAGAGAATCGCGTCGAGCTGATCGTGCAAAGGATGATAGTCGTGCAAAGAAATCAAAGATTGGGGAAACGTACTCTACACTTAACAAGGCAATGAATGAGACCCAAGATCGAGTTTTGAGGTACCCAATCCAGTTCGAAGGACTACCATTGTAGATGATGGATCGCAGGATGATGCATCGCATCTTAGAAGAGGAGTGTAAATCAGTACCTTGACCGACAGTGATATGATTTATTTAATTATGTGAAGAACTTAATTAGTTTTTTTGATGTAAATTCTGACGTGTTTATGAATGAAAGAATATTTGAATGTTTTAAATCATGTGGATTCTTTATTCCAGGATAGTTGATGTAAATAGCAGTTATGCTATCGTTTAATGTTAAAACTTTGATTTGAATACAAATATATCAAGTTGTTTGAGATGATGTGTTAAGTGATATGTTAAATTGTTGAGTAATGCCCTAACTATTTAGAGAAATAAATAAAGTTCTAATAAAGCGTTTATTTAATAGAAAAATGCCGCCAAGGAGAAGACAACAACGTCAACCGGCTAAAGAAGAGTCAACCAATAAATAACAATAATGCCAACGCTAATCCTGTGCAGCAGTTGGTGAACTTACTGACTGGAGCCATGAATAACCAACCTCAAGCTCCACCAAACACAACGTTTAAGGACTTCAAGGCGGTGGGACCGCCAGAGTTCAAAGGTTCCATGAACCCAATCGAGGCTCAAACGTGGGTTATGAAAATGGAGAAGCTTTTCGACATTGCTAGGGTTAGAGAAGACCAGAAGACCACTTTTGCAATGTTTATGTTGAAGTCTGAGGCTAGCTACTGGTGGCAAGCAAACAAAGTGCGAGGAGGTGAAGGTGTAATTACGTGGGAGAGATTTAAAGAAATGTTTTTCGAAATGTATTTCCCAACTAGTTCGCAGAATCAGATGGAAGTTCAATTTCTAGAACTGAAGCAGGGAAACATGAGCGTACCTGACTACGCGGCTAAATTCAACGAGTTAGCGAGGTTCGCCCTGTATCAAGTACACACGAACGCAAGAAAAACAAGAAGATTCGAGCAAGGACTAAAGCCTAGGGTGTACAGCAAGGTATCAATGTTTCAACTAATCACGTTCGCTGGAGTACTAGAAAAGGCCATCCTCGCAAGGAGGAGGAGCGTCACAAAGGACCAAGTACAATCAAGATCTAAGAAGAAGAAGAAGAGTGAAGGTGAAATTAATAACAAGGCCGAAGAAAGTGGCACAGAGGTGGAAATTTCAATCAGAAGAAAAGGTGGAACGACAGCTCATCATCGGGGAATCAACAAGGTAATCGGAAGAAAAAGAATCGAAGCATGCCCGACTTGCGGAAAGCCCATCTGGGGAGTTTGTATGAAAGGAAAAAGAGTGTGCTACAATTGTGGTCGAAGGCCACATAGCACCAAACCGTCCCAAACCCAAAGAAGGGTGCTTGTTTTACTTGTGGTTCAAGGACCACCGGCAAGAGATTGTCCCAAGAAGGGATCGGGAGGGTCGGGATCGAGGAAACCGGGAAATAACAGTGGAAATGCCTTAACCATCACCGGACCAACCGACCAAACCGAATCGCCGCCTTTGACTTTCAACACGATGGTTCAAGATGCGGTTCAATCCCGTGATGTGGTGTCAGGTATCATTCTGATCAATAAAATTAATGCTTATATTTTATTTGATTCGGGTGCTACTTGTTCCTTTATATCCGATGATTTTGCCAAGAATTTAGATTTGCCTAAGGATGAATTGGATTACCCCATTAACATAGAAATTGCGAATAGAGAAATAATCCTTGTTAAGTATGTACATAAGAACTATAGAGTAGATATTAAGGGTAATATCATTAACATAGATCTTATTCCTATTCAACTTGGGAGAATTTGATGTTATTTTGGGAATGGACTGGTTATTCAATTACGGGGCTGTAATTGATTTCCAAAAGAAGCGAATTAACCTTATGACTACGTCAAAGGTTGTGTTTTATGGTAGCAAGTAGCCTAGATAAGCGAGTTGTCTGACGATGATGCAGGCCAGGAAGTTGTTGAGACAAGGCTGTGTAGGATACTTAGCTTACGTAGTCGACAGTCGAAAAGAGAATCCGAAGGTAGAAGAAATACCGATTGTAAGGGACTTCGTCAACGTATTTCCAAATGATTTACCAGGACTTCCACCAGATAGAGAGGTAGATTTCATAATCGATTTGGCACCCGGAACTGCTCCAATATCGAAGGCACCATACCGAATGGCACCAGTAGAGATGAAGGAATTAATGGTACAACTACATGAATTGTTGGACAAGAAGTATATTCAACCGAGCGTATCGCTGTGGGGAGCGCCGATGTTGTTTGTGAAAAAGAAGGATGGATTGATGCGATTCTGCATTGACTACAGAGAACTGAATAAGGTCATGATTAAGAATAGATATCCATTATCGAGGATCGACAACCTGTTTGATCAATTGAAGGGAGCGAGATACTTCTCCAAGATAGACTTGAGAAGCGGTTATCATCAACTGAAGGTGAGGCTAGAGGATGTACCGAAGACAGCGTTCAGAACGCGATACGGTCACTTCGAATTTTTAGTAATGTCGTTTGGTCTAACGAATGCTCCTGCAACATTTATGGGACTAATGAATGGTGTGTTCAAGCCATTTTTGGACAAATTCATGGTGGTATTTATAGACGACATTTTGGTATATTCCAAAACCAAAGAAGAACACGAAGAACATTTGAGGTTAACGTTGGAAGTATTGAGAAGGGAGAAGTTGTAGCTAAATTTTCGAAATGCGAATTCACGATCGAGCGAGTACAATTTCTTGGTCACGTAATCGATAAAAATGGAATTTCGGTATATCCATCCAAAGTAGAAGCCGTGATTAACTGGGATCAGCCGAGAACGCTGTCAGAAGTAAGAAGTTTTCTTGGATTGGCGGGATATTATAGAAGGTTCATACAAGACTTTTCCAAGATCGCAACTCCGTTAACGAATTTAACTCGAAAAGTTGTGAAATTTGTCTGGACGAATAAGTGTGAGGAAAGCTTTCAAGAATTGAAGAAGTGGTTGAGTACGGCACCTGTGTTATCTCTTCCGAATGATACAGGAAATTTTGTTATTTATAGTGATGCGTCGCATAAAGACTTGGTACGTGTCTTTGATGCAAAACAAAAAGTCATTCTTGTATGCATCACGACAATTGAAAGATTACAAGAAGGAATATCCAACCCATGACTTGGAGTTAGCTGCAGTTGTTTTTTCTTTGAAAATTTGGAGGCACTATCTATACGGGGAGAAATGTGAAATATATACGAACCATAAGAGTATAAAATATATTTTCACGCAGAAGGATTTGAATATGCGTCAAAGAAGATGGTTAGAATTAATTAAAGATTACGACTGTGAGATTTTATACCATCCGGGTAAAGCAACTGTGGTTGCCGACGCCTTAAGTAGAAAGGGTCGTGAGAAATTTATGATGTTGATTGTTCAGGAGGAGCTAATTACAGAAATGGAGAAACTGGAGTTGGAAGTGAAGTATCCTATGGAGATCGATGAGAAGCTATTTCAGATGTAATCTGGTACAACTCTACTAGATAAAGTAAAGGAGGCTCAGCTTCAGGATGATGAATGCAAAAAGGTGACAAAGAAGATATCTGAAGGAATCGAACCAAGATTTAAGATGGATAAGGAAGGAATACTGAGATTTGAGAGTAGAATTTAGGTACCACCAATTACAGAGATTAAGGAAGATATTTTGAGCGAGGCTCATAGTTCAATATATTCGATTCACCCTGGTAGTACCAAGATGTACCAAGATCTTAGACAACATTTCCGGTGGCCGAATTTGACACGTGATATTGCAGAATGTGTTGCCAAGTGTCTGACCTGTCAGAAAGTGAAAGCGGAACATCAAAGACCCAGTGGATTGCTACAACCGTTAGAGATCCCAGAGTGGAAATGGGAACATATTACAATGGAGTTCGTGGTTGGCCTTCTGACGACTCAAAAAGGCTACGACGTAGTATAGGTTATCGTTGACCGACTGACGAAATCTGCACACTTCCTTTCGATCAAAATAAGATTCAACTTAGATCAGTTGGCGAGGCTATACATAAAAGAGATTGTTTCGAGGCATGGAGTTTCGGTATCAATTATTTCAGATAGGGATCAGCGCTTCACATCAAATTTTTAGAAACGTCTTTAGGAATGCATGGGTACGCAATTGCGAATGAGTACAGTTTACCACCCTCAAATAGACAGACAGAGTGAGAGAACGATTCAGACATTAGAAGATATGCTAAGAGCCTGTGTGATGGACTTTAAAGGAAATTAGGAAGATCACCTACCATTAGTAGAGTTCGTCTACAACAACAGTTACCACGCTAGTATAGGCATGCCACCTTACGAAGCGTTATATGGCAGAAAGTGCAGAACTCCGTTTTACTGGGATGAAGTTGGTGAAAGACATTTGCTAGGGTCAGAATTGGTACAGCAGACGACATAAATAGTCAAAGTGATCCGAGCACGACTGGTAGCGGCTCAAGATCGACAGAAGAAATACGATGATCCACATCATAAAAATATTGAGTTTGAATCAGGTAGTTATGTTTTCTTGAAGGTCTCTCCCTGGAAGGGGAAGATCAGGTTTGGAAAGAAAGGGAAATTGAGCCCAAGATTCATTGGACCCTTTGAAGTACTTAGAAAATCGGTGAAGTTGCGTACGAGGTAGTCTTACCTCCAGCACTCGAGAATGTCCACAACGTCTTCTATGTTTCTGTATTATGACCTTACAAAGCCGATTACAAGCATGTAATTGAATACGAACCCCTATATTTTGAGAAAGACTTATCTTATGAAGAAATTCCTGTCCAAATTATCGACTAAAAAGAACAAGTTCTCAGAAAAAAAGTTATACCTTCTGTTAAGGTAATTTGGAGGAACCACAACGCTGAAGAAGCTACGTGGGAACTCGAAGAGAATATGATGAAGAATTAGCCTCATTTATTTACTTAATTATGTGTAAACGATTCCGGGGACAGAATCTTTGTAAGGGGGGGGGGGGGGAAGAATGTAACGGGTTGAATTTGTTGAGTCGTGATTCTGGGGACAGAATCCTTTTAAGGGGGAAAGATGTGACGAACGAGATTTTTGTAATTTAATCTTAATATTTATTGAAGTAAATAAATATTTTCGATGATTTAAATATTAGATTAAATAATTAATTGATGCAGTTGTGTTAGATTAATTTAATTATATGTGTTACATTTATTAAATTAATGTGGGGAATTTTTATTATCGAAGTATGTCATTATGTGAGCTTATTGTATTAAATGAAATATTTAATTAAGCATGATGTTATTTTAATTAATTTAATTATTAATTAGAGAGTTAATAATTTGACATTATTTATTAATGAGAAAATTATTTGTGACTATATGAATTTATGAGAAATTATTATATTTTATTTAAAATAAATTAAATAAGATATTAATTTATTTTATGAAGGAGTGTGACATTTATTAAACTATCTAATAAAGCTTTATTAAACTAATTGGTTTTGTAATCTATTCTTGCTAAGCCAAACAAGGTCCTAGGGGGAATTATCAGCAGTTAACCCATGATTGGGCCAACTGACCACTTTTGCGTCAGTTCTTCTCCTTTAATTATCAGACGTCTTTTTCTTTTATTCATTATTTGCCTAAGTCTAGAGATACAGAGAGAGAGATTGAGAAATTCAAGAGAGAGTTCAGAGGAATTAATGAGAACTCAGTGATTGAAGAAAGAATCTAAGCCTACATATATATACTTTATTCTCAGGGTAATCTCTCCCTCCTAAATTCTATATTTCACGTATTCAAGTTTTGATAAAAATGGCTTTCACAATTTTCTGTAAAGCCTCTGTGATTGAGAAAGGAGTAATATTTATGAGTTATTAATGGGTTAAGATGTATCAAATTGTATTTATATATATATTGCATGATTCCATATCATCAGTTTTATAATATTACATCGTATATGATTTCAACAAAATTACAAAGTATGGGTTTTGGCCTTATGGCCTTATACGTGATATTTTATGTATTAATCATATATTATCCCTAAATTTTACACTCGTATATTATTATACATGTTGATATGAAGAGACCAAACTTTAAACGAACGAATTCGGTGTTATAACGAATCCGTAGTATCAATTTTCATGTTTTATTTTAAAAACCTTCAAGAACATCAAAGTCAGTGGAAATTATTGATTTTTAACTATGTGATTATGTGTTTTAATGGGTTAAAACCATTCTATAAATGTTGGATATTGTTTATACATGAATTAAAACATGTGGGTATGATTAATTTCGTGTAGTAGTAATTTAATTGGAGTTTTTAGGCTGTGTTCTGTAATTTTCGTGAATTGCGAGCGATTCTTATCGGTTGTCATGCTAGTGGCGCCATCCAACACCTTAAGTCCCAGCCATGTACTTCCATCGCGCTTAAGTCTCCGTCAAATGCAGCCAAGACCTAGTATAAACTTGGCTAGCTGCTTTACTTCTACTCTGCAGAATGGTCCAGAAATGTAATTTTTAAAGTGTTAAGTCTAGCAATGTATTGTTAACTTAATGTAATGAACATGTAAACATGTTAGAAGTATAATGAGATGTAAAATAGATGTTTAACATGTAAATAACATAATTACATGTGGATTAAATTATTGAATACATAATTAGCTTGTTATTTATGATGTGTAAATTATGTGACAAAGTAGTAAATTAACTAAGTATAGTTAATAATCAAAGTAGACAAAGAGAATGAGTTTATGATGATTACTTAAGTTATAATTAAGTGGTATTGTGAATGTGAATGGTATGTAGGATTAAATTCAAAGAACGTGGTTAGTTAAAGTGTAATCTACGCACGAGGCAAGTTTCCTAACCCTACTTGTCATTATTGTTCAAGTTTAATATTTACCCGAGTAAATTATCATTACTATTATTCAAGTTCAAATGTTATATTAAAGATTTATTATCTTTTCAAAGCATGATTCAGTTATACAATAATTGTTCTATTGTATACTTCTTGAGATTATTATTCAAATTGAATATCATTATTGTTGAACCTTATTAGACTAGTGAACTTTATTGATTCAACTAGTCCTTAGTTGATGAACATTCTAAATTTCAGAACCCTTATTGAATTATCCAAACCAAACTTCCTTTGGTGCGGATTCGAATGTCAAACTGAGATGAACAACCCTGTAAAGGGATTTACTTATGCGTTAGCGTTAAGACATTGTGCACAGTATGGTACTAAGGGCTGATCCCCCTAAGTACGTGTAACGCCCTGAAATCTGGTCTATCTTCACACCCGGATTCCGTACGTCACGAATACATCATTCATCTAACATACATCATTATATACTAAAATATAACAACATACACTCTCAAATCCCAGGTTCTGGAAACCTTATAACCTCTTTCATTACAAATAATGGTAATTACATTATTTATTTCATCTTACAAGAGTGACTTTTATCCACCACCAAGGATACATAATAGTTCATTAAACTAGTCTATAATTCAATTCATCTTTCTAATTTACAAGTCTTCACTTCATCTTCTCGCTACCTTCACACTCTAAATGACAATTCATCTGGAGACCATCAACTTGATCTTTACGGGATCCTTAAGTTCTTTTAACCTTGTTCGCTGAAAATTGTTTTTCATTTAAAGCAAGTGTGAGCATTCAATTGCCCAGCAAGTCATAACAGTTGAACAAACAACTTCAAAATTAAAAAATTTCTTTAGAACTTCTATAACCGAACAACGGTTATGAAGCAGCTTGAATAATAGGAATAGTCTCGATTCCTATCATCTTAAAACATCAATCGTTTTCTCTTTGAAATACTTTCATCCCTCTACCTTTTTCATACACATCCTGTCTGGCTAGAATCATTAGCACAGACTTAACAATAACGGTTCATGTATAATCAGAACATACTTGTATTGAACAACTCAATCACAGAACAATGCATATCAAAGAAACACCGAAGTGTTCAAATTATGGCTCAAGGCCTCATACGTTCTACCACATTGTACAAATATCGCACATTCGCACATAGATAGAGCTTCTCAAGTACAACATCTGAGAAGTTTAATAAACTAGCATTCATGTAATATGAATGAAGTTAGGAAATTTTCCTTACGCCCAGCTACAGCTTACGTCGAACTGTTCATTTCAATTCCTATATAACACATAAGGAGAAAACATAAACACCAATTAGTCATATATTGAACATACGCATTGGTTTACTTAACGTTACTTCTTAGAGTTCGCGTTCTTACAATATAAGTTTACGCGACTAACTTCTTTTACCAATTTATGGCTTTATGACATACGGAGATGTCTTACGCATACGTTCATCATCTTGGATGATTTATATTCTTATCTTCTTCTTATTACTTCTCTAGGACTCAAGACACATCGCGTCTCTCTTTAGTAGTAGTCCATATGGTACTCTGAGTGGTTTCCCACAAACAACCAACAAACAAGTTTCCGTCTCATCTACACTGCCATCACAGTGAATTAGATCGGTTGCCAGTTTTGTATATACCTTCGCTCTCTGAAGGAATTGTTTAGCCCAGCTCCCATATGTCAACCATCAAAGGTTACGATTGTTCCACAACCTGACTTCTCTTAACTTATACGAACTATTAAACTATAATTTCGATTAAGTCAATTTCTTATTCCTTACGGCTTTCTGACAACTAAATGTCATCCCTCCGGATTCATTCTTTATCAAATCACATTCAGCTTTCAATAATCTTATTACCGTTTGTTACGGCTTTCTTGATAATTCATATACTATTTAATACTTTCGTTATCCATTATATGAACCCCGTGTTCATTACTCGTTCTTAGTGTCAAAGCCATACCAATCATTGTATGCTAAGACCAAGCGTCCATCACAACGACGTTACGTTCACAGCGTCTATACGCTTCATACTTATCTCTCATTATCATGATATAACATCGAAATGTTATTCATTACCCTCGTCACTCAACGTCCAAGGAATCACAACCATAGCAATTCCTCACGTTCATTCATCCTGACTACGGTCCCCGGATATCGGTTACGTAACCCACGATTATATTCTTTGTCATTTAATCTTGTTTAATCTATATGTTCAACCTTTAATAAAGGTTTACATCACTTGATTAAGTGTTACATTAGTTGAATATTATATTCTTTATCGTCCCTTACATTTCCCCCAAGAGCTGAGCGGTTAAAAGATCATCTCTGGCTTTTTCCCAACACTGGCGCCGCGGCGCCAAGCCCTAACCCTAGAAATTTTCTCTAAGTGTTAAATAAATTTTAAGATGCTTACTTCGAGATCTCATATCTCCTTCGTTATAACTTGTAATGAGGTCGTTCCAAGGCCATTCTCTTCCTTATCTTATGTACTTTAATACCCCTTGGATTGAACTTCATTCTGAATCTATTAACGTGCCATTAGATTGGCTTGATCTTCACTCTTCGTTCATTTTTACGTTTTTTTAACGCTCTTCGTTTCTTCGTCCGTAATTCGATCATTTGAACTCAGAACTTATTCGTTCTTGAGTCTATGACTCACGTTTTCTACGTTCTATTACTTTCTTATGAGACCCTACACGTTAGGGTTCATTTACTAACTTTCTAATTCTCGTTCGTCTTTTACAAAATTTTGTCATAACTTCGTTATAGCTAAGTTTTAATCCGTTCTTCATGAACGTTTCTACCATTCCTAACCAAACAATACACATCTAACTTATACGCGATGGTTTTAAACTTTTCCATCGACAACAATTACACTACGATGGTTTTAAATTTTTCCATTAACAACGTTCTTCGTGTTCTTCGCGTGTTCTTCGTGTTCTTCGTTTGTTCTTCATTTTAATCGATATTTCGGATTACGATTCCACTTTTTATTGGAATATGATGTTATAGAACATTATTCCTTACTTATTTCACCTACTTATTCATATAATCTATTCGGATCGCTCTAATTCATTACGAATCTTATACTTCCTTAAGAAATTTACAAACTAAACTTCTAATTTATTATTTCTTCATTTTCTTATGATTTCAACCATATAAAATCATCTCTAACCTTATCTACCTCTTATCTTCATGAAGTTATGTTTTTAAACATAAAAACTTAAAGAAATTTAAAAGAGATTAGGTTCCGAATTACCGTTCTTCTTTAATCCTCTTCCGTTATACAAAGCCGACGATTTGCAAGCTTTGCTATTACACGATCACTTTCGATCCGATCATTCATGCTCATGCTCTTCCTTCTCCCTCCCATCCAACTTCTCTCTCTTTCTCTCTCTCTCTCTCTCTCAAGTGTGGGATTTTCAAAATCCATAAATAATGAAATAAGCTTACTGTTTATAGATTTTCAAAGCTAAGGGCATTTTAGTCATTTTGCCCCCAACTCCTTACTATTCCCACCTCCTCCCACAACTTAGCCACCAAGTTTACTTGGCCACCACCCTTACTTAGTGGCCAAGTAGCCACCACACATGCCCATGGGTCAACCCATGGGTTGCCCATTGGTTATTACCTATCCGTTTACCAATCGGTTCGATCCGCGCTTTCTTTTCTTGGTTTGAGCCTTAACCCTAATTCTTATTGGGCCTATCTTGGGCTTGATTTCACAAAGAATTGGGCTTGACATAATCCAAGTCCAATTAGATTCTACAAAGTCCATGAACTCAAAGTTTATTAAGACTTATCGTATTCTACGCATCTCATTCTCGTATTCTCGTATTTTCTTCGTATATTGCTCGTACAATATTCGTATTATACGTCGTAATAATCTTCGTACTATACTCATATAATAATTCATATCATAGTCATATCTCTCACGCATAATAACCCTAATTATTATACGTGATCATAAAATTCTCTGAACTGACTTTTCCTAACCCCTAGGTTTTGAGTCCGTAGGCGAAAACTTAGTTTTTGCCATAACTGAAATATTATTGAATATTCCATTACGTCTCAAAATTAAACGTAATCTATAGCTTCTCGGAATTTCAAAATAAATCTCCGAAAATAGTGCCTATTTCGTCTTTTTTCCCGAAAATATTTTGTTCTCGGAGAACTTCTATTTTCGTCTTGAAAATTCTTATTCGCTCAATCTAGCTCATAGCTAGAATACTCCCGATTTATAATCATCCTAGGTTATAGAACGATTAATAAACACATAGCACATAATAATATTAATAAAAATTCCTTTTATTAATAACTAATTCTTTAAACTTAAATTCTGGACAACCCGAATTTCTGGGTCGTCACAGTACGAGTAGAAAGGTCCATAGTCTTATGACTGTTTAAGGTTTCAAGTATAACCCTTGATGACATAGGACATAGTTCAAGGTCTTATGACCGTTAGAATTCTTTTGATTCTTGTTATTCATTCTTGATTCAAAAGTTGAGCTTTTATTCAGATGTCTTTGATTTAATCGCATGTTATTATAATGTTATTTCATTGTTATACTTGTGGGCAATAGTGCTCACTCTTGCTTAATAATAATATTGCAGTTAAGAACGAAAGAACCGATGAACCTTCCACTAGTAAAGGCAAGAGAAAAGTTAGCAAATGATGAAGACTTGTTATTTTGTTTGATGATGTATTTAAATTAGACTTGAGTTAATGATGTTGTTTAAGACTTATTATTTATATTTTCGCATAGATGTTTAAGGTTAGTTTAACCTTGGATTATGTTTATGATTCATATGTTGTAACCCTTTAAATGGAAGATTTTATTTCTATCTATTGCATGGTTTGAATTTATTATGGGTAGATAGATAGATGATATTTGTACAGTGAACACCAAATCCCGTGAAATCGAAGTACCCAGATTTGGGGGTGTCACAAAACTCATGAGAACATGTTAAAGATGAATAATATGAGTTTTGTTTAATATATGTATTTTGGGTCTGTTTTGAGACAAAAATTGGTTACGAGTTTATGTTATAATTGTAAAATTGGTGATTTATTGTGTTAATAAGATAAGAAATGAAAAGAATGCAAGTTGAATGAATCAATTTGGTTAAGAAACGAAGTACGTCGTGGCGATTGAATTCGCTAAATGTGTTTAAAACATGAAAATAGAGTATGAACATGTGTTTTGAGTCAAATTTTAGGTTTGTTAATGTTTTTATAAATTGTTAGAATTCTATTATGTTGTATTTCTATGAATTATGAATCCATAGAATCAAAAACGGACTAATTTGGATGTATATAACTCAAGTTATGAAGATTAGTAGGAGAAAAATGGTCAAAAATCGCGAGAACGTGAGGTTCGAGTCACGTTTACATTAGCAGTTGGCTATATTGCGTCCTAAGTCATTTGGGGTGCAGCTGCGCTATAGAGCGTAGTTGCGTTGTGCCCAAGGCTTAATTGGGCTCAGCTGTGCCCAAACTGTGTCAGGTATGACTGTTTTGACCTGATTTAGTAAAATAGGAATAACGTTTTCATACGAACTCCGATTAAGGTGATTCAAGATGATCACGAACGAGGAAGAATAGACCTACAACCTTTATTCTTTAAGGTTTTCAATTTAAGGTCGGGAACAGTAGTCAAAATGGTCATCTTTGTGACTGATGCGTATTCGGAGAGGCAATCGGAGGGCGTTAGACATGCACATACACAAGTATAGTGATGTTGACGATAATAGATATTGTTCTAAGTTGTATACCATGAATATTATGAAGTATAATGGTGCTTAACATTAATAAATGATATATTAAATAAGTTGTATACGCATACTAAGCACACACAAGAGAGACAATCGGGCGTGTGACGAATAAACGTCAAAATGTCGTGATAAGTGATAATGAACTTAAAAAGTGTTTTAAATCAAATGAAATGAATATTATAAGATATTGAATAGTGTTAATATAAATCCAATAAGTAGTCCTAGCAAGACTTAAACATTTGAATGAACTTCAAATATGAAATACAGTGAGATATAAGTTGAAAGTTAACACAATTAAATTGAACATTGTGTATCTATGATAGGAAGGGTTATGAGGCGTAGAGTAAAGTTTACATTACAACTAATATGTGTTGCTATGTGACTAATAGTTAATGTGAATGATTAAATAATTATGTAGGGCACATGAAGTGCAGATATCTGTAAGTTGTTAAACTGTTATTGGTAAACAACGATCAAGGCAAGTCTTTTCGTTCTTATTTGTTATGTGAACTTGATGATGAACTGTTTTAAATCTTTATTACGAAGAGCATGATGGTTTATATATATGTTAAATATGTTAAATGTTAAAGTCAACTTATGACTTCGTTGATTGAGTAAAGCATGCTAATTGAGTTAGGAACTCAATCTTTATAATTGTTATATGAACTATAACATGTATGTTATGTTAGTCCAATGTTTAAGAGATATATGTTGAGCATGTTATTATGTGCTATGTGATACATGAAAACTGTTAGATTTTGCTGGGCTGTCGAGCTCAACCTTGCAAATAACCATTTTTGCAGGTTAAGGATTGGAGGTAACACTATGTGCTACTTGAATGACGTGGATCAGAAATAATACACGAAGATTAATATTTTAGCTAAAGTTGTTATTTCTTAATACCATGATTAAGATTCATGAGATGTACTAAATATTTTATGATGTATAGTTTTATGTTGAGTTATAAAGCTAATGCTAGAGTTATCTGATATGTAAAGGTTCTCGAATTGAAATGTAAAATTTTATATAATAACAGTGATAAAGTGAATCATAAAATAAGATTGATTCAAAGACATGTAGATGATAAAGGTTTTGATTCAGGGAGTTAAAGTAAAAAGACATAAAAGTTTAAATTATTCTGCATTTTATAACGTTTAACATCGAATAATGATGTAAAATCAGAAGGTAGATGTGTTATTAACGACCAAAGTTAATAATTAAATTGTATGAATTTTGGGGTCGTTACAGCAACCTCGCGTATTACTGTATTTTAACCACCGGGTATTCCAACAGTGTTAACGGTAACCATTACGCCATTATTTAAAAAAACTCAAACTTGTCATTTTCTTCATCCGATAGTTATCTGTTATGGGTCACACAAATGGCTGTGCCATCGTACGAATATTTCCCGACAGAAAGAATATTCCACGACCAAACGAATATTCCCCGACAAAATGAATATTTTATAACCACTTGCTTATTTTGCAAAATTTTCATATTTCTTCCATAACCAAAGTATTATATCAAATTAACACTTTATTATTCAAAATAATAACTAGAGGAAATTTGAGTTTATTCATTAAAAAGTTGGGGTCGTACAAACTAACTCTAGAAAAATGGTTAACATAACATCTATGAAGGGGAACCTTAACTTATTCCGTTCTATTTGAAATAATTCTTAAGTTTGTCATCTACTATTTATTTAGCAATGTAAACTAAAATGAAAAAGATTTTTGAAATTAAAAAGGATCTATTCAACCCCCCCCCCTTCTAGATCTATTGTGTTCTCTCTAGGAACTAACACATTAGTTCATAAAAAATTGAACCAATATTTCCCTTTTCAAAACACACATATAAGCACGATTTCAATAAACTTCAAAATCTAGCATAGGTAGATGATTTGGAATATCCTTCATTGTTTTACTTTCGACAATACTTAATATTCTCTAGCACTTTCAATGATAAGAATACTGAAAATACTTATTTTCAGGCTAAACATTCCCATACCTTAGTATAGTCCATCAACTTATAACACTTTATGTGTTTAGGAACTTTCCACAACCATATGTGTTCAAGAAATTATCTTTGCAATATGAAATCCAAGAATATATCAAGGACTATATATATTCTTAGGACTTAGAAACATAGCATATAACTATGAGTCACAAACTTTTCATAAGTATGAGTTTCAAGAACTCACACTTATCTTATCATTATCTACCTATCACATATATATATGAGAAATAATTCACCTTATCGTCAAATACATATTGATAGCGCAACATTACTATTCTTACTGAATATAAATTTTCTTTAATTCGTATTTCATCCTTTATAACTCTTCTGAGTTATTCTTCCTGTACTAATTTATAGTACCATTCATTTATATCATTATCTATAAATCATCCACCGTTAAAAAAATATCTATAATTACGATTCAATATGATCACGTAGTGATATTTTTCCTTAATTGTTTAACTCAACGATCTTCTTATCCTTCTCCCTACGATTATAGCCTTAGGTACTCATACCTAAGGTTTATAACCTATCAGCTCTGATACCACTCTATGACTCCCCGAAATTAGGTCTACTTTCACACCCGGATTCTGTACATCACGATTCCATCTCCTTCCAAACATATATCATTATATAACTAAATATAAAAATATACATTCTTAAATCCCATGTTCTAATACCTTTTAACCGTGTTCATTATAAATAATTATAATTACATTATTCTTTACATCTTACAAGAGTGACTTTCATCCGCCACCAAGGACACATAACAGTTCATTAAATTATTCTACATTACAAGTCTTAGCTTAATCTTCATGCTCATTTATATTCTAAATGACACTTCTTTTGGATACCAGTCAACTTGATCTTTTTGGGATCCTTAAGTTCTTATACTCGTACGCTGAAAATGTTTTTCATTTTAAGCAAGTGTGAGCATTTAATTGCTTAGTTAGTCATAGCAGTTGAATAAACAACATCAAGAATTTAAAAATTCTTTTAAGACTTCAATAACCGAACAAAGGTTATGAAGTAGTTTGCATAATAGGAATAATTCTAATTCCTATCATTTTAAAACATTAGTCACATTCACTTTAAAATATTTTTTTTCTTCTACCTTTTTCATACAAATTCTGTCTGGCTAGAATCATTAGCACGCAGATAACAATCATGGTTCATGTATAAACATAACATTTTCATATTGAACAGTTCATCTCATAGAAACACCGAAGGGTTCAAATTGTGGCACAAGGCCTCATACATTCTACCACCTAGTACAAATATCCCACATTTGCACATAGATAAAACTTCTCAAGTTCAACATCTGAGAAGTTTAAGAAACTAGCATTCATTTAAAATATTAATGAAGTTAGGAAACTTTCCTTACGCAAAGCTACAACTTATAATTTACGCTGAACTGCTCATCGCAATCCCTTTATTTCACATAAGGAATAACATGTACCAATTATTCATATGTTTTGACTTATGCATTGGTTTAAACTTAACTTTACTCCTTATGGTTCGTGTTTATAAACTAAGTTCACGTAACCATCATTCTTTACCATTTTATTGAGTTACGACATACAGAGATATCATAACTCATACAATCATCATCTTTGATGATTTACATTCTTATCTTCTTCTTATAACTTTTCTAGGACTTAGCACACATCAAGTCTTTACTAGTATTCCATATGATACTATGAGTGGTTTCCCACAAACAACCAACAAACTAGTTTCTCGTCTCATCTACACTATCTTTCACATCGAGTTAGATCGGTTACTAGTTCATATATACCGCCGCTCTTTGAGGGAATTTTTTAGCCCAGCTCCCATATGTCAACCATTAAAGATTACGATCGTACCACAACCTAAACTTAACTTATCTGAATCATTAAAACTATAACTTTCGTTAAGTTAATTTCCCATTCCTTATGGTTTTCTGGCAACTAAATGCCATACCTCAGGATTTATTCCTTATCGTCTAAGTCATACAGTCTTTTGTATACTCAAAACGATTATTCAATGTTAATACTACGTGTTCATAGCATTAAGTATTTTACATTCACTTATTCATATCTTATAACTTCTGGTTCATTTGACTCAAAAAGTTATCCAAGTTATAATCCTTAACTCGGCTTCTTAATGTTATACGTCATTGTCACTAATTCAACTTCTTCACCATTTACATGTTTAATCATTATTCTTCATTACCTTACGGTCAAACCATACACGGTGTGTAGGTTCTACCCATTTAATGTTCGCGTATACTCAACCCTTAAGTCGGCTAAAATATTTAACGCTTACAATTCATTCTAACATTCTCTATTTGACTCACCCTCAGACTTTCATTAATCTTCTTACCATTCATTACAGTTTTCTTGATAATTACATATCTTACTTACTACCTTCGTCAACGTCTAAGTCATATAACCAATGTATGCTTAGAACATTCGCACGACGAGAATACGATTCACGAGGATTGTTTATGTATTTTGCGTTCACATTGTTCATCTCTTAATCTCTCATTCAACCTTTACCTAAGGTTTTAATCATTCTCCTTCGTGATCCATTAGATGAACACTACGTTCATCATCCTTTCTTAATGTCGAAGTCATACGGTTCGTTGTATGCTAAGACCGACCATTCATGGCATCTACGTTGCGTTTACATTCTTTTTCTTTTAATCCCATTCAATCCTTCCGTTCAACCTTTGCTAAAGGTTTAATATACTTGATTAAGTGTTACATTATGTGAACTATATGTTCATTATCTTTCCTTACACTTCCCTTAAGAGTTGAAAGCGCCCAAAGCTCTTACAGAGGTTTTTTCGCATGACCGCACTACGACGCCAGCCTCTTTGTTATTCTTGGCTGCTGCCGCAAAGACAAGTCTCTAATAACTCTTGCCTAGGCCGTCATTGTTGTAGCTTCTTTCTTTCGACTTTTTCAAGGCTACCGCAATGCTAGGTCAAAAACCTAATTTTTCCAACATTTTTTTTATTAAGTGTTGGAACACCTACGAATTGTTTACTTCGTAATCTCGTAATTTCTTCGTTATAACTCGTAACAAAGTCGTTCCAAAGCTATTTTCTTCCTTATCTTATGTAATTCAACTTCCCATGGACATAAATTCATTATGTATCCATTAACATGCCATTCAATTGGCTTAAATTTCATCATTCGTTCGTTTTACATTATTAACATTCGTCGTTCGTTCATCCGTAATTCGGTCATCCGAACACAAAATTCATTCGTTCTTGAGTCCAATACTCACGTTTTCTACATTTTCTTACATTCTTATGAAACCCTACACATTCGAGTTTATTTATATACTTTCTACTTTTCGTTCGACTTTTACAAAAATTCTCCATAACTTTGTTATAACTAAGTTCAATCCATTCTTCATGAACGTTTCTATAGTTCCTAACCAAGAAATAAGCATCTAACTTATATACGATGGTTTTAAACATGTCCATCACTAATAAGTTCTAACTACAATGGTTTCAAATTTATCCATCAACAATGTTCTTAGTGTTCTTCGCGTTCTTCGTTTGTTCTTCATTCTTAATCGATACTTTGATTATGATTTCACTTTTTCTTGGAATTTAGTAGTATAAAACACCATTCCTTACTTATTTCATCTAATCTTTCATATGATTCATTCGGATCGTTCAAAATCATTAAGAAAATCATACTTCCTTAAGAAAACTTTTTAAGAAATTTATAAACTAAACTTCTAATTCTTATTTCTTCGTTTTCTCATGATTTCAACTATATGAAAATCATTATTAACATATTTTACTTCTATTTTCATTAAGTTATGTTTTTAACATATGAAACTTAAAGACAATTATCTTAGAAGTTATGTTTTAATACTTGTCTTCTTTATTCTTCTTCCTCTAGACAAAACCGGCGATTTACTAGCTTTTCTATTTCTCGATCTTCTCTGATCCGAGCATCCATGCTCTTTCTCTTCATTCTTCTTCTTCTCCAAGCTCTGAAGCTTTCTTCTCTCTCTTAAAGTGTTGGTTGATTTCAAAGAAATCAACTAACATTTCTCTTTTATAGATTTTCAAAGCGAGGGGTAAAATAGTCATTTCTACCCAAAAGTTACTATTCCCACCTCCTTTCCTAACCTCCTTACTATTCACGAAGCTTCTCTTCGAATCTTCGTGGTTCTGTCTTGCGGAATTCGTCCTATAATTTTAAAAACTACGATTCTTGGAATCCAAATATTTTTGAAAATTTCATCTTTCCTCTACAGATTTACTTTTACGCATTCTTCGGAACTTCAAAAAACTGAAAACACTTTTTGATGATAAGCGATTTCCTTCATGTTTTCCCCTAATGTAGTTAAACGAATGAAAAGTACATAACAATAATTTTCGTCATTTTTATATCGTCCGATTTCGGCACGTTTTTTTCGAGAAAAACTTTTATCGGCTAACATAAATTTTCACGACATATTATCGTCAAATCTTTCGACGAAATGTCATTTTGACATACTGATCTCTCGGAAAGACATAGGTTATACAAACCCTAATCCTTAGGGTTTTGTTGGGTGAATAATGCATATTTCGTCTTTTTCCTAGGAAATATTTTTGTTCCGATTTTTTTTTATTTTCGTCTTGAAAATTCTTACTCATTCAATCTTGCTCGTAGCCATAATCCTCCTGTTTTATAATCATCCTATGTTTTAGAATGATTACTAAACACATAGCACAAAATATTATTAATAAAAATTTATTTTATTAATAACTAATTATTTAAACTTTAATTCTGGACAATCCAGTGTTTCCCGGGTTGTCACAGACATGGTTCACTATAATCATCCTAGATTTAAATGTCTAGTGCAAGAAATGTAATATCAATTTATGAAATGTAAGAAATATAATGGTAATTTATGAAATGAGAAATGAAATGACAATTTATGTTGTGAGAATTATAATGAGAATTGCAATGGCAATTTATGTTGTGAATTGTTTTTGCAAATATATTTGTGGTAAAACAAAGAAGATACCATAATTTTCAATACAATGAAACATATCACCATAGAACAAAATAACATCAGACAAAGTGCATAAGGCTGCACAAAAACCATGGGCTAGAAACACAAATACAAACCCATTGTGCCAGAGCACATAAGGTTGGACATAAACCATAAAAACACATAAACACACACCCATTATGCTTAAAACTTTGCCATATATTTCACCAAGTAAAACAAACTTACATTTTTTAAAAAGTATGTCAAAAAACACTTGACTTTCACATCAACAAAAATCAAACATACAAAAATATCATTGTTTGACAAAAAACATGAACAATAACCAAGCTTACAAAGCAATCATTGTTTACAAAAATCAAACTTACAAAGCTTACAAATTTTCACCCATGTAAGAATAATAGTAAGCACCAATAAACCAAAAATCATGAAGTTGTGCTGTGACGCCCCCAAATCTGGGTATCTTCCAACCCGACAGATGGTGCTCCACGATACTACATTTCATACAAGCATTCCATTGAAACAACAACAAAATGATTGTAATTACTATCTTTATATTACATTCGTAATAAATCCTTTCCCAGGTTCATAACCGAATACATTCGTTGATGTTCATAAGTATATTACATACAATACAATAGTCTATTACAGGACAATTAATTGTCCATCTTAGCCTTGCCTTTATCTCTAATAGAACTCTCAGTTCGTTCGGCTTTAGCTGCAAACATATGGTTCAAGCAAAAGAATGAGCATAACTAGCTCAGCAAGTCTTAACACATAATCATATGAATATCACATCAACAATTACATTCTTTATCTCCACATCTGAACAATTATCTACGAAGCATTATGAAATACTTGACTAATACTTCTCATACAACAATTCCCGAGTATATATAATAGCTTGGGAATAATGAACCGGTCAATAGACCATGAACATACTCTTTTCGTTTTCATACTTGAAAAGGATATCCGACACTAAGGCCATCCACCCATCTTTACTTACGAGCACTTTGAGGTGATCAACCTATTGTACTCTATGTTGATCAACACTCTTACGTTAAATGCATTTACGTTCAACATTTGGCAACCTCGTGTGCCTATCGAATAATCGATAAAAATACTTTTGTTTGTACATAGACAAACTTATCTTCTCATCCATACTAAATACTTGGCATAAGATAGCGTTAACAGTTCTATATCAACAGACTTGTAAATAAATCAATCAACTCTCCAATACTTGTCTAGCCAGAATAAAACATTCATCGACTCTTTCCTATTTACCATTCATGCATTGTATAACTTACATCACGTAAAACTTTTTTAACACGAAGGTCAGACAAGTGTTAAGAAAGACTTGCCTTTAAGCGTCTTCGAATATACAATTAAACTATTCTCAGTCTTTACAGGATCTACATGAGATATTCACATATCACACTATAATCAGTTATTAAACAAACTAACTTTACGGTTCTAACCAACTTCTTTCTCTTCTATGTTTTATTTGAATTAACTTCGTTATTAAAGTCAATTCAATTTTCTCTACTTCGTTACGTTTCATTAACTTTCTTATATCCTTAACCAATATTCGATCAATATTGGTTAACTATCAACGTTGAACGTCATTCACGGTTCACTCATTACGTCTTTATGTTCTTCGCTTAATTTCTATTAAACCTTAATAGATCATTTTACATTAACACCTTACAAATGAGTTAAGGTAAATCTTATAATGTACATTAAATACCTTCAATGTCTTACTTTTAAGTCTTCATTCAAAAAGGAACAAAAACTAACTTAGTCAACCTTTTTCATCATTTGTCAGGCCGCAGCATGACATCCCATGTATTCTAGTGGTATTATTTTGCCACCACTCTCAAGTTTTGCCCAGATTGGCAGCCATGGCCCCGAGTCCATGTATAAACTCTCGATTTGCGGCGAGTCTCCATTTTTTTATTTTCTCCTTGGTTATAATCAAGCGCCAAGGATGACAGATAACACGGGGTTTGGTGACTGCGCACAACCGAACACATGCACCGATTAACAAAATAGCTTGGTTTCCTAACGAAACTCCCGGCTTCCTAATTTATTCGTTTTACATCCGAATTGACCCATTCGAATTCCTACAAGTCAAGAATTACATCCTTTACGTGTTCATATAAGAATTTCATATTTTCGAATTCGTTAACTCGGAATTCACCTTTAAGTTCATTTTTGAGAGTTCGTTTAACGTTTTCGTCCGTTCAATACTCGTTTTCTTCGTTATAAGTCGGAATGCGACGATTCTTTCACCAACGACTCTTAATTGCCTAATCTCACGTGTTGACATTGGAAACGAACGTTTTCAAGTCACACGACAACTTTTCACCTTTAATCCGGACTTTATACGTTTTCGACGTTTAACGTCTATTTCCGCAAAATTCCACCATAACTTCGTTACTAAAGTTCTCTAGGCCAAATCACATGGAATACTCCATGGAATTCATATCTACATCCTAACCAAGCAATAGGCACATTCCTTAGCTATATCGATTCTTAAACGTTCATTCAAAACTACGTTCACGTTCAAGACTTTTTATGGTTTTAACTCACATAACCACTTACGATTTCTTATTTGGTCATGAACTTTCAATGGTTGGGTCATTATTAGACATCCTTATCTCTCCTCAATAAACATGCTCCACCAATCTACGATTCTTCTATGAGAAAGAAATCGAAAAGGATGAAGATTACGATTTATGAGAATTTACCTTTGAAGTAGTTAACGTTTTTGATAAACGTCTAATGGTTTGCTTGGAAGTAGAAGAATTTAGTGTTTCTAACTCTTTCTCTCTCTCAATATATGTTGGTCAATCTTTGTAAAGCACAAAATAATCAACCTTGGCCTTGTATATATAGGCAACCACATTGAGGGCAAAAATGTCCAATTCTCCACCTCCTTACTTATTTACCACTTTGTCACCAAGTAAAGTACTTGGTGACCAAGTGTTAATCTTGCCTTGCATGCCAAGTGGCTGGCCCACCTTGCCCATGGGTCATCCCCATGGGTTTCCCCATGGGTTTTACCCATCCCACGACCCGTCGGTTCAACCCACGGTTTAATTCTTTGTGTCAAGAATAAACATGTGAATGATATTCCTATTGAATATATGATTTGATTATGATATATATATGAATGAATATGCAAGTATGATTGCATTAAGAAAAGCTGTAAAGTCCTTTGATAGATAATAGAAGTATATGTACAAGGACTTAGAATGAATTGATCAAATATGTTAGGTTGATCCTACGTAAGCAAAACATCTTTGTAAAGTTCTTAAAAAGAAATGATGTACAAGGACTATAAATATAGAAAGATCAAGCTTGTTAGGTTGATCTTATGATGTTATAGATAGGCTAGTCCGATCATCGAGCACTGCACTAGAAGTCGTAGTCTGTCAGGTGAGTCAAGGTTAACTCGAGAGCTATCGAGGCAGAATAGAAGTATGTAAGATAGTAGATCTCGAAGTTCGTAGACTGCCAGGGGAAACGAAGAAGGATCGTAGTGTATCGAGTAGAGCTTCCTCGGGATCGTAGTGTGTCTTTGAGGAAGTCATGTTCGAAATCGTGAGAGACAACACGCTTTCGAACCGAATAGATCATCTGCAGGCTAAGACAAATGTAGACTACACTCATAGTCGTAGAGTCTACTGATTCCAAAGCCAAGTCAAGGATCGTAGATCACACTCTGAGTTCGTAGAGTCTATTGATTATATGTAGAGATCATAGTCAAGCAAGATCAGATGAAGACAACAAGCACAAGGCAAAAATCGTAGAGTGTCAAGAACTGATCTCGGGATCGTAGTGTTTGCACTAGCCAAAGCTGAATCATAGAGTGCAGAACTACGACCTCAAAAGAAGTGCTCACAATGCCAAGGAAGAATCGTAGAAGCATATACGGTTCTCAACATATGAGCACTCCCTGAATATCCAAAGGAACGAAGCCTCTGGTTCAAGATGCAAGCTACATCCAAGGAAACCAGAGAGCACTCAATGAATGGCATGCAGGCTAACAGAAGTCTTCCACAAGGAGATCCAACGAAGACTTCAGAAGCTGACTAAGGAAAGTCAGCTTATGCAGTAGCTATCAAGTGAACAGAAGACAACAATCTTGGAAGCAACCAAGATTGTAGTGTTTGCCAAACAGAGAAGGAACTGATGGAAGGTGAACCGAGATACTGGTCAGCTTTTGAAGAGCAAGGCTAAAGTGATTAAGTGTAGGGTTAGTTCATTGATGATAAGTGAGCGGAAGATCACAAGGAGAAAGCAAGCTGGACGCGCCACAAATCTGAAGTGTCTTGATATTCAGAAGGGGACCAGAGCAAGGAATTAAGCCATCAGTATCTGAGAACAGTCGAAGCAAACAGAAGTATTGAAGCACTGCACAATACAAGGAAGAGGTGTTCTACATTGAAGATCCAATCAACACTTCTTCAAGATCGTAGTGTTAACCCTAACAGTCAATGAGAAACACTCAACAAGACACTTTGATCAAGTCCTTGAAGACGTGCATCAGAATCGTAGAGTCCGAATAACTGAAGGTTGAAGCATTGGAAAATGTTCAATCTGAAAGGTAATATTTGGACAAGTGCTTATTGAGAGCATCGATGCAATAGGACAACCTCTGATCGAGAAATCAGAAAGAGGTAATAAAGTCTTCAACCTGCCCAAGACATTAAAGTGTACATCTGACATGGTAGGTAAAACAGTAGACTGCAACGTCAGAAAAAGTATGACAAGTCACGTCAAACAGTCTACATCAAGCAACTTGAGATCTGTGAAGATATTTGAATAGCCTTCAACGGCTACTTTCCAACGGAAGGATTGGGAAGGAGTATAAATAAGGAAGAGCTTCAAAGATCAAAGGTTGCTGGAGTTGCTGAGTTTGGAGAGAAGGTGGACTGATCTAAACCATGTGAAACAGTGAGTCCGAAGGCTCACACTATGATCCACCAAGAACACTCAGAAGTCAGATAAAGAAAGAAGTAGAAGTGTGAGTTCTACTATGTAGAAGTGAGAGTTCAACTACATGAAGAGTGTTCAGAACTGCCGAGAGAAAGAAGAGCATCATGACATCTTGATGTCCATCATGGGAAGACTCTAAGAAGTCTGATAGAGAAGAGCCTACACTCATCTTAGCAAGTCCATCATGAGAAGGCATCAAGTAGCAAAAGGGAGATCACAAAAGCCATCTTGGTGTCAAGCATGAGAAAGCTTCTAAGTACCTAATAGAAGAGCATATAGTCAGCTTGGAAGCCTCTCATGTGCAGTCATCAAGTACCAAGGAGAATGATCTTCAAAGCAGTTCAACAAGGGGTCATCCAAAGCTGTTGAGTAACCAAAGAAGCTGAGCATCATGCAACACTCAGCTGCACTTTAAGGATGATCAAGCTAAGTCGCTAAGTATAGAAGATGTTCGAGCACGAAGAAGACATCTTAGCAACTTCAAGACCGACTCCAACAACAACAAATAAACAACTCAACAAAGCCGTATTCGAGGGGTCCTTGTCCAGAGGGACTAAATGAAGCAGGGCCAGAAGGGTCCTTGTCCTGAGGGACTAAACGAAGTTCCAAGCCTGCTGGGCTTGAATAGTTCATACGAAACTATAGGAGTTCCAAGGCTGCTGGCCTTGAAGGAATCTTAGTGATTTAGGGTGTTGCCCTTCCTTAGTGGAAATCCTGCTAGTTGAAAGCAGAAGAGTAGATTAGGAGCTTGAGTCTCTGAACCACTTAAAACCGTTTGTGTCTTTTATATTATGTCATTTACATTATGTACTATAACTGCTATAACTTCTATGTATGTTTTAACTGCTTACAACTAAACTTACTCTACGAACAATGTATGTATGATTATGAATATATTAATGAAGGGGATCTTTTACTTATTCTGCTGTTCTTGAAAAGATTCTCATGTTTGTCATATGTTGATTATGAACAATAAAATATAAACCAAAAAAGTTTTTGAAATAAAAAGGATCTATTAAACCCCCCCTTCTAGATCTATTGTGCCCTCTAGGAACTAACACTTTGGATTGGGCTTGACTTTAATAAACATTGGGCTTTAACAAATCTAATATAGGGCCTTGACTTGGGCTTGTATACTTAATTCATTGGGCTTGTTATTAATCCAAGTCCAATTAGATTGTATAAAATCCTTAACTCATACTCTAATAATACGACTCGTATTCTACGCGTATTACTCAAGGATTCTCTTTGTATAATACTCATATAATAATCATATTTACACGTCGTACTATTCTTCATACCATACTCATATACATACTAGTATAATACTCATATTTCATACGTATAACAATCGAAACGACTATACGCATTACATTTCCCTTTCAGAAACCTCTTTCACAAACCCTTAGGTTTTAAGTCCGCAGGCGAAAACTTCGTTTGCCATAATTGAAATATTATTGGATATTCCATAATATCGTCAGATTCTAACATTATGCGTTTCTCAGAATTTCAAACCCTAGCTCCGAACGACATCGAATTAATAGTGTTTTTACGTAAACATTCTCAAAAAACCTTCGTTCTCGTTTTGATAATTCACATCAATTAATTCTAGCACAAAGCCAGAATACTAACCAAATCCGTATATTCTAGGTCATAGAACGACCTTCGAACATCTTATTCACATAATAAATCAATTAATTTCAAATAAAAATTTAATTCATTGAAAATTCAAAATTCTCGGGCTTTATATTCTTCCCTCCTTATAAGGATTCTGTCCCCAGAATCTCGCTACTCTTACATAAACAAATGAGGAAACTTTTCCTTCATTTTACCTTCGAGCTCCCACGTTGCTTCTTCAACATCGTGGTTACTCCAAATTACCTTTACTGAAGGTATTACTTTATTTCTCAAGACTTGTTCTTTCCTATCAATAATCTGAATACGAATTTCTTCATACGTTAAGTCTTTCTCTACTTGAATATACTCATACTCTATTACATGTTTGTAGTCCGGTTTATAAAGACGCAACACAGACACGCGAAACACATTGTGTATTCTTTCCATTTCTGGAGGTAAGGCTACTTCATAAGCTACATCTCCTATCCTTTTTAAGATCTCAAAAGGTCCTACAAACCTTGGACTTAACTTCCCTTTCTTCCCAAAACGTATCTTCCCTTTCCAAGGTGATACTTTTAGGAAGATATAAGACCCTACTTCAAATTCCCTCCTCTCTCAATGAGGGTGTGTATACTTCCGTTGCCTATCTTGAGCCGCTACTAATCGAGCTCTTATTAGCTTCACCATGCCTGCCGTTTGTTGTACCATCTCAGGTCCCAACATTCGACGTTCACTTACTTCATCCCAACAAAGTGGCGTTCTGTACTTCCTTCCATACAACGCTTCGTAAGGCGGCATGCCTATACTAGCGTGAAAACTATTGTTGTAATCGAATTCTACCAAAGGTAGATGCTCATCCCAACTTCCCCAGAAATCCATAACGCAAGATCTTAACATATCTTCAAGCGTTTGAATTGTCCGTTCACTTTGTCCATCCGTCTGTGGATGGTAATCCCTACTTAATCTTAACTGCATTCCCATTTGCTCTTGTAAACTCCTCCAAACGTTCGAAGTGAATTGTGGATCACGATAGGACATAATCGAAACAGGTACTCCATATTTAGAAATGATTTCCTTGACATAAAGCTTAGCTAACTGCTCTAGGTTATACCTAACTCCTATTGGTAGAAAATGATCAGATTTAGTTAACTGGTCCACTATTACCCAAATACCATCGTATCTTTTTTTTGTCGTTGGAAGTCCCACCACAAAGTCCATGGTGATATGCTCCCATTTCCACTCCAGAATCTCCAGTGGTTGTATCACCCACTTTCGGTCTTTGGTGTTCAAATTTTAACTTTCTCGACAAGTTAAGCACTTACTAACATATTCTGCAATCTCCCTCTTCATGTTCGGCCACCAAAAGTTCTAACGAAGGTCTTGATACATCTTAGTACTACCAGGATGTATCGAGTACCTCAAACTATGGGCCTCGCACATAATCTCTTCTTTCCACTCGAAATTATTTGGAACCTAAATTCTTCCTTCAAAACGAAGTAAACCTTCTTTATCAAGGTTATACTTAGGCTTCAAGTCATCCTTCATTAACTTCTTCATCTGCTCACATTCTTCAGTACTTAGTTGTACTTCCTTAACCCGTTCTACTATCGTTGGTCGAGTTTCTATTGCAAATAACATCTCTCCCGTTTCACTTGGTAACTTAACTTCTAATTCCATCCTTGCCATCTCTGTTATTAACTCGTTCTGAGTCGTTAACATTGACAGTTTTTCTCTACCCTTCTGACTCAACGCGTCGGCTACTACATTTTCCTTCCCCGAATGATAAAAGATATCACAATAATAATCTTTTATCAATTCTAACCACCTTCTCTGCCTCATGTTCAACTCCTTTTGTGTGAAGATATATTTCAGACTTTTGTGGTCCGTGTATATCTCACACTTCTCCCCGTATAAATAATGTCTCCATATTTTTAAAGAAAACACTACTGCTGCCAGTTCTAGGTCATGAGTAGGATAGACCTTTTCATAATCCTTTAACTGACGTGACACATACGCAATAACCTTACCATGCTGCATAAGCACGCAACCTATTCCTCTATGCGAAGCATCGCTATAAACTAAAAAAATTCCCGTATTATTTGGTAAAGATAATACAAGTGCCTCACTCAACCTCCTTTTTAGATCTTGAAAACTACGCTCACACTTTTCTGCCCATTCGTACTTCACCGACTTCCTTGTCAGATTTGTCAATGGAGTTGCTAATTTAGAAAAGTCCTGAATGAACCTTCTATAGTATCCCGCTAACCCCAGAAAACTCCTAACCTCGGTTAGCATTTTCAGTTGTTCCCACTCATTCACCGCTTCCACCTTCACTGGATCTACGGATATGCCATCTTTGTCTATAACATGTCCTAGAAACTGCACTCGTTCGAGCCAAAATTCACACTTAGTGAATTTCGCATATAACTTTTCCATTCGTAGTGTTTCCAACACCATTCTTAGATGTTCAGCATGATCTTCTGGCGTCTTAGACTAGATTAGAATATCATCAATGAACACTACGACGAACTTATCCAAATACTATTTGAACACTCTGTTCATCATATCCATGAATGCGGCTGGCACATTCGTCAACCCAAACGACATCACCAAAAACTCGTAATGCCCGTAACGAGTTCTGAACGTCGTCTTAGGTATATCTTCCTTCCTCACTTTCAGTTGATGATACCCCGTGCGCAAATCTATATTAGAAAAATACTTTGCCCCTTTCAACTGATCAAATATATCGTCGATCCTGGGCAACGAATATTTATTCTTAATCGTTAACTTGTTCAACTCTCAATAGTCGATAAAAAGTCGTAACGATCCATCCTTCTTCTTTACAAACAACACCGGTGCTCCCCACAGAGACACACTTGGTTTAATGTACTTTCTATCTAATAGTTCCTGTAACTGAACCATTAACTCCTTCATCTCAACTGGCGCCATCCTATATGGTGCCTTTGAAACTGGTGCCGTACTCGGTAACAAATTAATCACAAACTCTACATCCATATCCGGCGGAATACCAAGTAACTCCTCCGGAAATACATCTGCGAATTCTTGAACCACCGCTATCTGTTCCAATGATGTTCCCACTCTTTGGGTATCCACCACATGACATAGATAACCCTTACACCCCTTCTTCAACATCTTCCTAGCTCATGTCATGGTTAGACAACAAGAACGTCCTGGTGATTTATTTCCATAAAACACCACCTCAGGTTTCTTAGGAAGCCTTAGGTTTACACTCTTTCTATGACAATCTATTATTGCTTTATGGTTAATTAACCAATCCATACCGAGAATCACATCGAATTCTCTTAACCTTATCGGTAAAAGATCTACCAATAATCTATTACCCTTGATATCTATGAAACAATTCCTATGAATGTGTTCAATGGGAATTACCTCCTCGTTCGCTACCTTAAAATCTAAAGGTATTTCTAACTTTTCAGGATTTAATCCCAATTGTTGAGTAAATCTGCATGCTATAAAAGAACAAGTAGCACCCGAGTCAAATAGCACGTAAGCATTTATTTCGTTGACTGGAATGATACCTGCTACTACATCTGTTGATGCAACTGCATCTTGGACCGTCATATTAAACGTTCGAGCTGAGGGTCTACCCAATGATGGTGTTGGTCTAGTAATGACTAAATTACCACTACCAGAACCCTTACTACCCTCCGCCCCTTTCTTTGGGCAATTTCTTGCCATGTGATCTACCAACCCACAAACAAAACATCCCCGGCTTTTCTTAAGATTAGGATAGTTGGGAGATATATGACCCTCCTGCCCATAATTATAACAACCGCTCTTCCCCTTCAGACAGACTCCCAGATGAGTCTTACCGCATGTCTTACATGCCTCCATCCTTCGTTTAGGATCCCCTTGTTTTGCCCCAGTATTCCAGGGTTAAAATTCTTCCGTTTAGGCACATTGCCACTACCACTGGCAACTTCTGCCTTATCTCCTCCCTCTCCCTTACTCTTATTCTTTCTATCTTTATGGTATTGGGTCAACGCCTCGTTACCACCCTCCGCTATTATCGCCTTTTCCAGAATGGTCCCGTAGGAAGCACTCTGAAAAACCGATATCCTACTATAGAGCCAGGGTTTTTGGCCCTACTCAAACCTACCAGCCTTCCTCTCCTCCGTGTGCACTTAGTGTGGAGCAAACCTTGCCAATTCATTGAATTTGGTTGTGTATTGGGGAACAGTCATGTCCCCCTGCTTATGTTCTAAGAACTTAATCTCCCTTCTCCCTTGCATGCTAGTAGGGAAATAGTTCTCAAAGAATACCTTCTTAAATTGTTCCCATTTAACAGCTTCCACTCCAGCCCCACCCTGGTGAGCCTCCCACCAGTAGTTTGCTTCCCCCTTCATCATATAGGTCGCAAAAGAAGTCTTTTGCGCCTCAGCTACGTTTATAATAACAAACGCCTTCTCTATTCCTTGACCCCGTGTCTGGGCCTCCATTGGGTCCATTGTTCCCGTAAATTCGGGTGGACCTACACTTTTAAATTCCTTAAAGTTAGTCGTTTGGGCTACCCTAGGTCCTGCGGGTGCTCTACCCCTAGCTTGGTTAAATGCAACCGTTAATAAATTAACGAACTCTTGCATTGGGTTATTAGGACACCCCTCATTCTCATTATGCGATTCTGCTTCTTGGTTACATTGTCTACTTCTTGGCGGCATTTCTGATTAAATAAATAAATTTTCGTTATTACTTATTTGCTTACTTTGTTATTAGTCGTCAAACAATTGGACAATAACTCATACACAACAAAGAAAATTAAAATAAAAACTTCCTTATATTAAAATGCTTCTTTATAGTTCAAAACTATTTACAAGTTGCTTTCCATAGCCCAAAAGCTATTACATGTTTATCCCGCGATTGAATTCTACAAAAATTGGGATTTACAAAAAGACTACCATTTAATTATACAAAAGAGGGTTTTACGTCATTACACAAATGTATTTACCATACTACTTCTAATACTACCTAACCGCATTCTCATGCTTCTGGTTCGCCAAAATTGACACAATATCTCGACTTATAGTATGTCGAGTATGTCCCGACTCAATAGAATAACAAGCTATCTTAAGCTTGAAATCCTCGTGCGCACTGTCATTTATATATGACATTCGTGCTATCTTCTGGTCTTTTTCAACAAGTTTCATGCGAAGTTCTATGACCTCATTCTTATAGTCTTGGGCCTTGTCAGTCATGAGCACTTTCTCATGGTGCTGCACCATATTGTGCAACACAGACGTTACGATCTCAGCCTTCGAGAGGTACATTGCCCTCATAGTCTCAGTAGGTGTAGACTATAGAGGTGCATCACCACCGTGATAATCGATGTCACCTCCATGTCATCCTCCACATCAATCATCATATTCAAATATGATGTTATTCCCATGGTCTCCTCGAATAGTCCTCCTCCCAGTAATATTCCTGCCTCGACTTCTCTAGAATCACTACGGTATGTCTCTATATAGCACATGTCTTCGTCTCGAATCGATTCACGGACTCCTCGCTGATCACATGTATATCCCTATACATCAAGCTATCAACCGACATCTACAATAACACATAACAAATTGATTAGTACTTAATACACAGTAATATAAGCACAAATCACATTTAATCCATTTAGGGTTACTTTCCATCTTTTAAATCTTTTGGTACTGAGTTTCCACAATACCTTATTAACTCATTTGAGTCGAGTTAACTTTCTTCAGACTCTTCCTTTCCTACGAGGTTATTAGACTAAGGTTCTTCCCCCCTTAAGTTTTATAACCTAATGCTTTGATACTAACCTGTGACGCCCCCAAATCCGAGTATCTTCCAACCCGACATATGGTGCTCCACGATACTACATTTCATACAAGCATTCCATTGAAATAACAACAAAATGATTGTAATTACTATCTTTGTATTACATTCATAATAAATCCTTTCCCAGGTTCATAACCGAATACATTCATTGTTCTTCATAAGTATATTATATACAATACAATAGTCTATTACAGGACGGTTAATTGTCCATCTTAGCCTTGCCTTTATCTCTCATAGAACTCTCAGTTCATTCAGCTTTAGCTGCAAACATATGGTTCAAGCAAGAATGAGCATAACTAGCTCAGCAAGTCTTAACACGAAATCATATGAATATAACATCAATAATTACATGCTTTATCTCCACATCTGAACAATTATGTACAAAGAATTATGAAATACTTGACTAATACTTCTCATACAATAATTCCTGAGTATATATAATAGCTTAGGAATAATGAACCGGTTAATAGACCATGAACATACTCTTTTCGTTTTCATACTTGAAAAGGATATCCGACACTAAGGTCATCCACCCGTCTTTACTTATGAGCACTTCAAGGTGATCAGCTTATTGTACTCTATGTTGATCAACACTCTTAGGTTAAATGTGACGCCCCCAAAATAGGTATACAACACCCATTCTGAGTTGTCAATACATGGTACAGAAACAACTACAACTTTATTATTACAACAGTAAAACTGTGAGTTTGAATACAAATATTATCTTCCAGACAATATCTAAACTCAAATAAATCCTCATCACATTTATTGATACATTATTTTACAAAAATGGTGAGGACTACTAAACAACTCTCTCTAAAACTTTCATTCCATACCCCACTGCATCGCTATATTCTCGCCTCCCGAGAAGAAAATGGAACAAAAGGAAAAGGGTGAGCTCAACTAGCCCAATAAAGAATATTATGACTAAGATAATATACAACAAATTATCGTTAGTCTTCAACAGGGAAAAATCTAATAGAATACAATAGACAACAAATTTTAAATCAATATTCAGCAATGAAATAATAATTCATTAGAAGAGTTAAGTAGAGAATGCAAACTACTATCTTCTATGTATGAATTTAAAAGTTCATCGCTATCTTTTATCCCCTCAGAACATCAATCAATAAATATCTGAATCAAATATTCATCTTTGCACTATAGGCCAAAGATATTCATCGATTAATCATGTTCATCTAAACACTGCTCATCTTTTGCACTACAGCCAAAGATATTCTTCGAAATCATTCATCTTTTACACTACAAATGAAGATATTCCATAATATCATCATTTAAGACCAAGATGATGAAAAATATTTTTAAAGAAACGAATCCAAAGGAAACAAAATGACAAGGATTAAGGATTAAGGATTCGTACTTTGTTTTATCCACGTCCAAAAATACCTCAAAAATAATCACAGTGGTGTAAAATTCAAGAATGATCAAAACATGGATACAATCAAAGCTAGTATCCAGAATAGATATTTTGGACGAAAAGAAAATTTTTCATTTTTCGATGAATAGTGCCGTATTCATAAATAGTGCCGTATACGTGAATAGTAACTCCAACACCAAAAGTTCCAAATTTGATAAAAACTTCAGATCAATATTTTAGCATAATGATATTGAAGAAATAATATCATTACGAAAAAAATAATATCCCTTACCTCGAAAGACAGTACTTCTAGTTGAAACACCGGATACTTGAACTTGCACCGTATAGCAATACTCAAAGTATACTCAAAATACTCACAAGAATACGCTCGATAATATAGAGAGAGAAAACTTCAGTTTCTGGTGTAATTTTCAATTCTAACCTAAGCACCCTATTTATAGGAAATTGCTTAGAACACCAAAGCAGAAAATTTAATATAATATTAATATATTATATATAAATTCCTACGCACACAATCTATGATCTGAATTCAGCCATGCTTGACAACAAATAAGTCTACTAAACAAATAAAAAACGTTTTTATTATTTAAAATAATTAAAACCTCCAAAAAATCAATTATTCAGGACTTTCAGAACATTAATAATTCATAATAAATAGCCCTTTTATCAGAAAATTCGAATCTCGCAACTTTTTATAGGAAATTCAATTCTCAACAACTTTTTTTTCGAATTCCAAACAAAAATTGACCGAAATCCACAAACGGGCGATTTTACAGGCTATAATCAAATTTCAGTCAATAAATGGGGTCCACCGACATGTTTAACATGTTTTAAACATTTATTGCAACAAAAATACTCCTCCTCAGATATCATCATATCCCACATTCGTTGTAAAAATATCACCATTATTATATTATTAAAATATAAATAATATATTTAAATGAATTATTTTATTAGAAAAGATAAAATTTCAATTTTCAACAATTGTCACATTAAAAATTTTCTCCATCTATATCCACATAAAATCAATATTTTCCTCATCATATGAATCAATAATTAATTATTCACAAATAATATTACGTAATCACAATATTGACAACCGTGCGCCTCAGGAAAGAGGGGCTTTCCAATAAGAATTTCTCCTTCTTGGCTCGCAATTAGGTGACCAAACCTCTCCTTAGATGTAACTTTCTAGACATTGCCAATAATGTTATCTAATAATATTATTCAGATAATATGAATTATTGCTTCGATAATGAGAAATACTATGTAATGACAATTATCAAACAACAACAATATAAAATATCAACGCAAATAATTATTAAATCAATAAAATACTTGAATAAGAATTACTATAACCATTATTGAGTAGTGCCTTCTTACGTAAGAATCAATAATTGTGCAATACTGTGTGTCTACTCGTGTTTTAACCAATTTAGTATTTTAACAAGATAACAACTTCACGCCGTTATTTTTTAAACAACTTATATTTGTCATTTTCTTCATCCAATCGCTTTCCGTTATGGGGCCCACACATGGTCATACTGGTCGTCATTTAATATTCCCGACAAAGCATCTGAATATTCCACGACCAAACGAATATTCCCCGAATAACAATGAATATTTTATAACCACTTGCTTATTTTGAAATATTTGCGTATTTTACCCATAACTATCCACATTAATCAAATCAACCCTTACTATTTCAAAATAGAAAATTAAATTTCATTAATAATAAGTTGGGGTCTTACAACCTCCCTCCTTATGAAATTTCATCCTCGAAATCGACGTGACGTATTCAGTGTTTCAAAAAGGTGAGGATACCTCGCTTTCATTTCTGTTTCCAATTCCCAAGTCATTTCCTCTATAGCGGGATTCCTCCACAGAACTTTAACTTGTGGTATTACCTTTGCGTGTAGGACATGCTCCTTCCTATCCAAGATCTTGACAGGTACCTCCTCATACGTTAAGTCTTCGGCTATCTCGTCCGGTTCTAACTCTATAACCTGATTCGGGTCTTTCACATATTTACGAAGTACAGATATGTGAAACACATTGTGAACACGAGACATACTTGGAGGTAACGCGAGTCTATAGGCTACATTTCCTACTCGGTCAAGAATTTGAAATGGACCAATAAATCGTGGATTGAGCTTTCCTCTCTTCCCAAATCTTGTAACTCCCTTCCATGGAGCAACTCGCAACAATACATGATCCCCTATACTAAATTCCACGTCCTTTCGATGAAGATCCGCATAACTCTTTTGTCGATCTTGTGCCGTTTGTATACGTTGTCGAATCATTTGGATCTTTTCGGTAGTCATACATACTAACTCGGGTCCCAACAATGTTGCTTCACCCACCTCATCCCAACATATTGGAGAGCGATACTTTCGTCCATAGAATGCTTCAAATGGAGGCACACCTATACTTGCCTGATAACTGTTGTTGTAGGAGAATTCCACCAATGGTAAATACTTATCCTAACCGCCTTGAAGTCTAGGACACAGAGTCTTAATAGATCTTCAAGAGTTTGAATAGTCCTCTCGATTGTCCGTCCGTTTGGGGATGGTATGCCAACTAAATCGCAAATCTGCGCCCATAGCTTTTTGCAAGCTAACCCAAAATCTTGAAGTGAATCTTGGGTCACGATCTGAAACTATGGATACTTGGCATGCCATGCAACCTCACAATCTCATTCACGTATATACTAGCAAGACGTTCAAGGAATAAGTCTCCCATTTCTAAGCAAGAAATGAGCGGACTTTGGTTAATCTATCAACAATAACCCAAATAACATTGATGCCTTGAGAAACCGTAGGAAGACACATGAATGAAATCCATGGTAATGTGTTCCCACTTCCATTTCGAATCTCAAGTGGTTGCAACGGACCCTTAGGTACTAGATGCTCCGCCTTTACACGTTAGCAAGTTAAACATATCGAGAAAAACTTTGCAATCTCTCTCTTCATATTGTTCCACCAAAATGTATGTCAAGATCACGATACATTTTAGTACTTCCAGATGGATTGCAAATGGTGTATTGTGTGCCTCCATCATAATCTTGTACTTCAAATTAGAGTCGTTAGGGACACAAAGTCCGAGTGGACTCAAGTATTCCTTCTTCATCAAATCTCGCTCCTAATAATAGCTCCTTCTTGTACTTTCTTCTTATACGCGCATCACTTCTGGGTGGGGTGGCTTGAGCAACCTTAACTTTTTCTATTAAAGTTGGCTCTATCGTATACTTGACATCATCGCACTCATTCCCGCATATGATCTTCTACTCAACGCGTCGGCTACCACGCTTCATTTTTCCGTGATGGTATTGAATAGTGTGGTCGTAGTCTTTCAATAGTTCGAGCCAACGTCATTGCCAGATGTTGAGTTCTTTTTTGAGTGAAGAAATATTTAAGGCTTTTATGGTCTAAATATATCTCCACTTTCTCCCCATATAGATAGTGCCTCCATATCTTTAGCTCGAAAATGATCACTTTAACTCTAGATCATGAGTAGGATAATTCCTCTCATACTCTTTAAGTTGTCGCGAGGCATAGGCAATGACTTTCCCACGTTGCATGAGAACACATCCTAACCCTTTGCCTGAAGCATCGATGTAGATAACAAATCCATCTGAACCAAATGGTATTGTTAGAATAGGTGCCGAAATAAGTCTCCTCTTAAGCTCTTGGAAACTCTTCTCGTATTCTTCGCTCCAAACTAATTTTGTATCCTTCCGAGTTAGCTGAGTTAATGGAGTAGCGATTCGAGAAAACCCTTCCATGAATCTTCGATAATAACCAGCTAGACCTAGAAAGCTACGTACTTCAGTCACCGACTTCGGTTGCTCCCAACTTTGTATTGCTTCAATCTTCGCCGGATCAATAGATACTCCATGTTTTGACACCACGTGCCCAAGAAATGCTACTTCCTCAAGCCAGAACTCGCATTTCTTCAATTTGGCATATTGTTTGTTTTCACGAAGCCTTTGGAGTACCGACTTTCAAATGGTGCTCATGATCTTCACGACTTTTGGAATATATGAGGATGTCATCAATAAAGACAACAACAAATCGATCCAAATATTCCTTGAATACTCGGTTCATCATATCCATGAAAGCCATAGAGCAATAGTCAATCCGAAAGACATGACTAAGAATTCATAATGCTCGTCATCTGAGTTCTAAAGGCTTTGAATATCCTTAGTTCTAATCTTCACCGATGATATCCGAATCGAAGATCGATTTTTGAAAAGAATTGTGCCCTTACAATCGGTCAAACAAGTCATCAAAACAAGGTAGAGGATACCTATTCTTGATGGTGACATGGTTCAATTCCCGATAGTCAATACAAAAGTCGCATACTCCCGCCTTTTCTTCTTTACGAATAAAACAGAGCACCCCCCAGGAGATGTATTAGGGCTAATGAAACCGATGTCCAACAATTCCTCGTAGTTGGACCTTTAACTCCTGAAGTTCAATAGGAGCCATTCGATATGGGTTTTACAAATGGGCTTTGTACCGTGTTCAAGATCAATAAAGAATTCAACTTCACGCTCGGGGTAGGCCAGGGAAGTTCTTCAGAAATACGTCGGAAAGTCAATAACAACAGAATATTATTCAAATTTGACGTGTCTTTATTCAAATCCATAACATGGGCTAAGAAAGCTTGACATCCGCTTTTTAATAAACGAATAGCTTTATGATTATATATGACAATGATTGATTTTAATAGTTTAGTTGCTTGAATTAAATGTCAGTAACAAAGTTGGTTAGGAATATGAAAACTAACAACCTTACGAAAACAATCAATTTTGGCATGATGAGTAGTTAACCAATCAATCCCTAAAATCACATCAAAAGCAAGTATCTTTAAAGAGATAAGGTCAATGGTAAGGTGATGGTTCCAACTTAAATCAAACAAGATTTATAAACAATGGATGTGATGAAAGTTTCTCCTAACGGAGTTTCCACAGATAGGTCAAAGTCTAATTTCTCCGGAGTCAAGTTTAAACGTTGAGCACATGCAGGAGAGATAAATGAATGGGTAGCACCGGTATCAAGTAAGGTATAAACTTTGCAAGAATTTATAAATAGCTTACCCGTGATCACCTCGTTTGGGTTCCTCGCATTTTGACCAGTCACAACAAACGCTCTTCCCGAAATCGTTGACTTTGACTTTTACGGGACGATATTTTGAGTCACCATTCCCATTGAACTAGGTTTCACTACCGTATAATCTCGAGCTATATGTCCTTCCTTTCCACAATTATAGCATACCTTGAACAAGTTGTGGGCGCTTGGATCGATATGTCCTCTTTTCGCATTTTGTAGCATATAATGACCGGTGGTCGTTCTCCTCCTTAGAACCAATTCTTCGCCAGACGCTGTCTTCTTCACATAGTCGTTGTTAAATCTCCTCTTTTAAAATCTCCTCCCGACTCGCTTTCTTTTATTTTCATGGCCATGATTACCACCAAAGTGGTTACCATTTTTGTCCGTCTGTTTCTTTCTCCTCCACCGGTTATCATTATTACATTGATTGCTATCTCCGAGTGCGATCCTCGGTTATGGTCCTTGGTTGAACATACTCGTTATCTCGCTTCTAACAATTGAGCCATGTTAACAACATCTGAATAGAGAGAAATTTATGAGAAATGAGATATTGTCGATATCGGGTTTCAAACCTCTCGAAATATCCGTAATAATACGTTCCTCATTCTCCACCAAATGAGGTGCAAACACGATAACTATGCAAACTTTGCCTCGTCTTCGAGACACCGCCATGTTGTTTTGTTCTAATCGATGAACTCCACTTCCTTCATATAATGACGAACACTTTCGTGAAAGTATTTGTCATTAAATAATTTCTGAACGCGTCTCCCAAGACATGCTTTGAGTCTTGCCGGATAGGTATGATTCACAAACTCCCACCAAGAGTCCGCCTTTCGCCACGAAACATAAAGGTGGCGAATGGAACCTTCTCTTCTCCGCGTGCCCAAGACATCGAATATCTTGGTAATTTGCTTGACCCATGTTTCCGCCATGATCGGATCTGGCTTTCCCTTAAATTCGTGGTCCCAACTCTTTGAACCTTGCATTCGTGATAACCCGTGAATTGCTATCATTTCTTCCTATATTTTGAACACGAGTCTCCTCGTCCCGATTTGCATGAATCTGCAAAAAGCTTCTAAACATCCCCTCGCTCATCATTTGCTCGGTGGTGTTGTTCACGGGAGGAACATTGCCACCTGTTGCACGTTCTCCTCGTCGGTGGTGAGTACAAAGCGTCTCCACGGTCTCATTTCCATTGTTAATATTCTCAATCGACATTCTCAAATCTTGTCGTAAAACAAGGGTTAATTAAGGAAATCAATATATCACATAATATCCCTATATCTTGACCAACTAACAAATAAGCTTAGGTAGGACACACTAGCGAAGGATTTACTCGCCTCTCCCTCCTAGTTCTATTCCCCGATCTCCTTGGAGATCATATCCCTAAGCTCTGATACCAACTGTGACACCCCCAAAATAGGTATACAACACCCATTCTGAGATGTCAATACATGGTACAGAAACAACTACAACTTTATTATTACAACAGTATAACTGTGAGTTTGAATACAAATATTATCTTCCAGACAATATCTAAACTCTAATAAATCCTCATCACATTTATTGATACATTATTTTACAAAAATGGTGAGGACTACTAAACAACTCTCTCTAAAACTTTCATTCCATACCTCGACTCGTACTCGCTATATTCTCGCCTCCTGAGAAGAAAAATGGAACAAAAAGGAAAAGGGTGAGCTCAACTAGCCCAGTAAAGAATATTATAACTAAGATAATATACAACAAATTATCGTTAGTCTTCAACAGGAAAAATCTAATAGAATACAATAGAAAACAAATTTTAAATCAATATTCGCAATGAAATAATAATTCATTAGAAGAGTTAAGTAGAGAATGCAAACTACTATCTTCTATGTATGAATTTAAAAGTTCATCGCTCTATCTTTTATCCCCCAGAACATCAATCAATATATATCTGGAATCAAATATTCATCTTTGCACTACAGGCCAAAGATATTCATCAGTTGGACATGTTCATCTAAACACCTGTTCATCTTTGCACTAAAGGCCAAAGATATTCCATAATATCATCATTTAAGACTGAAGATGATGAAAAATATTTTTAAAGAAACGAATCCAGTGAAACAAAATGACAAGGATTAAGGATTAAGGATTCGTACTTTGTTTTATCCACGTCCAAAAATACCTCAAAAATAATCACAGTGGTGTACAATTCAAGAATGATCAAAACATGGATACAATCAAAGCTAGTATCCAGAATAGATATTTTGGACGAAAAGAAAAATTTTCATTTTTCAATGAATAGTGTCGTATTCGTAAATAGTGCCGTATACGTGAATAGTGTCGTATACGTGAATAATAACTCCAACACCAAAAGTTCCAAATTTGATAAAAACTTCAGATCAATATTTTAGCATAATGATATTGAAGAAATAATATCATTATGAAAAAAATAATATCCCTTACCTTAAAAGACAGTACTTCTAGTTGAAACACCGGATACTTGAACTTGCACCATATAGCAATACTCAAAGTATACTCAAAACACTCACAAGAATACGCTCGATAATATAGAGAGAGAAAACTTCAGTTTCTGGTGCAATTTTCAATTCTAACCTAAGCACCCTATTTATAGGAAATTGCTTAGAACACCAAAGCGAAAAATTTAATATAATATTAATATATTATATATAAATTCCCTACGCACAATCTATGATCTGAATTCAATATGCTTGACAACAAATAAGTCTACCAAACAAATAAAAAAAAAACGTTTTTATTATTTAAAATAATTAAAACCTCCAAAAAATCAATTATTCAGGAATTTCAGAACATCAATAATTCATAATAAATAGCCCTTTTATAAGAAAATTCGAATCTCACGACTTTTTATAGGAAATTCAATTCTCTACAACTTTACGAAAAGAAAGTTTTTCAATTCCAAATGAAATTGACCAAACCCACAAACGAAGCGATTTTACAAAGCATAATCAAATTTCGATCCAATAAATGGGGTCCACCGATATGTTTAACATGTTTTAAACATTTATTGCAACAAAAATACTCCTCCTCCTCGATACTCATATATCCCACATTCATCTGTAAAAATATCACCATTATTATATTATTAAAATATAAATAATATATTTAAATGAATTATTTTATCGAAAAAGATAAAATTTCAATTTTCAACAATTGTCACATTAAAATTTTCTTCATCTATATCCACATAAAATCAATATTTTCCTCATCATTTGAATCAATAATTAATTATTCACAAATAATATTACGTAATCACAATATTGACAACCAGTGCGCCTCCTGGAAAGAGGGGCTTTCCAATAAGAATTTCTCCTTCTTCGCACGCAATTAGGTGACCAAACCTCTCCTTAGACAAAACTTTCTAGACATTGCCAATAATGTTACCTAATAATATTATTCGGATAATATGAATTATTGCTTCGATAATGAGAAATACCGTAATGACAATTATTAAAACAACAACAATATAAAATATCAACGCAAAGAATTATTAAATCAATAAAATCTTTGAGCAATAATTACGTAACCATTATTGAGTAGTGCCTTCTTCACGTAAGAATCAATAATTGGTGCAATCTGGTGTCTTCTCGTGTTTTAACCAATTTGAGTATTTTAACAAGATTAATTGGTAAATAACTACGCCAGTTATTTTTAAACAACTTATATTTGTCGTTTTCTTCATCCAATCGCTTTTTTGTTATGGGACCCACACATAGCTACGTATCAAATCAACCCATAAATAATAATATTCCCATTAATAGATCTTAATATTCCACGACCAAAACGAATATTCCCGACAACAATGAATATTTTATAACCACTTGCTTATTTTGAAATATTTGCGTATTTTACCCATAACTATCCACATTAATCAAATCAACCCTTACTATTTCAAAATAGAGAAAATTAAATTTCATTAATAATAAGTTGGGGTCTTACATTAAACATATTTACGTTCAACATTTGGCAACCTCGCGTGCCCATCGAATAATCGATGAAAATACTTTTGTTTGTACATAGACAAACTTACCTTCTCATCCGTACCAAAAACTTGGCATAGGATAGCGTTAACAGTTCTATATCAACAGACTTGTAAACAAATCAATCAACTCTCCAATACTTGTCTAGCCAGAATAAAACAGGCATCGACTCTTTCCTATTTATCATTCATGCATTGTATAACTTACATCACGTAAAACTTGTTTAACACGAAGGTTAAACAAGCGTTAAGAAAGACTTTCCTTTAAGAGTCTTCAAATGTATAATTCAACTATTCTCAGTCTTTACATGATCTATATGAGATATTCACATAGCACACTGTAATCAGTTATTAAATAAACTAACTTTACGGTTTTAACCAACTTCTTTCTCTTCTATGTTTTATTTGAATTAACTTCGTTATTAAAGTCGATTCAATTTTCTCTACTTCGTTACATTTCATTAACGTTCTTATATCCTTAACTGACATTCGATCAAAATTGGTTAACTATCAACGTTGAACGTCATTCACAGTTCACTCATTACGTCTTTATGTTCTTCGCTTAATTACTATTAAACCTTACTAGATCTTCTTACATTAACACCTTACAAATGAGTTAAGGTAAATCTTATAATGTACATTAAATACCTTTAATGTCTTACTTTTAAGTCTTCATTCAAAAAGGAACAAAAACTAACTTAGTCAACCTTTTTCTCATCATGTCTATTGTATGACATCCTATGTATTCTAGTGGCGTTATTGGCGCCACTCTCCGTATTTTGCCCAAACTCTCGTACAATGCGAGTCTCGATATACTTTTTATTTTCCCCACCATAATCGCACTGCCACGTGACGAGATAACACGAGGTTTAACATCTGCATGGCGTAGAACTCATGCACCACCAGCTTAACCAAAATAGTTTGGTTTCCTAACGAAACTCCCGGCTTCCTAATTAGTTCGTTTTACATCCGAATTCACCCATTCGAATTCCTACAAGTCATGAATTACATCCTTTACGTGTTCATATAAGAATTTCATATTTCAGAATTCGTTAACTCTGAATTAACCTTTAAGTACATTTTTGAGCGTTCGTTTAACGTTTTCATCCGTTCAATACTCGTTTTCTTCGTTATAAGTCAGAATGCGACGATTCTTTCGCCAACGACTCTTAATTATCTTATGTCACGTGTTGACATTGGAAATCAACATTTTTAAGTCACACGGCAACTTTTGACCTTTGATCCGGACTTTATACGTTTTCGACGTTTAACGTTTATTTCCGCAAAATTCTGCCATAACTTCGTTACTAAAGTTCTCTAGGCCAAATCACATGGAATACTCCATGGACTTCATATCTACATCCTAACCAAGCAATAGGCACATTCCTTAGCTATATCGATTCTTAAACGTTCATTAAAAACTAAGTTCACGTTCAAGACTTTTTATAGTTTTAACTCACATAACCACTTACGATTTCTTATTTGGTCATGACCTATCAATGGTTGGGTCATTATTAGACATCCTTATCTCTCCTCAATAAACATGCTCCACCAATCTACGATTCTTCTATGAGAAAGAAATCAAAAAGGATGAAGATTACGGTTTATGAGAATTTACCTTTGAAGTAGTTAACGTTTTTGATAAAGGTCTAATGGTTTGCTTGGAAATAGAAGAATTTAGTGTTTCTAACTCTTTCTCTCTCTCAATATATGTTGTTCAATCTTTGTAAAACACAAAATAATCAACATTGGCCTTGTATATATAGGCAACCACATGGAGGGCAAAAATGTCCAATTCTCCACCTCCTTACTTATTTACAACTTTGTCACCAAGTAAAGTACTTGGTGACCAAGTGTTAATCTTTCCTTGCACACCAAGTGGCCGGCCCACCTTGCCCATGGGTCATCCCCATGGGTTGCCCCATGGGTTTTACCCATCACACGACCCGTCGGTTCGACCCACGGTTTAATTCTTTGGATAAGGCTTGACTTTAATAAACATTGGGCTTTAACCAATCTAATATAGGGCCTTGACTTGGGCTTGTATACTTAATTCATTGGGCTTGTTATTATTCCAAGTCCAATTGGATTGTATAAAATCCTTAACTCATACTCTAATAATACGACTCGTATTCTACGCGTATTACTCATGTATTCTCTTTGTATAATACTCATATAGTAATCCTATTTATACATCGTACTATTCTTCATACCATACTCATATACATACTAGTATAATACTCATATTTCATACTTATAACAATCGAAACGACTATACGCATTACATTTCTCTTTTGAAAACCTCTTTCACAAACCCTTAGGTTTTAAGTCTGCAGGCGAAAACTTCGTTTGCCATAATGGAAATATTATTGGATATTCCATAATATCGTCATATTCTAACATGATGCGTTTCTCAGAATTTCAAACCCTAGCTCTGAACGACATCGGATGAATAGTGTTTTTACGTAAACATTCTCAGAAAACCTTCGTTCTCGTCTTGATAATTCACATCAATTAATTCTAGCACAAAGCCAGAATACTAACCACATCCGTATATTGTAGGTCATAGAACGACCTTCGAACATCTTACTCACATAATAAATCAATTAATTTCATTTAATCCACATAATCAAATAAAAATTTAATTCATTGAAAATTCCAAATTCTCGGGCGTTACATGTGCAATAATAGTAAGCACTAATAAGCTACTTCTTATGCCCTTCTGTCTTAAATGACCATACTGTTAGGTTTATATATAACTAATATATGAAATTAAATTACACAAATATAGCGGAAGCACAATAAAATAGGATTTTAAAATTTTTATACAAACCATCACCATGATCAATCCTTATGCTCAATTATCAATTAAACGAAGGAGATGGAGAATCATAATTATACCCTAGTAAAAACTAGACAGGTACGAGTTCAACTCCAAGTCCTTCGTGTTTTCCATAAATTCACCTGTTAGATTCCTTCCTTTGATCAACGGTAGTCATCCAAGTGTTTGGCCTCTAAAAGTGATCTACCAAGGAATAATATGTATTCAAGAAGATAGGTGTTGACAAAAACCTAGTTGTATCTCTTAAGAAATTGTAAGTACTCTTCCAACTCATGAAAGTGTGCGTACTGTGATGCTCCCAAAATATGTTCAAATAACCCATTTTAAGTCACCAAATACATACTACAAAATCCAAATAAAAACTTTCTTATTTATAACTACTAAACTGTCGTGCAAAATATAAAAACACTCATACTATGAGATTCAATATAAATATCGTACTACATATAGTAAGAAAGTATTCAAACCCAAATTATTACCATACCATATAAGATACATCAATATAATAATTGTTATACTATTTTACAAAATGGTGAAGACTACTATAGTAACTAACTCAGACCACCACTTCTTTCCCCGGCTAGTCCCAGCTAAACTCTCTTTTCCTGAGAAGAACAATGGAACAAAAAGGAAAAGGGTGAGCTCAAATAGCTTAGTAAAAGATAATATGACTAATATAATGAAGAATAAATTATCTATAGCCTTCAACAGTAATAAATCAGAGATTTAAAGATAATATAAGTTTTCAACGATAATTGCAGTGGAACAAGCAATCCATTTGAAGTGTCAAGTAGAACATGATGTCTACTATCTTCTACGATTTAAAAGTTCATCGTCAATATTTTATCCCTGTAACACCAATCAACAGTTCATGTTCATAATTATGCAAATCAACAATTTATCTTTGCACTACAGGCTAAAGATATTCATTTGTATCACCAGTGGTTATGATCATGCCAATCAACAGTTCATCTTTGCACTACGGGCGAAAGAGAACTATAAGTGTTCTTCATTTCTATAGTCAATTATTATCTGTTATGGGATAAAAGCTTGTGGTGAAAGTTCTATAGTGAATTATTATTTGTTATGGGATGATGTGAACCTTGGAAATGAAGAACATAATTTGGTCAAGGTGTAGAGGTCACTTTGACCTTAGTCTAATTCTCTATTGATGATGATTCTTGGTTTGTAAGTGTATAGGTATTGTAGTACTAATGTAGTAGTACAACAATATACCAAATTCAGGTTTTATCCTTCATATAACAAGAAATTATAGAGACTCAAAGTCATTATCACAACTGTTCTTGGGTTTCTGGGTAACCCAGAACAATGGTCATGGTCGGTCAACGCTTTTGTGGCTCTTATATGTTTCAATCCGTGTGATAAATATGTGTTTTGATTGTTGTAATATGTAGTCTATATATCAAGGTACATACATGATACATTGGTTTGGACTGAGTAAGACCCTAAGGTTTAGATTTAATTTGGTCAATGTACAGCCAGAGGTTGTTCTTAGTGTTCATCAGTTTTCTAGGTTTTCCAGAAATCGCAGCTATGTTTGGTCAAAGATATTTGACCATTAATTCTAGTAAACCTATGAATTAATTAAGCGGTTGTGTGTCATAGATATGTATTATGTATGTCAGGGTATCATTTCATAACACTTAGACATCCTAACAATAAACAGAAAGTCCACTCTTCTACTCCTCGTGTAGGAAATCCACTAAGAATGTCTTTTACACTTTTCTAAATCACTCAGATTTCTTTTAGACCAGCAGTCTAAGAACTTCTTAGTTCACTCTTGAACTCTTCAAGTCTAGCAGACTTGGCTCTTCACAGTTCACTTAGAAAACTTCAAGTCCTCATGACTTGGAACTCTTACTTCAGTTAATTGGTAGTTGTTGAGTTCTTGATTGTTGCTACTCAGTTGTTGTTAAGCACTTGCTCAAAAGAACTGAGTAGCTAAGCAAGCTTTTCTTTTTCTCAGATTGTAGAGTTGAGCGTTGAGAGTTCTTGTTCATTTTTGTTCAATGCTTGCTTAGTTCTCTCATCTGCTTGATTTGCATATATGTGATCTTGAAAACTATCCGTTGTATCCATCCGTTGAAGCATTAAATGCGTTTGAAATTTCTGTTCTTTGATGGAGACTTTTCTGCACATCTTCTGAACTGCATTCTGGCCCACTGACACAACAGACTGCTTTCTCACCTAACACCAGAAAAGGTGTTTTCCCCTTACCAATGGTACTTTCCTTATCTTCTTCAATACGGTTCTTTGTTGCATACTAAGGATATCTTTTATGCCTTTGGGACTGGTGAGTACTACAAAGTTTAGAACTCATTCCACATTTGTTGGAGTTTGCCTCCTCACAAAACGTGAGGCATGATGCTTCTGACATAAGGCAGATGATACGCTACGATTCAGATCGTGGTGACTTGTCGCCTTGGTGCTTGGTCTGATGCTATCAACAGAGAGCACTATGATTCTCTTAAATACTTGCACACTACGATCTTCGTTTGCTTGAGTTATAAACTCTACATTTTCGAGAGCACACTACGATCTCTGAGTTGGCTCGGCAAATGTTGGGACCACTCTACGATTTCCGAAGAGGCCCTTCAAGGCAGACACACTACGATCCTCGAAGCTCTACGTTCTACCTTGACTTCTGTAATCTTGATCAGCTTGATACACTACAATCTCTTTGAAGCCTATCTATTACATCTCAAGATCAACCTAACAGCTTTGATCTCTCTATCTATACATTCATTTACAGAATGATACACATTAAGAGCTTAGATCAACCTAACAACTTTGATCTATCACTAAGTCCTTTTACAAATATTCCTTAAAGGACTTTACAAATAATCACGAGCATTTATATTTAAACATCAAATCAACATATGCACTCTCCCAACAATCTCCCCCTATTTGATGTTGACATAACCAAGGAGATTTGTTGTTATGATTATTAGTATCTAGATGCAATTGTAGGAAAGTAAATACGACTTAGTATTTCAGTGAGCAACTGAAATTTCTAGAGAATAAGCATGAATTTATTGATGGTTGAAGAGTATTACAATTTAGCTTTACATCAATAATAATTTAAACTTTCATTTATCTCTATTTCTTTCGTCTTTTGCGTGGAGGATTGGCATACTCCTCAGCCCTTCTTTTTTTGCTTACTTCATCCCTTCTAGCTATCTCTTCTAGCTCACTCGGGCTTATCCTTGGGTTGTGATCATGCCTATTCATGAATGTAGGATCTCCAATTGTCATTCTTAGGCCTGTAGTGCTCACATTTTGTGAGCTGGTAGCTGGCCCTTGACTCGTTATTGGCTGAGCCATTAAGACTTCCTGCTGATCAGATCGTTGAGTCTGATTGCTTGATCGTGGAGTCTGTTAATGGAATTTCCTTATAGGAGGACTCCTTCCTCTGCCTCTGCCTTGGCCTCCTTGACCTCGTCTGCCTCCGCTCTGGCCTCCTTGGCCTCCTCTGCCTCCGCCCTAGCCTCCTTCTCCTTTTCCTTTATTCTCCCCCTTTATGTCAGCATCAAGGGTTCAAATGTCTGCTGAGAGGCGATTCAGTCCTTGGACAAGCTCGTTGAGCTGACTTTTGGTCTGAGCAATGTCCTCTCAATTATCTTCGATTAAAGCTTCAGACCGAGCTTCCCTTTGTTATAGAATGGATAGAATGTTGTCAGTTTGCTGGCCATTATTGACGTAGAATTTTTGGACTTCTTTGACGACAGTTTGTAGATTGAGGAAGCTTTCCAATATGTTTTTATTCTGATTTTCTTGAGTTGTCTGTAGGGCAAGGATAACTTCTCTGTGTTTCTTGGCTGCTAGAAAGTGAATGTCATCTCGGTCCTTTATGCTTTGAATCACGTGCTTGAAAAACTCTTTAAGTGTCTTAGAGAGCGTAGAGCTTAGGGATTGTGGGAGTTTATTGGCTGCATTGATCATTGTTGTTAATTGCAGCTGAATGACGTGAGTATGTTCTTTAAGACTCTCATCGAGTTCCTTGATCACTTTCTTAGACATTTCTGACAAGTCAGCTTTTGTGGATAACTCTGAAAGAATTTCATTCAGTTGGGGAATTTGTGAGGAAAGGGATTGTCTCTGGTATTGATCTAACAGTGATTAGAGGGCAAGATCAAGGTTGAAGTATTCATTTGAGGATGAAGAAGGAATATCTGATGGAGAGGCATGTGTTTGGGTGTCTGGAATAGGTGGCTCTACGATTTCTCCTTGGGACTCTACAATGGGGCTAGAGTCAGTGATCGTATAGATGATGGGAGTTGGAATCAATATGAAGTTTGGAATATCTGGTTCATCATTTATAGAATTTTGGGATTCTGTAATTGGGAGTTGACTTGGTGGATTTAGAACCACTTCTAACCAGTTTGTAAATTCATAAAATTGGACGGAAAAAGATAATGGATCATGGTTTACTCTGAAAAGGAATGGGATAGTTAATACCTCATGCACCATTCTTGAGGAGGGTTCATTTATGATGAGCTTCTTGGCAAATTTGAAGGTGCCTGAAAATCCATGAGCTAGTAGAGTGATGGCTGGATATTCTTTGAAGCTCCAAAACATGTGGTTCCATCATGAGTTTAGGATTTGGGCTTGATGATATGGCATCATGGGTAGGTAAGAGAACATCTGATTATAGAGATAACTCCTATACCCATCATTTCCCACACCCGTGATCTCAAGGTCATCGTCATCTTCTTCTCCATTTTCTTCACTATCTTCTTTTGGGGATTCCAATATCTCAATTACTTCATTTTGTTCTTCCTCTGGTTCTCCCTCATTTTCTGTAGAGGCAACTTCTTCTGTCAAGGGGATATCATGAGGCTCTCCCTCAACTTGATCATCTTCTTGTAAGTTTAAGAGCTCCCCCTCAGATGGAGCATTTTCTAGAATGAGAGCTTCAGGCATCTCCCCCTCAGCTGGTGTGTTCTCTATCATAAGAACTTCAGGTGTCTCCTCCTCAGTTTGAGCTTTATCTCTTTGGCTTTCTTTGGCTGGTTTCTTTGCAGCAGCCAATTCTTTGTCTTCTCTTTTTAGTAATTCTTCATTGACAAGAAGATATTTCTTGACCAGTTTTCTTCTTGATTTTCTAGGTTGAGCCACAGCCTCAGGACTTTCTTGAACTTCAGCTTTGCCCTGTTGATCAGCCAAAATGTTTGATGCAGCTACTTCCTTGCTTGATGTGTTTGGTCTGGTCTCTACTATCACTAAAGACTCTACGATTGAAGAGATAGATGGCCTTTTGGATTTGTGGCTGATCTTATTTTTCTTCAGCAGCTGAGATATGGTAGCTTTATCCTCTTCTACCTCAGCTTGCTATTGCTTCTTTCTCAGGATCCTAGAGTCTCAATGTCAGAGGACTCTACAGGTTTATCAGTTGTGGATCCCTGGAGTTCTTGTAACGATCGAGAAATTCGGATCTTATTGTAAAATGATTTTATTAAGTTAAATAATAATAAAATCATATTTCATGTGTTATCAAGATGGTTGTCATTGTATAACCTATTGATGTTAGAATATCGTAGTATTTGGGCTACGTGGATGAATTAAAGTGTTTGAATTTCCAAGACGAAAATAAAAGTTTTCCGAGAAATTTTTCGAAAAAAACACTATTCATCGGTATTTGCTCAGGATATAATTTTGAGATTCCGAGAAATACGCAATGATGGAATAACAAGGTAAGATGGATTATGTAATAAAAATCTAGTTATGGAAAATGTAATAATTAAACATGGACTTAATTTATGAACGTTAAGCAAAACGAAGTGTTAAAGAATAAGTAATAATGGTATAATACTTGGTATTGTACGAAGTAATGAAAACGAGTATAATACGAAGTATTATACGAGTTTGTATGAAGGATGAAATATTGTATATAAATTCTACATGAATTAGAATACGAAAATAATACATCAATAATATGTATTAAGAAATGTTAATGGACTTGGATGATTGGGAAACAATTATATACAAGTCTAAGTGAATTAGAGAGAAAAGGCCCAACTATTATTAATGAACCAATAAGTGTTTATTAATGCAAAGCCCAAATGATTTAGTAATCCAAGCCCAAGCTAGAATCCATCAGTGGTATGACCCATGGGGCAAACCATATTGATATGGTTGAATGTGGTGACCAAGTAATGTGTGATGACCAAGATAAGTGGTGACCAAGTATGTGTGGTGACCAAGACTTAGGAGTAATGCCCAAGACTTTTAAGTAATGACCAAGTGTAGGATAAAAGTTGTGTCTTGCAAGTAATGAATAGTAAGGAGGTGGTTTAAGGAGGTGGGATGTTTTAAAGACTAAACTACCCTAACCTTGGAAATTCTATAAATAGAAGAAGCTTGCAAGCCATTTGTTGGTTGCTCAAATAATCTAGACATCACAAAGTGCTTAAGTGTTAGAGAGATTAAGTTGCAAATAAGTCAGTTCCATAAGCCAAGAAAAGAAGAAGCTACTTATCAAAGACTTCTAAAGTAAGACTTCTTCTCCAAATATCTTCTATCTCTATCATGATAGGATGATAAGAAAAGTGGGATTAAGAAACATGAATGAGTAAGTAATGAACTTAAGCCAATTAAGTTGGTAATAAGTCATTTAAGCTAGCATGAGTTATAAAGTTATGTGAAAATAATATGAACTTGTAAGAAGTTTATTAAGAGAAATGAAATGAATGTAAAAAGAACTTATATGATTATATGTATCATGTATACCTAAGTTAAGTTATATGTTAAGAACATATAAGATATGATGTTTAAGAAACTTTAACTTGTCATAAGTCATTAACCATGAAATCTTAAGTAGTTTATAGTTGACAAGATATAAATTCATGGAGAATAAGTCTAAAATCTAACAATGATTATAAGTTGTTGTATTAAGTATGTTAAGATGTTCACATGATGAATGAAGTTCATTTGTAATGTTGAACAAATCATAAGGAGGAAGAATTGTCAGAATTTGCACGATTGGACGATAAACGTCGAATATGTAAAATTCTCAGAATGGAAGTCAAATTTTGTGTTTGATCACGAAACCTTTGTTTTCCCATGGAGACAAGTCATATTTGTCATTTAAGAGTTGCGGACTCGAAAATGACCGTATTCCGACTTAGAACGAAGAAACGAGCGTTGAACGTTCACGAACGTTTATCGTTTACGTTAAAAATGAACTAATAGGTGAATTTTAGCAAACAAAGTCAAATAGATAAAATTCTTGAATGGTCATGTAGAGTACGTAATTTGTGAACCGTAGGCTTTTGAACGAGGTAATTCGGACTTATAACGACGAAGTTATGTGTTCGGGAAGTTCACAAAATTTCAAAACTGAAATTATAATCTGGTGCACAGAGTTGGCACCGCGGCGCCAACCCTAGGCAAAAAGAATCTGCATGCCATGACGTGAACAAGAATCGAAGTCTCATCAAGAGTTCACTGCAATGTAAAAACTTAGTTCAATAAGTGAATATAATACCATGAACGATATCAAAATTTTCAGAATGTGGCGCACACATACGACCCATTAAGTAAGGACTCGCGCCACAGTGCGAAGTCCGGGACAATGGTATTAAGAGCTCGTGCCGTAGTGCGAGATGTAAGTATAAAGCTGGCGCCGGAGCGCCAGTCTCAGAACAAATATAGTAATGAAATTTTCTAAGTATAAAGAAAAGAAATGGAAGTAAACATAGCTTAAGGAAGGTAATGTAACATTGATTAAACATTGTTAAACCTTAAGGATGATGTATAAAGGTGGAGATAACCTAGTCAAATATAATTCAAGCATAATGATAAATCGGAACGAATATTAAATGAATCTAATACACAATTAGATTGAAATAAAGGGTATAATATAGTCATACACATACTTGATTATATGTGACCTAATGTAAGGCATTATGTGATCGTGTATTGTAGAGACTTGAACGACTTGAACATAAAGTTAAAACACCGTAGCAGACGCTAAAGGCAAGTATTCTAACTCTTGTCTCAGTTCAATCTGAACAAGTTTTTGAGGTTCATGTATTCTTTCGTATGAATTGAGTTATGATGAAGTTGAAGCCAATTCCTTTGGCTAGACTTGATGTTTTGATAATCTATTCATGTATTATCAAATGTTGCTAACTTTTGTCAACTACTTGATATGGTTTTCAAAAGAAGACTGAAATGTTAAACAAATGTTTTATCGGTAAAACGACAGGCACGTGAGGTTGCCAAATGCTTAAACGTACATACGTTTAACGGATGTAGTGTTGATCAATATAGAGTACAATAGGTTGATCACCTAGAAGTGCTCATAAGTAATATCGGGCTTACGGATTTGCTTCCGGGTTGTCCTTTTCCAATAAAGAATGAATACTCGAGGTCTCTGACCAGAGTGAATGTTTTACTAATACTGTTGTTATTGTAAAACATTTTGAAAGAAAAGATGAAGTGCTATTTTGAATTATCAATAGTACTTCATAACTATTGTTCAGTTATCGAAGATATACGATTTGTATATGTCAAGCATGTTGTTATTAAATTGTTATACTTGCTGAGCTAGTTATGCTCACTCTTGCTTGAACCATATGAATACAGCTAAGATTGAACGTCCCGAAGGATCAGGAAAAGATAAAGGAAAAGCTAAAGAAGATTTCTAAGCTATTTTGTAATAGAATAGGTCTATTGTTGTAATGTAACTGATATTATGACAAAGAACCTTTGTAATGGGTATAGAACTTTGGAAATGTAAATATTACTTTAAATATATAGAAGTTATGTTCGTTCTTTGAGACTTTTCAATTGAATGGATGTATGAATGTTGTACAGTATAACACCATCTGTCGGGTTGGAAGATACCCGGATTTGTGGGCGCTACAGTTCTTCTGCTATGCTGACCTTTAACTTCCTCTTTCCCTTGTTTTTTTTTATCAGGGCAGTGGGTTCTTCTTTATTTGTTTCTTCTTCTTCTTCTTCAGTCTCCTTGACAACAGACATATTTCCTAGAATCCCTGTCTCCTTCGCATCAGCAGTTCTACCACTGGATTCAGACATTATACGCACATTTTCTGCTGGATTCCTTTTCCAGTTCACAAATAGTTGCTGGGTCATTCATCTGTTTGGATTGATAGCTTCTCCTTCTTCATCCCCAATTTTGTCACCAAGAGCAGACTATAGAATGATACTTTATAAATTTCCCGTAGAGCATCTTTTGAGAGCTCTTTGACTTCCTTGAGTTGGTGATCCACTTTCCAATCCATTCAACCAATAGAGCTCTATAGTTAAGTTGTATTCCATAACATATTGTAGTTATGAGCTTGATTTGTACTTCATTCATAGAATCATGACCAGAACTCTTGCAACATATACATTTTCCAATAATATCAGCTAAAAATTCATACCTCTGAGGAAACTCCTTCTTGTATCCTTTTATAGAGGGGAATTTCTTGTGATGCATTCTTTTAAGTCCCTCTTAGAAGTCTATGCCATCTATGAACGAATACCCTTCAGACTTGAGACCTAAGGCTAGGTTGATGTCTTCAGCCTTCAGTCTGATTTCTACTTCCCTTACCTTCGTAGTGATGGCGTCATTTTCAAACACACCATTCCTGTATAATTCTTTCACTAGCTTGGGGGTAGATCAATGTGTCTATACCCAGAGCTTCTTCGAGACCCGCTTTCTTAAATAATGACAGAGTCTTGTGAAATTTGGGTTCAGTGGTTTTGAACTCATCGAAGCATAGTCTGTGGCCAGAGATGACGTTGGAAGTTGCCATTGATTTCTTTGTAGAGTGTATGGTTGTTTGAGCTTTCTGGATGGGTTAGGGTTTCTTCTTGCAGAGATAAGGAGAGAGATAAGATTTTGAACTTTTGATTTCAAAAAAGGAGCTTTCAAATGGTATAAGTAACTTCCCTCTCTCCATTTTGCTTAGTGGGACAGGTGTCAAATTCTACTTGGCTCTACAAATTTGACTGAGAAGGATTGTACTGATTTGCCCTTAGCTCTTGTAGAGCTGATGTGTCCTTAGGGAGGACTACGATCGTTAAGGTAGCTTTTGTGATTATTGAGTCTGCTTTGCATTCGTCGAGTCTGAACTACGATCATTGAGTTTGTCCAGCAATCGTCGAGTGTGTTCCAGCAATTGTCGTGTCTGAACTACGATCGTCGAGTCTGACCGGATCCTTGTGATGAGTTTTTGACTTAGCATTCTTTTAAGGTAGCTCAGGAAGGGCTAACCTCTTGGAGTGAGTTAAGGGTTAGGTTTGTTCCTGAGGCGCTTATCAAAGAGATTGCTTTGTTTTGAAACTTATCATCACAGGATGCTCCTTTTATTTTTGTTGATGGAGTTCTGCTATCGTTGAGTCTGCACTACGATTGTTGAGTCTATGCTACAATCATTTTCTTTCATGTCACTTCAACTCTACGATCGTGGTTTTCCCTTGAGCATGTCTATGATTTCAACCATAGCCTTTGTATCTTTATAGTTACAACATTCTAGAGCATATATTTCATGGTTGTAAATTAAGCATTCCTAGCTCACTTCTTAACTTGTTAAACCTGGATTCATCTAGAGGTATTGTAAAGACATCAGCAAGTTGATTTTCAGTAGTTATATATTGTAAAGATATAGTTCTATTTTGCACATGATCCCTAATGAAGTGATACCTTATTTCTATATGCTTAGTCCTAGAATGTATAACAGGATTATGAGTTATTGTTATGGCACTTGATATATCATAGTGAATGGGAATGGATTTGAAATCAAACCCATAATACGCTAGCTGATTTTTCATCCATTGGATCTGAGCACAGCAGCTGCTAGCAATAATGTATTCAGCTTATGCAGTTGAAGTAGATACTAAGTTTTACTTCTTGCTAAACCAGGACACAAGTCTGTTTCCTAGCAATTGACAGGTGCCACTAGTACTCTTTCTATCTATTTTCTAGCCTGCAAAATCAGTATATGTGTATTCTGTTAGTTCAAATGAGGACTCCTTGGGATACCAAAGCCCCAAGTGAAGTATACCCTTGAGATACCTGAAAATCCTCTTTACAGCAGTTAAATGTGATTCTTTAGGGTTAGCCTGAAATCTAGCACATATGCATATTGCAAACATTATGTTTGGTCTACTGGCAGTTAGATATAAAAGAGAGCCTATCATACCTCTGTATTGAGTTATATCAATAATTTTACCTTTTTCATCTTTGTCAAGTTTGGTTGCAGGAGCAATTGGGGTTTTCATGGGAGAGACTGATTCCATGCCATACTTCTTAAGTAAATCATTGATGTACTTGGCTTAGTTTATGAATATTCCTTCATCAGTCTGCTTCACTTGCAGTCCAAGGAAGAAGTTCAGCTCACCCATCATGCTCATTTCAACCTTGCTCTACATAAGCTTGGAGAATCTCTTACATAGCTTTTCATTAGTTGAACCAAAAATAATATCATCAACATATATTTGAACCAATAAGACTTTGTCTTTATGCTTTCTAAGGAATAATGTGGTATCTACTCTACCTCTAGTGATCCCATTTTCAATCAGGAAGTTAGTTAGTGTTTCATATCATGCTCTAGGTGCTTGTTTAAGACCATATAAGGTTTTGTCTAATCTATAAACATAATTGGAAATAGATGGATTAATGAAACCTGAAGGTTGCTCTATATAGACTTCTTCTTGGAGTTATCCATTCAGGAATGCACTTTTGACATCCATCTAGAAGACCTTGAACTTCATGTAAGCAGCAAAGGCAAGGAATATTCTGATGGCTTCTAGTCAGGCAACTGGTGCAAATGTCTCATCATAATCAATGCCTTCTTCCTGAGAGTAACCCTTGGCCACCAGTCTAGCCTTATTTCTGGTTATTTCTCCATCTTCATCCATCTTGTTTTTGAAGACCCACTTGGTTCCAATGATAGGATGACTCTTTGGTCTTGGTACCAATCTCCATACTTTGTTACGTTCAAATTGGTTGAGTTCTTTCTGCATGGCTTCTATCCAGCTGGAGTCCACCATAACATCCTCTATCTTCTTTGGTTCCATTTATGACAGAAAGCTTAGATAAAAGCATTCATTCTAGGTGGTAGCTCTTATTTTGACTCTTGCACTCGCATCTCCAATGATTAGATCTTGAGTGTGATCTCTTGCCCATCTGTTTCTGGTTGGGACATCTATCCTGATACCTTCTTATCTTAAATCTTCAAGATCTATTTCTTCTTCTTGGTGTGGAGGTTCGTTGTCTTGCATAGGCCTCTCTACGATCTCATTTTCTTGCTCAACAATTTCACTATTTGGCACTACAATCGTAGTGTTGAGCTTGACGAGTTCATTCGTAGTGTATGCACTGTCAGTCGTAGTGTCTTGAAGCACTGTTTTGTCGAAGTCTGTTTCATCAAAGATGATGTGAATAGAGACTTCAACATTCAACATCTTCTTGTTGAACACTCTGTAGGCCTTACTGTCTATGTCATATCCAAGAAATTTTCCTTCGTCTGACTTGGGTTGAAATTTTGTCAAGTACTGCTTTCCATTGTTGAGAATGTAGCATGCACAGTCGAATACATGAAAGTAGCTTACACTTGGTTTTCTTCCTTTCCACAGTTCGTAGGGTGTCTTCTTGATCGTAGAGTGTATTAGTGATATGTTATGCGTGTAGCTTGCGGTGTTGACAGCTTTTGCCCAAAAGTATTCAGGCAGATGGGCTGCTGCTAGTAGAGTTCTTTCAGCCTCTATTAAAGTTCTGTTCTTTCTCTCAACTATCCCATTTTGTTGAGGAGTTCGTGGAGCTAAGAAATTATGATTGATGCCATTGTCTGTGCAGAACTGGTCCATTTCTGAGAAGTCAAATTCTCTTCCGTGATCACTCCTTATAGCCTTGATTTTCTCTCCTTTCTCGTTCATTACCAGCCTGAACATCTTGATCAGTTGGGAGCTAGTGTAAGACCCCAACTTTTATAAATAAAGATGAATTTTCTATAAATATTATTTTTGAATATTATGGAATAAATTTGATATAATGTTATAGTTGTGGGTAATATTTATAAATTTTGCAAAGTAAGCAAGTTGTTATAAAATATTTGTTTGGTCTGGGAATATTCTTTTTGTCGGGAATATTCGTTTACGACTCGATCATTAGTGGACCCCATAACGGAAGTATTGTCGTAGTTAGAAAACGACAAAATTATCTTTCTATAAAAATAATCTACGGAGGTGTTACCGTTAAAAGCTGTTGAACTACCCTATGGTAAAAGTAATAATAATACACGCAGTGGCATAGTAGCACACTGTATTGATTATCGATGCTTACATGAGAAGTCAATTAGCTATATTCAATTATTGCTACAAAGAATTTGCTTTGATCATATCTCTTATATTATTGATTCAATTATTGTCACAAAGATCATCTCAGATAATATGTTATATTATTAATTGAGACGACAAGTTATAAATGATTAATAATTGTTGAAAGATTAAAATGTGTTGATTAAAAATAAAATGATTTGTGGTAATATTTATTCAATCCTTGATGTATATAAAGAGTCTCATTATGAGACGTTTGTGGTAAGTTTGATTATTTTATGGGAGGCCCATATGTCATCATCTAAGAGTCTCTTCGTCAATAGTAATTACCTTTGTGAATAGTATTTATCTTCGTCAATAGTAATTACTTTCATCAACAGTAATTACCTTCGTCAATAGTAATTACCTTCGTCAATAGTAATTACCCCTTCGCAAATAGTAGTTGTCCCTTCAATATTACCAAGAGTTAACTCGCCTCTTCTTGTTCCAAGGGTTAATTACCCTTCATGAAATAGTAGTTGTCTCTTCAATATTACCAAGAGTCATTTTGACCTTCATTAAGACCAAGAGCCACCCTCGCTTTTTCTATAAATAGAAAGCTCATTCCTTCATTATTTCTTACTTAATTCATTGAAACTCTAGAGAGAAACTATAGAGAGAAAGAAGAAAAGTATTCTCGCTACTTCACTTTTCCAATATTCAGCCTTCTAAGGTAAGGGATATTATTTGTTGTACCGTAAGGGTGTTATTCTTTCTTATTCATGAAGAGAACATCATTATTCCATTCTTTATTATTCTGTTGAATAACTCAGTATACGCTGTGATACCCCTATACTTGGTGAAATCCTTATATTATTCCATTCTTATTTATTCTCGTTGAATAACTCAGATACGCTTAATCCCCTATACTTGGTGACATTCTTCTATTATTCTGCTTGGAACATCCTGCCATGTGTTTTACAATCGACTTGGTTCCGCTTTTTATTATTATTCTCATTGGAACATCCTGTCATGTGTTTTACACCTCGACCGGTTCCGCCTTTTTATCATTCTCGCTGGAATATCCTATCTATGTGTTTTACACCGGATCGGGTTCCATCTTTATTATTCTGTTGGAACATCCTATCGGCGGTGTGAATTTCACCGACCGTTCCGTTATTATTATTCTCGTTGAATAACTCGTCTATCTGAACAATCGCATGCACGGTGGTTTCCTTTGTTATTCCATTCTTTATTATACCCAATTGGTTAAAACTTTGACTTCTATACTCCATGAAATTAGTAGTATAATCTTAATATTTGCGCTTCATCCAAAGATCTTTCATGGAAATATTCTTCCGATCATTCTTGAATTTTACTCTACAAAACAGTATCTTGTTGACAATTTGGACGTTAATAATTCCTAGATAAATTAATTCTTGAACTTGTTTTATTGAATTCTTATATCATTGTCATCATCCTCATGTTTATATTATATTGAAAGTTATCTTTGGCTTACGTGCATAGATGAACTTAGTATGATTATGACCAAGGTTCATTCGGTATAATCATGGCTTGATATAAATGATGTGACAAAAGTCCTCAGTGGCCTGTAATGCAGTGATGGATAGTTTTTGGTATGATTATGACCAGGGTGATTCTAAGATAGTCATGACCATTGACAATTTGATGAAAATCCTTGACTGTAGTGGTACGTGGATGATTAGATATTGTGGTTTATTTATTAAACCGAGTCTTAGTGATAAAATTGATGAGAACCTTTTAAAACTTAAAAGATAGTAGACTTTATTTTCTACTTGACTCTTTTAATGGATTGCATATTCATTGCAGCTTAAACCGGTTGTCTATTGTATTTTATCGCTTAACATTGTTGAAGACTATTGATAATTTATTCTCGCTTTATCTTAGTCATAATATTTCTTCTTGAGCTAGTTGAGCTCACCCTTTCTTTTCACCGTTATTCTTCGTGAAATGAGAATATAGCCGGGACGAGTCTGGGAATGGAGTAATGGTCGTGAGGATAGCATTAGTAGTCCTCACTATTCTGTGAAATAGTGTGATAATAATTGTAATGAGGACTCCTTTTGAGTTTGTATAATATCTAGTAGACAATATTTGTATTCAAACTCACGCTTTATGTCGTATTGTACCACGGCGCTTATATTAGTAAGTTGTATTTAAATTACATGCCATGTAAGTGGCGACCCAAGATGGGTGACGATACCTAATTTTGGGGGCGTCCACGGTTGGTATCGAGCCAGTTAGTGAAGAGCCCCGAGCCTCTCACCGGTGACTTCTGTTGATGGGGAATGCACCGGCCGCACTCTCTCCATAGGGGACGCCGCTTTCTATGGTGTAAGTGATAGGTACCAATGTGAGGTCTTGACACAAGTTTGGTGTCCAGTCACATTAGTATCGAGCTTAGGGATATGATCCTCGCTAAGATGCTAGATAAGAACTAGGAGGGGAGAGACGGGGAATTCCTTTGCTAGTATGACCTACCTAAGTTTATTTGTTATTTAATTGGTCGGTCAGAGTATAGGGATAATATTTGATATATTAATTAATCCTTTTGCTTCACAATTCCTTTCAGGTATTAAGAATGTAGCTAGGTCAAGCGGGGGTAACAGTGGAATAGAACGGTGGTCATCATTTAGTAGTTATATTTGGTGAATCAACTAGGGTGAGGCGAACCCAACGTTGGAAGAGTGTTTTGCCACTATCATACAAGATGTCTAATGACATACAACCTCGTGTCATCATAAGACAGGGTTGCGCTCATCCACTTGCTGTGTATATTTACGAGCACTACCTATATGATCTTGGTGTTTGTTTGAAGTATAATTCTCAATTTGAGACAGTGGAGATAATGATAAGTCAAGAGAAGACTCACCATTGGGAAGAATATGATAGTAATCTTCTCATTTTTCTTTGGGGTCTATTGGGTAAACCAAGGATAATTTCGTGGCCATATATGATATCTATCATAACCTAGAAGCATGGCCTCCCATGTACGAAGGTTTCCTTGAGCACTTCCCAAAGATTCTAATTTCTAAAACAATTTTTGACTATACATTTATGTAAGGTGTCATTGTGACGTGCTATCCAAAGTTGGGATGAAAGTCACAGTTGGTATCAATGTAACGTACTATCCAAGTCTTGTATAAGAGTAGCAGTTTTGAATGATATTTCTATCATTAATAAATTTCTTGACGTATTCTTGAAGATTTCCTAGCCTACCGTAGAGCGTGAAATCGAATTTTGTATTGACCCCTGTACAAAACCCATTTTTTAAACCCTCAAATATTTCTTCAACTAAAATGAACAGTTTACGTGGTTTATGATGAAAGTCATAATAAAAGCATTGGACTAATGAAAATCATGGGTATACGTGGTATTAGTAAGTGTTATGATGAGTTATGTTGGTTAGTATGTGAAAACATGAAAGTTTCTTAAAATCACAAGGAGTTAAAACCGATTTTGGTGAAAAACGTAACATGAAATTCAATTAACCAAATCTCTTATTATATTTTGAATTTTTGAGTGTGGTTAAATCGTAGAGTTAGATCTATGAGTTACCTAACTAATCCAAGTGGAATAAATGAAAAAGGTGTTGTAGATTTTCGTGTGGACTGATTTTAGCAAAGGAGTCAAAACTTTAAAATGTCCAAAAAGCTGCTGCCACGTTTTTGTAAGGGTTGTTTCGGCCACTTAATTAGTGAGAAAAATTCAGGCCTTTTGGGACATAAAAGTATATGGTATAAAGAACATCGTGTCCAAAAATGAGCTCATTCCGACTTAAAATGAGCAAGTTATGACCATTTCAATATTTAGGTTTTTTGACAAAAAATGCTATAACTGGAGTTCTATAACTCCGATGACCATGAAATTTAAATCGAGGCTCACATTAACATGTGTAAGGTCCTGCCAAGATTTGGGAATTTTGGAGTTAAACTTGAGGTAACTAATTTCTTAAGGAATTAATTAGAAATTGATTTTTGAAAATAGTAAATGAATTTTAAAAATTCCGAGAAAATATATTTTCATTATGGGACTATATTATGCTAAATCCCGGAAAAGAAATATTTTTGGGACTGATTTGGTATTTTTTATGAAAATAGTTTCAAATACTTAAACATATGAGTTAAATATGTTATGCGAAGTAACAAAGTTGAAAATAGGATTTTATGGCTAGAGAATCCTATATAGAGTATATGCATATTTTTTGAGGGATTTGATAATTGGTGATGATATCTTATGAGTATGGCATTTTGAATGATTAAATGCATTATATGGTAAAGCGTAAACAATTGAGATAAATTGTTTATAAATTTAAGAAGTGATTAAAATATTGTTATAATATTAATGATATTAGATTATGAGATTATTAAGTGATTGATAACATGGGGATATTCTTGAATCTCGGATAAATTATATTATAAATGTTTAATATTTATCCTTTATCTCATTTGATTGATTCTTTATATCATTATCCTCATGCTTATATTATGTTGAAAGTCATCTCGTGGCTTCAGTAGTGCATAGATGGACTTGGTATGATTATGACCAGGGATTGTTCGGTATAATCATAACCGTAATTGAAAAAACGATTATCTTTGGTCGTAGTGCATGGATAATTTGTGGTCGTGATACTAATGAATACACGATTATCTTTGGTCGTAGTGCATGGATAATTTGTGGTCGTGATACTAATGAATACACGATTATCTTTGGTCGTAGTGCATGGATAATTTGTGGTCGTGATACTAATGAATACACGATTATCTTTGGTCGTAGTGCATGGATAATTCGTGGTCGTGATACTAATAAATATCCTTGGCCTGTAGTGCAGGGATGATTCGATGATATGGATTAATTATTGAAATGAGTCTCAAAGAATGGAATATTAATTCATGGATGTGGTAAAAGTCATCTTTAGTAGTAGTGCATTGATAGACTTGGTATGATTATGACCACGGATTATTCGGTATAATCATGATCAGATTGAAAACACGAATATCCTTGGCCAAGAAGGTAATGGATAATTCGTGGTCGTGATACTATTAAGTCGCTGCGTCTCAAGATTATTGGTTTTACAATTTGTATATCTTTATCCCAGTAGTGCAAAGATGAATTGTTAATGAATATCTTTGGCGGATTGCGAAGATGAATTTAATATTTTTAACGATAAAGGTATTCAAGGTATCCTCACCTCTTTATCATATCAAGTACGTACCCTAATTTCGAGGGCGAAATTTCATAAGAAGGGGAGGTTGTAAGACCCCAGCTTTTATAAATAAAGATGAATTTTCTATAAATATTATTTTTGAATATTATGGAATAAATTTGATATAATGTTATAGTTGTGGGTAATATTTATAAATTTTGCAAAGTAAGCAAGTTGTTATAAAATATTTGTTTGGTCGGGGAATATTCTTTTTGTCGGGGAATATTCGTACGACGACTCAATCATTGGTAGACCCCACAACGGAAGTATTGTCGTAGTTAGAAAACGACAAAATTATCTTTCTATAAAAATAATGGCGGAGGTGTTACCGTTAAAACTGTTGAACTACCCGGTGGTAAAAGTACATGTCTACTGCGTGGTTGCATAAGTAGCACACCAGATTGATTATTGATGCTTACGTGAGAAGTCACTTAGCTATACTCAATTATTACTACATGAATTGTTGCATCATCATCTCTTATATTATTGATTCAATTATTGTCACAAGATTATCATCAGATAATATGTTATATTATTAATTGAGACGACAAGTTATAAATAATTAATAATTGTTGAAAGATTAAAAATGTGTTGATTAAAAATAAAATGATTTGTGGTAATATTTATTCAATCCTTGTAGTATATAAAGAGTCTGTTATGAGACGTTTGTGGTAAGTTTGATTATTTTATGGGGGGCCTATATGTCATCATCTAAGAGTCTCTTCGTCAATAATAATTACCTTTGTGAATAGTATTTATCTTCGTCAATAGTAATTACTTTCGTCACCAGTAATTACCTTCGTCAATAGTAATTACCTTCGTCAATAGTAATTACCCCTTCGCAAATAGTAGTTGTCCCTTCAATATTACCAAGAGTTAACTGCCTCTTCGGTGTTCCAAGGGTTAATTACCCTTCGCAAATAGTAGTTGTCTCTTCAATATTACCAAGAGTCATTTTGACCCTTCAGTAAGACCAATAGCCACCCTCAGTTTTTTTATAAATAGAAAGCTCATTCCTTCATTATTTCTTACGAATTCATTGAAACTCTAGAGAGAGAAACTATAGAGAGAAAGAAGAAAAGTATTCTGCTACTTCACTTTTCCAATATTCAGTTCTTCTAAGGTAAGGGATATTATTTGTTGTACCCGTAAGGGTGTTATTCTTTCTTATTCATGAAGAGAACTTCTGTTATTCCATTCTTTATTATTCTGTTGGAATAACCTGTATACGCGGCATACCCTATACTTGGTGAAATCTTTATATTATTCCATTCTTATTTATTCTCATTGGAATAACTCAGATACGCCGAATCCCTATACTTGGTGACATTCTTCTATTATTCATTTGGAACATCCTCGTCATGTGTTTTACACCTTGACCGGTTTCGCTCTTTATTATTATTCTTTGGAACATCCTCATGCATGTGTTTTTACACCTACCGGTTCCGCCTCTTTATCATTCTCGCTGGAATATCCTATCATGTGTTTTTACACCGGATCTCGTTCCATCTTTATTATTCTCATTGGAACATCCTCGTCGATGTGAATTTCACCGAACCGGTTCCGTTATTATTATTCTATTGAATAACTCGCCTCTGCAATCTGCACCGCATGCACGGTGGTTTCCTTTGTTATTCCATTCTTTATTATACCCAAATAAGTTAAAACTTTGATTTCTATACTCCATGAAATTAGTAGAATATTCTTGATATTTGCTTTTCAACCAAAGATCTTTTCATGGAAATATTCTTCCGATCATTCTTGAATTTTACTCTACAAAACAAAGATCTTGTTGACAATTTGGACGTTAATAATTTCTATATAAATTAATTCTTGAACTTGTTTTATTGAATTCTTATATCATTGTCATCATCCTCATGTTTATATTATGTTGAAAGTTATCTTTGGCTTACGTGCATAGATGACCTTAGTATGATTATGACCGTGGTTCATTCTTGTATAATCATGGCTTGATATAAATGATGTGACAAAAGTCCTCGGTGGGCTTCGTAATGCGTTGATGGATAGTTTTGGTATGATTATGACCGAGGGTGATTCTTAGTATAGTCATGACCATTGATAATTTGATGAAAATCCTTGACCATGGTAGAGGGATGATTAGATATTGTGGTTTATTCATTAAACTGAGTCTTAGTGATAAAAATTGATGAGAACCTTTTAAAACCTAAAAGATAGTAGACTTTATTTTCTACTTGACTCTTTTAATGGATTGCATATTCACCGCAGCTTAAACCGGTTGTCTATTGAATTTTATCGGTTTAACATTGTTGAAGACTATTGATAATTTATTCGCTTTATCTTAGTCATAATATTTCTTCTCGAGCTAGTTGAGCTCACCCTTTCTTTCACTTTTTCTCTTGTGAAATGAGAATATAGTTTGGAGACGAGTCTGGGAATGGAGTAATGGTCCGCAGGATAGGATAGCATTAGTAGTCCTCACTATTCGTGAAATAGTGTAATAATAATTGTAATGAGGACTCCTTTTGAGTTTGTATAATATCTAGTAGACAATATTTGTATTCAAACTCACGCTTTATGTCGTATTGTACACTACGCTTATATTAGTAAGTTGTATTTAAATTCTGTACCATGTAAGTGGCGACCCAAGATGGGTGACGTATACCTAATTTTGGGGGCGTCACAGCTAGTTTCATCCTTTGAGGTTAAAAAGAATACCCATGTGAATCTGGTGTAGTCGTCGACTATAACTAGTGAGTACCTTTTCTCTCCAAGACTTGTTGTTGGAATTGGCCCAAATAGATCCATGTGAAGCAACTGCAAGGGCTTATCGATTGAGTTGGTAGTTTTGCTCTTGAATGAGCTTATGGTTTGCTTTCCAAGCTGACATGCATTGCATGGTCTTTATTTGATGAAGTTGAACTTGGGTAGGCCTGCAACGAGATCTTTTGATGCCAGTTTGGACATGCTTTTGAAGTTTAAGTGGGACAACCGTCTATGCCATAGCCAGCTCATTGCTTTAGATGCTTTTGCCAAAAAGCATATTGTCTCGTCTAAGCTTAGTTGTCCAAGATTCATTGTGTAGACATTTCCTTCTCTTATCCCGGTTATCTTTACAGCAGATGTCTTCAAATCTCTGACTTGACACTGGTTGTTGAGGAATGTTACTTGATGACCCTTGTCACAGAGTTGGCTGATGCTTAGAAGGACGTGTTAGAGACCTTCCACATATGCCACTTTGCTGAAAGATGCACCATTACCAGCTGAGCCATATCCTCTTGTCTTACCCGAGCCGTTGTCTCCAAAGATGACTGAGGGACCTTCCTTCTCTATGTAGTTAGACAGAAGGGCTTTGTTCCCAGTCATGTGTCTTGAGCATCCACTGTCTAGATACCAGGTTGTGACCGTGGAGCTCTTTTCCTGTCATAATATTAAACCTTCATTTTGGTACCCATATTTCCATGGGTCCTACTTTGTTAGTGCCCTTGGGGACCCAAATCTGTTTGATCTTGGGTCTCACATGCATGGAATTATAATAGCATCTTGTAGCCTTGTGACCAACTCTATTGCACACAAAACACTTAGTATGATGCATGCTTGTGTGTGTATGTGTGTGTGAGAGAGAGTTCATTCTCCATTTGGACTTTTGTGGTTCTTTAGTCATTCTTCTGTTAAACTGATTTTCCTTCTTCCATATGTCCTTAGGTCTCATGAAATGTGAGGAGTGCATCTTACCTCTACTGTACCTTCCTAGTTGGTTCGTAGAGTTGGTTTTATTTAACTCTATGATCCTTAGAGGTTGGTGAGTAGAGGATGGGTTACTCTTCTCTTTTCTGAAGCCCAGGCCAGCATAAGATCCTTTACTCCTTGGAGTATGGATGGAAACAGTAGAACAAGGTTTGACTTGTTCTTCCTTCTGTGAGAATTTCACAAAGGCAATTCTTCTATTAAAACTTGAGGCATTACTAGTGCTAGTTTCCTTTATCTTTTCCACACATGGCTCTGAGGTGGATTACCCAAAGCCTAAGTCTGTTCTGTCAAATGCACTTCTCTAACTAGAGAGCAGGGAGTCCATGGATGATGAGGATTTGTTCCATGTAGAGATAGTCTTTTCTAGTTCCTCAATTTTAGAGGTTTGATTGTACTCTTTTTGAGCATCGAGCTCATTAGTCTGTTTTAAGATCTCATTCTCAGCCTCAAGCTTGGAGAGAAAGTTAGTACTTAGAAGAGCTGTTTCTAGCTCTTCTTGAACATTCTTTTTTTCCTCTTGAAGAAGTGAATGATCCTTCATGTATTAATGTAGATCAGTTGTTATGCCATGCAGTGCAGTTCTCAAATCATTAATGTCTACATCAGGAGAGTTAAAGTCAAATACCTCATCCAGACTTACTTCATGTATGTTGGAGTTTAGTTTGTCCTTTGCATGTTTGGCCATTATGCATAGACTAGCCATTTGTGATTCTTCATCATCTCCAGATTCAGGATTTGAGTCATTGTCTTAATCACTCCACGATCCTCCAGCTACCAGGCCTTTGTCTCTCTTTTGAGGCCTTTTGTTTCCGTTGTATTCCTTCTTTGCATGTGTTTTCTTCTTTAGTTCGTCTTTGAGAGGTTTGTTGCAATTGGCAATGAAGTGGCCAGGCTTCTTGTAGTTGTAGCATAGATCATTCATTTGCTCCTGGCTGCTGTAGTTGCTGACCTTCTTTGGCTTGCTAGTTTTGCCTTGACGCATTAACCTTCTTAGTCTTTCTACCAGCATAACAAAGTCTTCATCATCGTCTTCGTCAAAGTCAGAGTCCATCTTAGTGTTGACCTTGGATGCACTTTCAGTAACTGTAACGACCGAGAAATTCGGATCCTTTGTAAAAATATTTCAATGAATTAAATAATGAATAAAATAATATTATTTGTTATTATATGTGTTAATAAGGTGTATGTCGTTCTATAACCTAGAAACGTCGGAAGATCGTAGTATTCGAATCACGTAAGAGAATTAAAGTGTGGACAAGACGGGCGTGGAGTCCATGTGGGAACAGGAAAATGACGAGAGAGTTTTGGCTAAGGACAAAGTCCATGAGCTAAAACAAGAGGTCTTTGAGCTTAGGAGCGAGCTAAAGACCAAGAAACAGAAGATAGGGAGAATGTCCTATATTCATAGGAGTTCTCATGAGGATTTCAAGTTGCAGGTAGCTAGGTATCCTGTAGAGACAGGGCAGACGCGGCATACTATCAGCAGTGATATTATTACCGGTCTTGCCTAGGCAGATTTCGATAATGCCTTAAGGCAGATATGATCGAGTAGTTGTTAGAGTAGTTAGGTATGTACATATTTGTGTATCTAGTAGTGACGTAAAGCCCTCTTTTGTATAATTAAAGGTAGTATTTTGTAAATCCCAATTTTTGGAAAGTAATAGCGGGAAAGTAATGTATCCAGCTTAGGCTGTTTTATGTAACAGATGTAGTGTTATACTACAATGAATAAATATAAGTTATCTTTTTCAAAAAATGTTGAGTAACGAATGTTTAAGTTATTGTTTAGCATTGAATAATAACTAACTGACAGGAAATGCATAATAACGAAATATGTGTTTATTGTAACAGCAAAATGCCGCCAAGAAGAGTACCACGTACCTAAGGTGCTAACACGAATCAACCGGAGGGAGGTCCGGTTAACCCTATGCAGGAATTTTTGAACCTTTTAACCGCAACGTTTAACCAAACTGGAGCTAATATCCCCGTAAATCCTGTTGTAGTAAGAGCTACTACGTTTAAGGACTTTAAGAGTGTGGGTCCACCAGAGTTCAAAGGAACTACGGAGCTTGAACTACGTGAGTGAGGGAGATCGAGAAAGCATTTGTGGTAGCAAATGTCGATGAGGCCCAAAAGGTTGCCTTTGCAACCTACATGATGAAGGGAGAGGCCAACTTTTGGTGGGAGGCAAATCAGGCAAGGGCCAGAATAGATGTGATAACGTGGGTGAGGTTCAAGGAAATATTCTACGAGAACTACTTTCCCACAAGCATGCAAGGAAGGATGGAGATGCGATTTTTAGATTTAAAACAAGGGGACATGACGGTTCCTCAGTATGCCGCCAAGTTTAATGAACTGGCAAGGCTCGTTCCACATCAAGTGGATACCGAGGTGAGGAAAGCTCGACGATTCGAGCAGGGCTTAAAACCCTGGCTCTATAATCGTATCTCTGTGTTCCAAAGTACTTCCTTTGGGGTTTTTTTGAGAAGGCAATAATTGTCGAAGGTGGTAGCGAGGCGTTGAGCTAATACCACAATGATAAGAAAAGCAAGGGGAAGGTGGATGGAGGAGTGAAGATTGAAGGAGCCAGCGGGAGTGGCAAAGGGTATAAAAGGAAGGTAGTTAGCTCGGGGAATACTAGAATTAAACAAGGAGACCCTAAGAGGAGGATGGAGGCCTGTAAAACCTATGGGAAGACTCAGCTAGGAGTCTGTCTCAAAGGAAAGGCATATTGCACCAAACTGTCCAAGCCCGAAGAAGAATCATGGGTGCTTTATATGTGGGTCTACGGACCACATGGCCAAAAACTGCCTAAAGAAGGGGACGGACGGGAATAAGGGCCCCAATAGTGGTAAATTAACTATTGGGGGTCCAACGCAGCAGGGTAGGCCGATGGCCCATACCTTTAATATGACCGTCCAAGACGCGATGGCCTCGAGGGACGTAGTCGCAGGTATTATTCCGATCAACAACTTAAATGCATACGTGCTTTTTGACTCGGGTGCTACTTGTTCGTTTATCGCATGTGATTTTGCTAAACGACTAGGATTACTTCCCAAAAAGTTGCTTATACCTTTGAACATTAAGGTAGCAAACGAAGAGATAATTCCTGTTGAAGATATTCATAGGAGTTGTTGCATAGATATTAGAAGTAGTAAATTATTGGTAAATCTGATACCGATAAAGTTAGGAGAATTCGATGTAATTCTCGAAATGGATTGGTTGATAAATCATGGGGCAATTATAGATTGTCAAAAGAAATGTGTTAGTATTAAAACATTAAACCAATCTCATGTAATATTTTACGGGAATAAATCGCCAGGACGTTCGTGTTGTCTTACCATGACACCAACTACAAAATTATTGAGGAAGGGGTGTGTAGGCTATTTGTGTCATGTGGTTGATACCCAGAGAGTGGGAACGACCATGGAACAAATACCTATAGTGAGTGAGTTCAAGGATGTATTTCCAAGTGAGTTACCGGGTCTTCCGCCGGATAGGGAGACCGAGTTCATAATAGATATTGTGCTAGGAGCGGCACCAGTTTCCAGGGCACCGTATCGTATTGCGCCAATGGAGATGAAGGAGTTGATGGTACATCTACAAGAATTGTTGGACAAGAAGTACATTCAACCGAGTGTTTCGTCGTGGGGAGCACCGCTGCTGTTTGTCAAGAAGAAGGACGGATCGTTGAGACTTTGTATCGACTACCGAGAGTTGAACAAGTTAACGATAAAGAATAAGTATCCATTGCCCAGGATCGATGATCTTTTTGATCAGTTGAAGGGGGCAAAATATTTTTCCAAAATAGATTTAAGGACGGGGTATCATCAGCTGAAGGTTAGGAATGAAGATGTGCCAAACACATCATTCAGGACTCGTTATGGTCATTACGAGTTTCTGGTGATGTCATTTGGGTTGACTAATGCACCTGCTGCATTTATGGACATGATGAACAGAGTGTTCAAACAATATTTGGACAAGTTCGTCGTAGTGTTTATCGATGATATTCTAGTCTATTCTAAGATGCCAGAAGATCATGCTGAATACCTACGAATAGTGTTGGAGACATTAAGAAAGGAGAAGTTATATGCGAAGTTCACTAAGTGTGAATTTTGGTTAGAGAGGGTACAATTTTTAGGTCATGTTATTGACCATGAGGGGATTTCAGTAGACCCAGCAAAGGTGGAAGCCGTGATGAATTGGGAACAACCGAAAACACCGACCGAGGTACGAAGCTTCTTAGGGTTAGCAGGTTTTTATGGAAGGTTCATTCAGGACTTTTCAAAGATAGCTACTCCGCTAACTAACTTGACGAGGAAGACGGTGAAGTACGTACGGACTGAGAAATGCAAAGATAGTTTTCAATAACTGAAAAAGAAGTTGAGTGAAGCGCCTATTTTGTCATTACCCGATGACACGGGAAATTTCATATTTTATAGCGATGCTTCGCATAAAGGACTTGGTTGCGTGCTTATACAGCATGGCAAGGTCATTGCATATGCATCTAGGCAGTTGAAGGATTATGAGAAAGTTTACCTTACTCATGATCTGGAACTGGCCGCGGTGGTGTTTGCCTTAAAGATATGGCGACATTATCTTTATGGGGAAAAGTGTGAGATATACACGGACCACAAGAGTCTGAAATATATCTTCACACAGAAGGAGTTGAATATGAGACAGAGGAGGTGGCTGAAGTTGATAAAGGATTACGACTGTGAAATCCTGTATCACCCTGGAAAAGCCAATGTAGTGGCCGATGCCTTAAGTAGAAAGGGTCGGGAGAAGTTATCTTTGTTAACAGCTCAAACTGAGTTAATAACAGAGATGGCTAGGATGGATTTGGAGGTGAAGTTGCCAAGTGAGGTGGAACAGAGACTTTTTGCTACAGAGATTCAGTCTACCATCGTAGAGAGAGTCAAGGAGGTGCAGCTCAAAACTGATGAGTGTGATCAGATGAAGGAGCGGTTAACCACTGAAAAAGATATTAGATTTAGTCTTGATAATGAGGGATTATTGTGATTTGAGGGAAGAATTTGGGTTCAGAGTGAGACGGAATTAAAAGGAGCAAGTTTTATAATAGGCTCATAGTTCGAGGTACTCGATTCATCCTGATAGCACTAAGATGTATCAAGACCTTCGACAGAGTTTTTGGTGGCCAAACATGAAAAGAGAAATAGCCGAGTATGTGAGTAATTTTTAACTTGTCAAAGAGTTAAAGCCGAACATCAACGACCGAGTGGCTTGTTACAGTCATTGGAGATTCTGGAGTGAAAGTGGGAGCATATCACGATGGACTTTGTGGTGGGACTTCAAAAGACTCAGAAGGGATATGATGCGATTTGGGTAATAGTGGACCGATTGACCGATTGCTCACTTTTTGCCAATTCTAATTAAGTATAACTTAGATCAGTTAGCTACACTCTATGTTAAGGAAATTATTTCCAGACATGGAGTACCTGTTTCGATAGTGTCAGATCATGATCCACGATTCACGTCGAACTTTTGGAGAAGTCTTCAAGAATAGTTGGGGAGGCAGTTGAAGTTGAGTACGGCATATCATCCATAAACAGATGTACAGTGCGAGACGACAATTCAGATGTTAGAAGATATGTTGAGTTCTTGCGTTATGGATTTCAAGGGTAGTTGGGATGATCATCTACCATTAGTAGAATTTGCGTATAACAACAGTTATCATGCAAGTATAGGTATGCCGCCGTATGAAGCTTTGTATGGAAGGAAATGCAGAATGCCGTTGTATTGGGATGAAGTGGGAGAACGCTGAATGCTAGGACCAGAATTGGTGCAGCAAACAACGGAAGTGGTGAAGTTGATATGTATGCGTCTCGTCACTGCTCAAGACAGACAGAAGAAATATGCAGACTTACATCGAGAGAATAGAGAGTTTGAGGTCGACTCGTACGTATTTCTAAAGGTATCTCCCTAGAAAGGAAAGATACGCTTTGGAAAGAAGGGAAAACTCAGCCCAAGGTTTATAGGACCTTTTGAGGTATTAGAACGGGTAGGTGAGGTAGCTTATAGGGTAGCGTTACCTCCAGGCCTAGAGCGAATACATAATGTATTTCACGTTTTAGTGTTACGTCCTTACAAACCGGATTACAAGCACGTGATAGAATATGAGCCTATTCAAAATGAGAAGGATTTAACATATGAAGAGATGCCGATTCAAATCATCGATAGAAAAGAGCAAGTTCTGTAAAACAAGGTAATACCGTCTGTAAAGGTATTATGGAAGAACCACGATGTGGAGGAAGCAACGTGGGAACTTGAAGAAAAGATGAGAAAGAATTATCCTCTTTTGTTTGAGTGAGATAGGGCGAGATTCTAGGGACAAAATCTTTATAAGGGGGAAAGAATGTAACGACCGAGAAATTTGGATCCTTTGTAAAAATATTTGAAAGAATTAAATAATGAATAAAATAATATTATTTGTTATTATATATGTTAATAAGATGTATGTCGTTCTATAACCTAGAAACATCGGAAGATCGTAGTATTCGAATCACGTAAGAGAATTAAAGTGTTTGAATTTTCAAGACAAAAAAATGTTTTTCGAGAAAGTTTACAAAAAACACTATTCACCGTTTATCGCTCGGGAATTATTTTTGAACTTCTGAGAAATACGTAATGTTAGAATATCGAGGCGAGATGGATTATGTAATAATAATTGAAGTATGGAAAATGCAATAATTCGCATATGGACATAATTTGAGAATATAGGTATTAAAACCTAATGAAATGAATTAATGTAACTTTGCATAAAAATAAGTTCATAAGCTTAAAGGTGTAAACCTAAGTGGGATTCATTATGAAACCCAAGTGTTTAATAAAAGGAGGCCCAAACTAATTAATTAGCAAGCCCAAAGGATAAGTTAATTGAATTATCATTAAGCCCAAACTATGATCCATTAGCTAATAAGGATCCACGGGGCAACCCGTGGGTAGACTTGATGGGCAAACCTTTTGTGTGGTGACCAAGTGTTGTAATGGCCAAGTAAGTAAGAGTGGTTAGCAAGTAGACTTGGTTAATCAGCAATGAATAGTAAGGAGAATAGTTTAAGGAGGTGGGATAACATAAAAACCATTCTACCCTCACTTTGTCAAGCCTATAAATAGAGAGCTCATAATTCATTTTATTGCTTGATTAAAATCTCTCTCAAACTCTCTCTCAAACAACTTATTTGTTAGAGTCAATAAGCACTTTGAGCTTAACCTTTCCTTAGTAGATTTCCAAAACGAGTGAAGTAATCATCAAAGGTAAATGATCTTGTCTTCTTCATCTCTAACACATTAGGAGGATAAGAGAAGTGTAATCTAACGAACTTAGATGCTAAGAACATAGGAGAAGTTGATAAGCAATGGACTTAAGCCAAATAAGTTGAGTAAGCAACTTGAACTTAAATAAAGTTAATGAACTTATGAAGAATAATCTTTGTTATCATAAGCATGAGAATTATAGATAATAAGGGAAATAAGTCTTTGACTTATGAGAATAAGTTAAAACCTACTTTGTTAATAAGTTGGTGTAATAAGTAACTTGTAATACTTACATGTTGATTAAAAAAAATCCACCTAGAATGATTAGTAACGAGGTTTCGCCGGAATTCACACGATTGGACGATAATCGTCGAATTCGTGAAATTCTCGAATTGGAAGTCGTATTTTGTGTTTGAAGTCGTAAACGTTGGTTTTCAATGGAGACAAGTCATATTTGGCATTATAGAGTTGCGGACTCAAAAATGGCAGGATTCCGACTTAGAACGAAGAAACGAGCGTTGAACGTTCACGAATGTTTAACGTTTTCGTTAAAAATGAACTAATAGGTGAAATTTTAGCAACCGAAGTCAAATAGATAAAATTCTTGAATGAACGCATAGAATATGTGATTTGTGACCCGTAGGGTCTTGAACGAACCAATTCGGACTTATAACGAAGAAGTTACGAGTCCCGAATCTCAAAAAATAAAAAGTCTATGGAAATTTTCTGGTACACAGAGTCAAGGCGTCAGTCATTGACAAATTTACGGCCATTTAGCCCGCATCAAATAGTCACGAGCTTGGTGAACAACAAAGCCATAACCTTCTGGAGAGTGGCGCCACAGCGTGACCATTAACACTGAGACTCACGCCATAGCGCCGAGTCCGGGTTCTAGGCAGTAATAGGTGACACCGCAGTGCGACACCAAGTGTAAAAGCCTGCGCTGCAGCGCCAACCTCAAGACCAAGACAATAATGAATGTTTACATATAGATAATGGTTAGTAATTGATAAACTATTAAATGAAGATCTTAATGAAACATTGTTAAGACATATTAGGACTTAAGTATGCACACTTAAGGTTAAGACTAAGTCAATTACTTAAGAATATAAGAATGACGTAACGGAAAGCCGAAACCTATAATAACAAATCTAATATGTAATTGGATTGAGAAGTAGGGTAAGATTCTTTAGGAACCATGTATGATCATGTATGACCTAATGTTCTATGTTATGTTATCATCTAATATAGAGACTTTAAAGACGTAAAGTGCACGTGTTATAAACCGTAGCAGACGCTAAAGGCAAGTACTCTAACCCTTGTTCCATTTTGATCTGGACAAGTCTTTGTGATTCATGTATTCTTCGCATGAGTTAGTATCTGAGGAATGTAAAAGCCAATCCTTTCGGCTAGACGTATGCTATGTTATTCTATCAAGTGTTGATAAGGATTTACCAAACTAATATTGTTGTGGTTTTTGAAAGTAGATTTAGTATGCTAAAATGTTTTGTCGTCAAACGACAGGCACGTGAGGTTGCCACAACTTAAACGTATGCACGTTTAATGAATAAAGTGTTGATCAACATAGAGTACTATAGGCTGATCACCTAGACGTGCTCGTAAGCTATACCAGACTTACGAACTTCGTGTCGGGATGTCCTTTTTAAAGTACTTATGAAATGCTTACGGTCTTGAACCGGAATTGATGTTTTACTGAATATTGTTGTTGTAAAATGTTTTGAATGAAAAAAGTGCTATTTTGAATTATCAATAGTACTTCGTAACTATTGTTCAGTTATCGAAGATATATGATTCCTATGTTTCAAGCATGCTATTTTCCTAGAATTGTTGTACTTGCTGAGCTAGTTAGGCTCATTCTTGCTTGAACCATATGAATGCAGCTAAGACATAATGGACTGATGGATCCAGCAAGGATAAAGGGAAGGCGAAAGCGAACCCATAGATTTCATATGTAATAGTATAGATTTTGTAAGAAATAATATTGATATTATGACAAAGACAATGTATTGGTTGTAAAGAACTTGGGGGAATGTAAATATTCTTTTGATATATATATATATAAGAAATATCCGTTCTTTTGAGGCATTTCAATTGAATGTTTATGTGAACTGTAGCACCGTGTAGCACCATCTGTCGGGTTGGAAGATACCCGGATTTGGGGGCGTCAGAGTAGCTTTGAGAGCAACACCCTTATCCTTTTTTCTTTTTTCTTTTTTCTTCTTTCTAATAGGGTTTCAGCTCATTGAGTCAGCTCCAGTTTGTATGTCAGAAGATTGCTATATAGTTGTTGAACTATCATCTCATGAAGATTCTTTGACTCTCTAATAGCGGTGGTTTTGGCATCCCACCTTCTTGGTAGGGCTCTCATAAACTTTATGATTAGATCTTTGTTTGGATAGATCTTCTCATAGGCTCGTAAAGAGTTAAGCAGAACGTTGAATCTCTCATAGGTGGCAGTTAGTTTTTCTCCTTGAACATGAGCAAACATTTCATACTGATGTGTCAGGAGTGATTGTTTGTTTTCTCTTACTTTTTTCGTTCCTTCGTGCATGATGAGTAATGCTTTCCAAACCTCCTTCGCTGTTTTGCTGTTGACAACGTTTTTGAACAGATCATTTTCTAAGGATTGAAACAAAATGTTCTTGGCCTTCTTGTCGAGTTGGACAGCTCTCTTCTCGTTTTCAGTCCACTCCTCTTTGACTTTGATTTGTATTCTATTTGGATCGTCTATGGTTGATGCAAGCTTTGTTGGAACATAGGGCCCATTCTGATCAGTCTCAAATAGATCTTCATCTATTGAGTCCATGTATGCTTGCATCATAACTTTCTAGTTTGAAAAATTATCTTTGTTGCACATTGGTGGCTTGATGCCTCCTTCAGTTCTTGATTCACTTGGTAAGTGTGCCATTAGATCTACTAAATCTTTGTAGGCTGTGTAATAGAACCTGCTCTGATACCAATTATTAGTTCCCGGAGGCACAATAGTTATCTAGATGGGGGGGAGGGGGGTTAAATAGATATTTAAAAAATCTTTTCGTTTTAACTTGTTAGTTGATAATGATTAAAAATTAGCTGAATTAATGTTTGTTTTAATCTCCCTTAAGATAGTAGGTTTATGAGAGTGAGGCAGTTATAACAGTTATGGCAGATATGGCAATTATAGCAAGAATATAATAGACACAGTCGTTTTAAGTGGTTCAGAGCACTTAAAGCTCCTAGTCCACTCTTCTACTCCTCGAGTAGGAAATCCACTAAGGATGTCTTTTACACTTTTCTGAATCACTCAGATTTCTTCTAGACCAGCAGTCTAGGAACTTCTTAGTTCACTCTTGAACTCTTCAAGTCCAGCAGACTTGGCTCTTCATAGTTCACTTAGAACTCTTCAAGTCCTTCTGACTTGGAACTCTTACTTCAGTTGATTGGTAGTTGTTGAGTTCTTGATTGTTGCTACTCAGTTGCTGTTAAGCACATGTTCGAAAGAACTGAGTATATGAAACCCCAGATTTTATGAATAAAGAATGAATTTTCTCGAAATAATTTTTTTTTATATTATGGTGTGAATTTGAGATAATGTTATAGTTGTGGGTAATATTTATAAATTTTGCAAAGTATGCAAGTTGTCATATTATATTCGATTGGTCGGGGAATATTCATTTTAAACAGGAAATATTCGTACGACGGCACAATCATTGGTGGACCCCACAATGAAATTATTGTCGGATTGAGAAAAAGACAAAAATATTTTATTGAAAATAACGACGGAAGTTTTACCGCTGATCTTTGTTGAACTAATCGGTAGTAAAAATACGATGTCTGGCGTTGTTGCAAAGTAGCACACTGGTATTGATTATTGATATTTATGTGAGAAGTCACTCAGCTTTTGTTCAATTATTGCTACAATAGTTCTTTGCAAGATCTCAAATTATTTGATTCAATTATTGTTGATTTAGAAGTTTTGTTTTATTCAGATTATTAACGTAATAAAATAGAAACATCATTTTATATAAAAATGTAATACTTTATTAAAGTTATTCTATATATAGAATATATTATTTTTTATTATTCATAGTGTTTTGCATAGTAAAATATTTTTATATAAAACAAAATACTTTATTAAAGTTATTCGTAAATAGAATATATTATATTTTAATATGCATAGTGTTTGCATAGTGCCCAAGATAGTATTTGCATAATAAAAATCTTTTTATATAAATAGAATATATTATATTTTATTTAAAAGATTTTTCTTTAAATATGGACCGTCGATTAAAGTAAATCAATCTGACTGCTCATGAATTAGTTACTTATGCATTCCATTTTCCTATAAATAAAGCTCATTCCTTCATTATTTTCTTACTTAATTCAATTGAACTCTGAGAGAGAGAAACTATAGAGAGAGACTATAGAGAGATAGAAGAAAAGTTTTCGCTACTTCACTACTCTTATATCAAGTATTATTTTACAAAGAAGGGATATTATTCTTTTGTATTCAAGAAGAGAACTTTTGTTATTCTATTTCTTTATTGTTCTGTTGGAATAACCTGTATATGCGGGCTACACTATACTTGGTGACATTCTTCTATTATTCTGTCTTTATTATTCTGTCGGAATATCATGTCTGTGCTATACGCCGGACCTGGTTCCATTTTTATTATTCCGTCTTTATTATTCTCAGCCGAATATCCTCACATGCATAAGCTATACTAACTGGTTCCATCATTAATTATTCCACATTTATTATTTTGTTGGAACATCCTCGCTTGTGAATTTCACCGACCGGTTCCGTTATTATTATTCTCGTTGAAATAACCGCCTGCGCGGCACCGCATGCATGGTGATATCTTTTGTTATTCCATTCGGTATTATACTCAGTTGATTAAAATTTTGACTTCTATACTCCGTGAAATTAGTGGAATATCCTTGACATTTGCACTTCATCCAATATCTTTTCGTGGAAATATTCGTCTGAGCATTTTTGAATTTTACTCTACAAAGCAGTATCATGTTGACAATTTGGACGTTATTGGTTCCTGGACAAATTAATTCTTGAACTTGTTTTATTGAATTCTTATATCATTGTCATCATCCTCATGTTTATATTATGTTGAAAGTCATCTGTGGCCTGTAGTGCATAGATGGACTTGGTATGATTATGACCAGAGATTATTAGGTATAATCATGACCGTAATGTTACAAATGATGTGAAAAAAGTCCTCATTGGCCCGTAGTGCATTGATGGATAGTTTTTGGTATGATTATGGCTATGGATTCTCTTCGGCCAAGGGTGCAATGATGAATTGTTTTATGGCATGATCAGGACCGTTGATGAAAACACGATTATCTGTGGCCCGTAGAGCATGGATAATTTGTGGTCGTGATACTAAAGAATATCCTTGGCCTGTAGTGCAGGGATGATTTAATGATTTGGATTATTTATTGAGCTGAGTCTAAGCGATAAAAGTGATGAAAAACTTTTTAAATCATAAAACATAATAGATTCTATTCTCTACTTGACTCTTTTAATGGATTGCTTGTTCCGCTGCAGTTAAACTTGATGTTTATTGTATTTTATCAGTTTAACATTGTTGGAGGCTAATGATAATTTATTCTGCATTATCTTAGTCATAATATTTCTTACTGGGCTAGTTGAGCTCACCCTTTCTTTCACTGCTCTCTTCAGGAAATGGGAATATAGCTGCGACGAGTCGAGGAACAGAGTGATGGTCCAGAGGATAGCATTAGTAGTCCTCACTATTTTGTGAAATAGTGTGATAATAATTGTAATGAGGACTCCTTTTGAGTTTGTATAATCTCTAGTAGACAATAATTGTATTCAAACTCACAGTTTATGTTTTGTCGTATTGAACACCATACAACAGATTAGTAAGTTGTATTTGAATTACATACCGTGTCCTGGCGACCCAAGATAGGTGATGTATACCTAATTTTGGGGGCGTCACAGTTGGTATCAAAGCTTAGGGATATGATCCCTTGCTAAGATGTGAGATAAGAACTAAGAGGGGAGAGACGGGGAATTCCTTCGCTAGTATGACCTACCTAAGTTTATTTGGTATTTAATTGGTCAGTCAAAGTATAGGGATAATATGTGATATGTTAATTAACCCTTGTTTTGTAGCAGTGTTTGAAAATTGCATCCGAGAATGTTGAGATTATCAATGGAGCACAGGAGACCGTTGAGTCTCCACAGATCTATAATCAGGATAATGTGCAACTAGAGGACAATACTCCTCATGAAAACAATAACACCGATGAAATGGTGAATGATGGAATGGTCAGAGACTTTTTGCAATTCATGCAACAACAGGCGAAGGCAGCTCATGTCCAAAATGCAGGTAGAAATACTGATAACTCTCGGACGTTCACCGCTAAGCAGTTTAAGGAGCAATTCAAGCAACAACGGGTGAAGGCAGCTCCTGTCCATAATGCAGGTGGAAACAATGGTAACCCACAGTTGGTCACCGCTAAGAAGTTCAAGGAGCTGGGACCACCAGAGTTTTTGGGAAAGCCAGAACCACTTAAGGCGAGACATGGATAAAGCAGATTACCAAGATATTTGATGTCTTGGAATGCTCAGAGGAGCAAAAGGTTCCATTTGCCACCTTTATGTTGCGTGAAGAAGGAGATCATTGGTGGGAATCTGTAAAACGACCCAGCCTGACGCACTCAAGATGTCTTGGGAGAAGTTCCAAGAATTATTCAACGACAAGTACTTTCCTGAAAGTATTCGTCACATGAAGGAGGTAGAATTCATCAAGCTAGAGCAAAATAATATGACCGTGTCGCAGTACGAGGCTATGTTTGCGTAGTTATCCCAGTTTGCATCCCATTTGGTCGATAATGAGGAGCGAATGACGCGAATGTTTTTGCGAGGTTTGAAACCCGATATAAGTCAATACCTCATTTCCCACAAACTTTGTTTATATTCAGATGTTGTGAATAGGGCTCAGTTATTGGAGCGTGATAATGAGTCAGCACAACCAAAAGGCAACGACCAATAATACGATAATAATCATACCAGTGGCAACGGTCATTAGAACAACGATAACCATCGTGGGGGATATTATCATGCCAAGAATGGTAACCATTTCGGTGGTAATCATGGCCAAGATAATAAGACTGGACATTTTAAGAAGAGAAGGTTCAACAATGACGTGAAAACGCTTCGGCACCAACACCCGCTTCAAAGGAAGAAGAACGCCCATCTCGGTCAGATATGTTTCAAATGCGACAAGAGGGACACATTAATCCAAACTGTATGCAACAATCCAAAGCGTGTTTTAATTGCGGAAGAGAAGGTCACCTAGCTCAATTTTGTCGTATGGTGAAGTCAAGTCCAACCGGGATAGTGATGCCAAATGATGTCCCAGACAAGCCAAAGCCGGTAGTTTAAGAGAGAATGTTTTTTTTCTCGTGACGAGGAACCTGAATAAAATTATCATGGGTAAGTTAATCATAAGCTCTTACGAAGTCTATACCGTGTTAGATACCGGTTCTACTCATTCTTTTATTTCACCTAGTTGTGTTCAATGTTTGTACTTAACTCCGAAGAAGTTAAACTTTGATTTATCTATTGAAACTCCATTGGGAGAAACCTTCGTTACCTCCACTGTTTATAAATCTTGTTTGATTCAAATCGACACTTTCGCGTTACCTATCGATCTTATCTCTTTAAAAATACTTGCCTTTGATGTGGTTTTTTTAAACGATTGGTTAACTACTCATCCTATTTTTCGTAAGGTTGTTAGATTTCATATTCCTAACCAACCTATTATGCAAATTAAAGCAACCAAACCACTAAATTTAATCATTGTCATATCAAGCCATAAGTAAAGAGCCCTGATACTTTTGTTGATGACTTCCTTATGTGGAATGCACCGAAGCCAGACTTTCTGTAGGCGACGTCGTGAATGACGATGACAAGTTGATAGGTATCATTGTGAGGTGCTATCTAGGTTAAGGGATAGAAGTCACAATTGGTATCAATGTGACGTACTATCTAAGTCTTGGATGAGAGTAACAGTTTTGAATGATATTTCTATCATTAATAAATCTCTTGACATATTCTTGAAGACTTCTTAGCCCCAGAGCGTGAAATTGAATTTTGTATTGACACCAGTACAAAACCCATTTCTTAAACCCTCAAAATATTTCTTCAACTAAAACGAACGTAACATGCGCCAAAGACGTTGACTCAAGCTGTTGTAGATTACGATCGTACTATTCAATATCATCATGGAAGAGCGAACGTGGTAGCTGACGTGTTGAGTAGAAGATCGTATGCGTTTACAAGTACGATGTTGTTAGCACAAAGACTCATTTCGTATAACTTGCAAATGATGAAGATAGAGTTAAAGACTCTAGGGACCCACGTGAAAAATAACGAATATACGAGTAAAATCGACTTTAATCGATAAAGTTAAAGACGCTCAAGCTACATACCCAAATCTGATGAATGTGAAGAAGAAGGTTCAAGAGGGCATTATTCTAGAAGCAAGAGTTGCTAAAGATAGGAAATCTCAACCCTCGATTTAATTGGCCCATTTGAAATAATCGATTGAGTAGGAACTGTGGCTTATAGACTCGTTTTACTGTCAAGTATGTCACATGCTCATAACGTTTTTAACGTATCAATGTTACGTAAATATGTGGATGACCCGAACCACATTATTAATTTAGAATCGGACGAGATAGCAGATGATTTAACATATGAGATCTCGTGTTAAAATCTTAGATAAGAAGAATCGTATCCAACACTCAAGGGTTATACCTCAAGAGTTAGAATCTGAAATGAAGTCAAGGTATCCTCACCGTTTAAGATACCGTAGTACGTGACGTAAATTTCGATGGCAAAATTCCATAAGGAGGGGAGATTGTGAAACCTCAGATTTTATGAATAAAGAATTAATTTTCTCGAAATAATTTTTTTTATATTATGGTGTGAATTTGAGATAATGTTATAGTTGTGGGTAATATTTATAAATTTTTCAAAGTATGCAACTTGTCATATTATATTCGATTGGTCGGGGAATATTCGTTTTAAATGCAAAAATATTCGATTTACCAAGACAATCATTGGTGGACCCCACAACGGAATTATTGTCGAATTGAGAAAACGACAAAAATATTTTATTGAAAATAACGATGGAAGTTTTACCGTTGATACTGTTGAGCTACTCGGTAGTAAAAGTACAATAATACGTGTTGTTGCATAGTAGCACACGGTATTGATTATTGATATTTATGTGAGAGAAGTCACTCGCTTTTGTTCAATTATTGCTAGAATAGTTCTTTATAGTATCTCACATTATTTGATTCAATTATTGTTGATTTAGAAGTTTTGTTTTATTCACGTAATAAAATAGAAACATCTTTTATATAAAATGTAATACTTTATTAAAGTTATTCTATAAATAGAATATATTATATTCTATTATGCAAGTGTTTTCGCATAGTAAAATCTTTTTATATAAAAATGTAATACTTTATTAAAGTTATTCTATAAATAGAATATATTATATTTTAATATGCATAGTGTTTTTCATAAGTGCCCTCATAGTGTTTGCATAATAAAAATATTTTTATATAAATAGAATATATTATATTTTATTTAAAAGATTTTCTTTAAATATGGACCGTTAGATTAAAGTAAATCAATCTGACCCGTTCATGGATTAGTTACTATGCATTCCATTTTCTTATAAATATAAGCTCATTCCTTCATTATTTTCTTCTTGAATTTACTAAACTCTAGAGAGAAAACTATAGAGACTATAGAGAGATAGAAAAAAAGTTTTTGCTACTTCACTACTCTTATATCAAGTATTATTTTACTAAAGGGATATTATTCTTTTGTATTCAAGAAGAGAACTTCATTATTCCATTTCTTTATTGTTCTGTTGGAATAACTCAGTATATGCTGACTACCCTATACTTGGTGACATTCTTCTATTATTCTCATTTAATATCATGTATGTGCTATAATGTACGGACTCGGTTCCATTTTTATTATTCCGCCTTTATTATTCTCGCTTTAATATCCTCGTCATCTTATATACACCGGACCTTGTTCCATCATCTATTATTCCGCATTTATTATTCTTTTGGAACATCCCATCTTGTGTGAATTTCACCGACCGTTCCGTTATTATTATTCTGTTGAAATAACCGTCTATGCGAAGTACCGCATGCATGGTGATATCTTTTATTATTCTATTCCGTATTATACTTAGTTGATTAAAATTTTGACTTCTATACTCCGTGAAATTAGTGGAATTTCCTTGATAGTTGCGCTTCATCCAGTATCTTTTCGTGGAAATATTCTTCTGAGCATTCTTGAATTTTACTCTACAAAGCAGTATCATGTTGACAATTTGGACGTTATTGGTTCCTGGACAAATTAATCTTGAACTTGTTTTATTGAATTCTTATTTCATTGTCATCATCCTCCTGTTTATATTATGTTGAAAGTCATCTTGTGGCCTATAGTGCATAGATGGACTTGGTATGATTATGACTGGGATTATTCTTATAATCATGACCGTAATGTTACAAATGATGTGGAAAAAGTCCTCATTGGCCTCAGTAGTGCATTGATGGGCGCTTTTGGTATGATTATGGTTATGGATTCTCTTCGCCAAGGGTGCAAAGATGAATTGTTTTATGGCATGATCAGACCGTTGATGAAAACACGATTATCTCAGGGCCTGTAGAGAGCATGGATAATTCGTGGTCGTGATACTAAAGAATATCCTCGGCCTCAGTAAAGCGTGGATGATTTAATGATGTGGATTATTTATTGAAATGAGTCTAAGCGATAAAAGTGATGAAAAACTTTTTAAATCATAAAACATAATAGATTCTATTCTCTACTTGACTCTTTTAATGGATTGCTTGTTCCACCGCAGCTTAAACTTGATGTTTATTGTATTTTATCGTTTAACATTGTTGGAGGCTAATGATAATTTATTCTGCATTATCTTAGTCATAATATTTCTTACTGGGCTAGTTGAGCTCACCCTTTCTTTCACTGCTCTCTTCAGGAAATGGGAATTGTTAGGACGAGTCGAGGAACGGAGTGATGGTCCAGAGGATAGCGTTAGTAGTCCTCACTATTTTGTGAAATAGTGTGATAATAATTGTAATGAGGACTCCTTTTGAGTTTATGTTTTGTCGTATTGAACACGACAGTTGTATTAGTAAGTTGTATTTGAATTCTGTACCATGTATCTGGCGACCCAAGATGGGTGATGTATACCTAATTTTGGGGGCGTCACAGAGTAGTTGAGCAAGCTTTTCTTTTTCTCAGATCGTAGAGTTGAGCATTGCGAGTTCTTGTTCAATGCTTGCTTAGTTCTCTCATCTGCTTGATTTGCATATATGTGATCTTGAAAACTATCCGTTGGATCCATCCGTTGAAGCATTAAATGCGTTTGACATTTTTGTTCTTTGATAGGGACTTTTCTGCACATCTTCTGATTTGCATTCTGGTCCACAGACAGAACAGACTGCTTTCTCACCTAACACCTGAAAAGGTGTTTTCCCCCTTAACAATGGTACTTTCCTTAGCTTCTTCAATACGCTTCTTTGTTGCATACTAAGTATATCTTTTATGCCTTTGGGACTGGTGAGTACTACAACGTTTAGAACTCATTCCACATTTGTTGGAGTTTGCCTCCTCACAAAACGTGAGGCATGATGCTTCTGACACAAGGCAGATGATACGCTACGATTCAGATCGTGGTGACTTGTCGCCTTGGTGCTTGGTCTGATGCTATCAACAGAGAGCACTATGATATCTCTTAAATACTTGCACACTACGATCTTCGTTTGCTTGAGTTGTAAACTCTACATTTTCGAGAGCACACTACGATCTCTAAGTTGGCTCGGCAAACGTTGGGACCACTCTACGATTTCCGAAGAGGCCCTTCAAGGCAGGCACACTACGATCCTCGAAGCTCTACGTTCTACCTTGACTTCTGTAATCTTGATCAACTTGATACACTACAATCTCTTCGAAGCCTATCTATTACATCTCAAGATCAACCTAAGAGCTTTGATCTCTCTATCTATACATTCATTTACAGAATGATACACATTAAGAGCTTTGATCAACCTAACAACTTTGATCTATCACTAAGTCCTTTTACAAATATTCCTTGAAGGACTTTACAAATAATCATGAGCATTTATTTATAAACATCAAATCAACATATGTACTCTCCCAACAGCTTGACCTCCCGGGTTGTCTCCAAGCTTTGAACTTGATCTTCTGGGGCTATCTCTAGGGTTAGAATTGACTTTCTCGGGGTTATCTCCAGGGTTGGAAATTGGATCTCCCGAGGCTATCTTCAGGGGTTGGAATTGATGTTGTGGTCCTCCAAGGTTATCTATAGAATGTGAAAAAGATGCTTTTGTCCTCCTGCATAGTTAGTAACAGGAAAATGAAATTTCGAGTGTATATATATATATATATATATATATATATATATATATTATGTAAACATGCTTTGCATATTAATTAATTTGACACGTATTTTATATATAAATATATGCATGCGCGCTAAACAAGATGAGACAAATTAATAACAAACCCTCCAAATTTTTATATATTAAGTCCTAAGTGTTCAAAGATATTTGAAATATCGAATGTCGCCTTCTAGTATGATAAAAATAATAGAGTATCAATTAATTATTATAAGTTTTTTGTGTCACCACAAGACTTATTTTAATTTTTTTAGATGTTAATTTTATCACATTTAATGCTTATAAAGAAAATTGAACAATGTTAATTTGTTGTGTCACCACAAGGACAATGTTTTTTTTTTTGAATATATGGAAGTGCGAGGTTGGACTTAACTTGGATAATTTCTATTCGGATGTGCCACCACTTAATCAAAATAATCTAAGGGACAAAATAAAAGGAGTTACATGATGATGTAATTGACAAGACTTGTCTACCTATTTATTTATGTATAGTTTGTTGTGTCACCACAAGGCTATATACATTTGAAATGGGATCCTTATTCTCACTAGGAGATCTTTAATTAGATTTTGTCTAACTATATAAGTGAGGGTAATATAGTTTGATAAAAATAGTGGGAGATACCAATTTAATAAAAGAATGTATGCTAAAATGTTGTTAATTACAAATTCATTCACAGAATTCTACAATGTCTAAATTACTATCACTACGTAGCATATTAGATATTAAATTAATTGGACCGAATTAAATGGATTGGTTAAGAAATTTGAGAATAGTTCTCATGGCTGAAAAGCTATCTTATGTCCTTAATACGTCTATCTCTGCAATGGTTGTAGACAATGCCTGTGAGGAAGAGATTGCTACTTTTAGAAAGTAACAAAATGATGCACAGTTCTTTCAATGCATCATGCTCACATCCATGAGTTACGAGCTTCAGCGTCAGCATGAAACTATGGATGCTCTTACTATACTCTTACACATCAAGTAGTTTATAGCGAGGACAACATGACTGATAGATATCAGATATCTAAGGAGCTCTTCTATTCTAGAATGACGGATGACACTACTGTACATACAAAAGTTCTTAACATGTTTAATTTAATTGAATAATTAGGACAACGGGTTTTTCCATGGATGGAGAGTTGAGCCAAGATTTGATCTTTCACTCACCCCTAGAATCCTTTCACAATTATTTGTGATTTTTTCATATGAACAAGCTAGATATCAGCCTCGCTGATTTGCTTAACATGTTGAAAAATTTTGAGAGTCACTTGCTAACCAAGAAAGACCAAGTTTTACTGGTAGGGGCCAAAGGATATTCTGAAAAGAATAATGATTCTAAGAAGGTAAATAGAAAGGCAAAAATAAAGGATAATAAGAACAAAACTGATATGGATATCAAAGGATTTAGTTTCCACTGCAATAAGCCAAGACACTAAAAAAGAAATTGCGAGACGCATCTTGCAGAGCCTAACCAAAGAAGCTTAGTGAAACTTCAGTTACAAATACAATTTTGTTCATGATTAAAATAGATTTCTCTTAAAGTTAAGGTTCTACTTGGGTATTGGATACCAGATTTGATTCTCATAAATATAGATTTATGAAGGAACTAAGCAGAAGTAGAAAACAAAACAAAGATAAGTAATCCTATGTGTGGGAAATGAAGCAAAGATTGTTGCATTAGCCATATAAACGTATAGTTTAGCGCATGCTACAAGCAAATCTATTAAGTCAATAAGTTGTTATTGTATTCAAGTTCTCCTTAGAATTATTATTTTCATTTTATTATTGGACAATGAAATATTTGGTATTATATTTAAGAATAACTATTGTTCCATTTATAACAATAATGTTTTGTAAAGAACTGGAATATTACTTAATGGATTTTGTATACTTGACTTACGTGAAAATAATTTTGCATATTGAACAAATTAGTATAAGAAAAGGAGATGATCATTCAAAGAGTTGAATGTGTGTATTTACTGAAATACAAGTGTGAATTATTTGAAAGGTTCAAAAAAATTAGAACTGAAACAAATTGGCAATGTATTAAGATTCTTTGATTAGGTCAAAGAAGTAATACTTGTGCAATGAGTTTCTAGATCATCTCAAATGGGTTTCTCACAATGGACACCTCCTGATACGTAATAATTGATTGATGTATTTGATAGGAAAAATCTTACCTTGTTGGACATGGTGCAGTCCATAATGATTTTACCGACATTCCAATATCCTTCATAGGGTCATGCTCTAGAAATGGCTGCATATATACGAAAAGGAAACCTCAAAATCCGGCCCCAAGTCTCCATAAAAGTTATGGACATGGAGGATTCGTAATCTTAAGCATGTTAAGATAAGGGGTTGTCCAGCTTATGTGAAAAGGTTTCAAAGGGATAAGTTTGGAACAAGATTTGACAAGTACTGATTTGTGGGACATCCTAAAGTAAGTTTAGGGTATATGTTCTATAATCCTACTTAGCAAAAGGTGTTTGTTGCGAAACACGCTACCTTCTAAGATAAAGGTGTTTATCATTGAAGGGGCTAGTGGGAGGATAATAGATCTTGAAGAGTTCAAGAAACACAAAGCACTATAAGTCAAATAAGAGGAACCTGTAGATAGACCTATTATACCACAACTGAATCATAAATCTGGAATAGTACCGAAGATACCTGGGAGGTATGTATTCATCATAGATGATGATGATGAGGTACGGATCATAGAAGATGATGATCTAGTTATATACGATGAGGTAAGAGTTGTACACACTCAGAGAAATGGATTGAATCAATCTTCTCAAAAAAAGAACATTCGTTTTGATGAGACAATCAAAAAAGTTTGATGTTATCAAAAACAAGAATGAACCAAGTGTGTACAAAAGGGTCAGTGGGAGCACCGTGACATTCCTAATATTATATGTTGATATAATATGGATGAGGAATAACATTCCAATGCTACAATCAGTAAAACTAAAGTTGTCTAAATATTCCTCATTGAATGATATGGGAAAGGTATCTTAATTGGGGATACAAATCTATATAGATAGATTTAAAAGGATGCTCGGCTTAACCCAATAAACTTATATGTATTTGAAGTTAAATCTATTTAGCATGGCAAACTCCAAGAGATGTCTCATGTTGATGAGCCCTGAAGTGTATCTCTTTTAATAGTCCCCATAGAGAGATCGCATGAGTAACTATCATGTATGCAATGAAATGTACGAGACCTGATGTTGATCGGTCATATTTTGGAGAAGATCACTATAAGACCGTGAAAAACATCTTAAAGTACTTAACTGTCACTAAGGATGAGATCATTTTCATTATGGGTCTGAATTAAAACTAGAGGGCTTAACAGACTCAAGTTTTTCAGACTTACCAAGACGACAGTAAATCCACTTTAGGGTAATGTGTTATGTTAAACGGTGGTGCATTGAATTGAAAAGGTTGCAAACAGCAAAGAGTTGCTAGTTTAGTGATTAAGATAAAGTATATAGCTGTAAATGAAGTTGCAAGTTGATTGTTTGGATGAAAAGTTCACTACAGGACTAGGGATAGTTCCTAAGTCTCATCTTGAATCTAAACATGTGTTGCAACACTTTCATTTGATTAGAGAAATCATTGAAAGATGGGAAATCACTATAGAGATAGTGGACACTCAAGAACAACATTACATATCCATTTACTGAAGTTTATCCAACAGCAAGATAATCGTCACTTAGAGAGTAAGGATATGAGATACCATGACAATTGACTTTAGTGCAAGTGGGAGATTGAAAGTAGTATGCACACAAGCCAATCATGTTGATGATAAAATATATACTTTGTAACAATCTTATTCGTTTATTAATATTAAAGGCTTTAATTTATCTAAATGGTGCTATTTTTATACTATGTGATAAACCCATAGTTTTAAACAATGTTTTTAGAATCATGATGAGATCATGCTAATGAGATCTAAATTCTTAGATAATTTAAAAAAAATAAAATGTGTTAGATTTTATGCCCCAGAGGCAATTATTTGATATAATTGCCTAACATTTTGATATTATATTTGATTGAATAAATGAATGATTTTATTATGGTTTTATTTACTGTGTTATATAAATGTTAACATAATAAAATTCCTTAGAATAGTGATACAAATTATATAGTTTTAAGTATGTGACTTGAACATGAGAATATATAATTATAATTAGTATCATTGTTCTTAAATGTCCCTAGTCGAGTATAATTGTTGATAGGACAACAATGATGCATTGAGACTAGTATGTGGATTGACTGATGACCAAATCTCATTGGTCATAAATATATGAGATATTAAGTCAAAGCATAGGTATGTGTTAGAGAACGATGTACTGGACAAACCCACCATGAGAATTCTATGTGGAGCATTATGCAAAGTCTCATTAGCGATTATCATAGTGACAATGATGTAATGATCCTCCAACCTGAAATCACTATATTACTACACGAGAATTTATGTACTTTGATATCATCAAAGGTCACCTTTAATAGGGTGAACTATAAACGTGATTATTGGGCACATCATGAATCGTGTGAGGAATATGAGTGATCTAGATAGAATTTAACCCTCCTATATTTTAGGGGTGATATCCATAGGCCTCTTGATTTAGTAGGACTATGAAATGCATGGCCATGCTCAATTAGTGATTTGTTTCATATAGTCTACTCATTGATCAAGAAAACACAGATTAAATTATAAAGAGTATGACACATTCCATGACTCGAGTTTAATCTAGGATATTAAAGTTAAAAGGATTAAATTACATTGAAACATTGGTCACGAAAAGGTTGCATCGAATCATCGATCTTATTATTACTTAGGTAGCAGTGATGCATTACTAGATGTCGCTCACTGTTTATAATTTTATAATATGATTTTAAAATTATTGTCAACGTAATAATAACCTATAAGGTCACACACATAGAACATAATTAAAAGGGAATTAATTTATATTGTAAAGATTTAAATATGTCAATATGATTGATAGTATTTAAATTATTATGATAATTTATATATAGATATATTAATTAAGTGAGACTTAACTGAGATATATACATACATATATATATATATATATATATATATATAATCGGATTTTATTTTAGGGTTTTGATTAATTCCTTTTAACCGCTATATATATGGTATGTAGCAGCCATATTAAAATAATCATCATAACCAAAACCCTAGCCGCTCTTAGAGAGAGACTAGAGAGAAACATTTTTGAAAAGGAAAAATCCTCATCCTTGTGGTTAGTACCGCAGTTCCTTTTATTGCTGATCGTACGATGATTCGCGGGGCGTTCGTGTGGATACCGTAGAGGCATGATTCATTTGGATTGCATTGGAGATTCGAGCGTATCAATTCTATTTTCATAATCGGTATAATTTCTGACCATTAAGTTAATTTGTTTTTCGCATGGATTCTGTTTGAGGGTTTTGAAATTTCCTTTAAATTGGTTTATTTCCACTGTGTTTTATGTGCCGAAACCCTACAAAATGTTCCCAATCGATGGACTACTAAAAAGGGGATTAATGAATCCGGATATATTGGTACATACGTTGCTTTCTCATTAGATGAGGATGATTGATCTCATGATCATTTGTGTGGAGACACTAAAGCAAATATGTAGGTGCTTATTGGAGAATAAGTTCACTGAACGTGGCTCGCTAAGGAATACCTAATGGAGTTTTACTTGCCTGTCAATAGGAATTTCTGTAGTGACAGTAGTATAAGTGATCCTTGGACTTGAGATCATCATAGTATCTTTTGTATGATGAGTTATACTTTGTCTTATTTCGTAAGACCCTTAGGGTATATCAAAGGGTATGCTTGGGTATAATAAGTTGTACATGGAGATAATGTATGATCAATAAAGAATCTACCGCTTCTAGTAAACGAAGAGAAATGTCCTATGTAATTCGATAAATGACAACCCATTAGTCCTTGGCTAAGGTAGAATGAAATTATAAAGAAGTTTCTAATTTGCATTATTTGGAGTTGTGTATTTAAGAGTCGAAATACATATAATTAAATAAAATAAGACTTGATAATAATTCCATGTCATATATTTAATTGGGACATTGTATGGTGGAAGGATTAAATTGTACGGTAACTATCTACTCAAAGGTTCTTTTATGATTAATGATGAAATCTATATTATCTGGAAAGTCGTTAATCGCTAGGGAGGCTTATCCCTATTGTAGAATAAATATTATTTATTTAAATAAATTAATAGTTTAATTTATTTATTTAAATAAGATTAGAATTATTTTAATTGATTTATTCACAACCAGCTTTAATATGGAGAATCTAAAGGGTCACACCATAAAAGAAAATATATTTATATAAGAAGTAAATGACATACTCATAATAATAAGTTAAGTATATTTAATTTAATCTATGGTGATAGAATAAATTAAATAGCTTAATATTTAGTATTTAATATTTTGAAAATATTAAATATAAATTAATAAGAGGAGTCTTGGTATTATTACTATTATTATTATTTAATTCCTAAAGGAGTTTGGGAATTAATTAATATAAGCACTCTCATTTATTCCTAATAATATTAGGAGCCAAAATAATTAAAAGAGTTTAATTAATTATCACTAATAAGATTAGGGAGCTTAATTAATTAAAAGAATTTAATTAAATAAATATAACCCTACTTCTAATTAGACTAGATGGATTGACTAATATCAATATAAGAGGAGTCTTATATAAGATATTATATGAGAGACATGATTCCAATTGTTGGAGAGTACGCCCTTTTTCTATAGAGATCGGAAAACTAGGGTTTTGTCAAATACCCATCTTCTTGAATTTTTATTCTTCCTTGATGGATCACCTCTAGAGGCCAAACACTTAGGTGTCTAACATTGATCAAAGGAAGGAATTAAACCTGGTGAATTCAAGTTGAATGTGAAAAGGATTGGAGGTCAACTTGTACCTGAGGAAGCTAGTTCTACAAGGGTATGGATCTAATCTCCATCAATTTTCTATTGATTGATAATTATGCACAAAGAATGCTCACGGTGATGGATTTGTATGAAAAATTTTAAATTCCTATTTTATCGCGCTGCCGCACCTTTTGTGTGTATTTATGTGTTAAAAGCTTTTGAAAAGGTGTTTTGAGTGCTTTATTTTGAAATTAGTGATGTGCAACTTTGAACCTATGCCATAAGGATTTGATATAAAGAAAAGTTTGTTCTTAGAAAAATCATATGAAAGTGATATTTTTAAAAGGTGGTTTTCAAACCTTTCGCCAAATAGGAATCGAGGCCTTTTGATATTTCCAATTTTAACTTGGACTAAACCTTATTTTAATCCTAGAAGAGGCTTTGTTTGATTTTAATTTAGATGCGAAGCATCTTTGGGGGGTGGTTTAGAACTCGAGGTTTTAATTGCTTAAATTGTTTTTAAGTCTATCCATCCCGGCATGATCCACATTTTATAATATATTTGTTACTTTGATTTGAAATCACGTTTGGTGACGAAATTGAAACTATGAACTACAAGGGTTTGGCTTCTTGTGGGCATGAAAGCCATCTAAGTAATCTTGAGCACCTATAACCATGATTTCACTATTATGGGGCCTTAAATCCGGATACCTTTTTAAGGCCCAAGATTACATGTATAATGGATGACAAACTAATAGTAAAACTGAAATAAGTCCATCATGGGAACCGAGTTGAAATCCGTTTGGAGTATCTTTAAACACATGGTTCATAGGCTTAAAAATTAGATCTTCAAACACAATATATATATATATATATATATATATATATTGCCTTCTAACTCCACTAACAAATGATTTATTTATTAAATTCTTGCACGCGGGTAGTTAGTATTCCCACTTCCACTAGATATGGATTTAGGGTAGCATGGAGCAGCAAAATAATACTTGTAAACTTGAAAATAAATTAGATCTACCCAGATCTAAGCCGATCTAGCTTGATGGTTTGAGCTATAAAGCTCTTGACACTACAAAAACATGGGGCTTCAGCAACAATCGATTTTCGTTACTAAAGGTGCCAAATTTCGTTGCTAAAGGGTTTTGGCAACGACTTTCTTTGTCGTTGCATCTTCGATTCTTCACAAGAATGAGCGTTGCTAATTGTTCATAACGAACATATTTTTTTCGCTGCCAAAAGTAATACATTTTGCAACGAAGTTTGGCTTTCGTACAGAGACATCGATCATTTAGCAACAAAATGTATTGTTGCAGAATAATTAAAATGTCGTTGCTAAAAACCCCATTTTGTTGCAAAAGCCTGCTAATTGGCAACGAAATAAACTCTTTTTTTTTGCAACGACCATGCATTTTCGTTGCAATTGACACCATTTTCTAACGACATTTTTCGTTGCAGTAAATTATGAAAATAGTTGCCTAAGCTTTCTTTTATTGCGGAATGTAAACTTTTTAGCAACGATTTTCGTTGCTGATTATATTATTTGGCAACGACATTATGCTGAATCAGCAACGAAAATGTTTGTTGCCGGTTATTTTTCAATATCAACGAAAGTTGTCGATTAGCAACGACATTATATGTTGTCGTTACTTTATATGTGCAACGAAAGTTGATATGATTTGCAACGATAAAAAATATTCTTTTATTTTAGTATTAGCAACAATATACTCTCCGTTGTTATTAGTTTAATTTTTCGTTGCCAAATATTATATTTTTAATGTTATTAGCAACCAAAAATTGTTGCTAAATGTTTAAAAAATTATTGCTATATTAAAACTTATTCAATGCTTTGGTAAGAAATTATATTGTTGCCAAATCAAAATTTGACAATCTTTTTCTGTACCTGGCTGGCTCAATGTCCCCATAGCAAATAATGGCAAAAATACATTAAACTAAAATATTATTAACTTGATAAAATCATCCACTACATAATCATTCATTATCTTTACAATTAAACATCTAAAGTTACCACAGTTATTCAATAAAAGTATATATCGACATATATAGAGAGGGTACACTTCATAATGTCGTCCCTTGTCTTCCGTAAATGTAGCACTGAAATTTGATACCCAGTATTGTAAGGCAGATCGTAGAAGCAGTCTTCCTGCACATTTAAAAATAATAACTAGTCAGAAAAATGAAGTAAATAGGTCAGCATTGGAACTTAGTGTCAAAATCAATACACAAAGACAATAGAGGTGCTACGTGGTACAATGTCATGGCTTGGCTTCTATTTCATAATACTTTAGAATACCACCAATTTCTTGTTCAATTTGAGTGACTAAACAATAAATATGGTTGGCACATCAATGCATAATCACTCTCAAACCTGGTTATAGCACAAGTTAGAACAAGTACTCCACTTTCCATTGCCAAAAATATTTCCCATCATTGCATTCAATTTAATAAGGGGATAGGTTATCTTCAAAAAGCATATAAAAATACTTGAAAAATGATATCTTCTGAAAAGCATTTATGAGCTGAAAATTGAGACTACATGTGACGCCCCCAAAATTAGGTATACATCACCCATCTTGAGTCGCCAGATACATGGTACAGAATTCAAATACAACTTAATAATACAACTGTCGTGTACAATACAACAAAATATAAACTGTGAGTTTGAATACAAATATTGTCTACTAGAGATTATACAAACTCAAAAGGAGTCCTTATTACAATTATTATCAGACTATTTCACAGAATAGTGAGGACTACTAATGCACCATCTAGGACCATCACTCTGTTCCCCGACTAGTCCAAGCTATGTTCTCGTTTCTTGAAGAGAACAATGAAAGAAAGGGTGAGCTCAACTAGCCCAGTTAGAAATATTATGACTAAGATAATGCAGAATAATTTATCGTTAGCCTTCAATAGTGTTAAACTGATAAAATATAATAACTATCAAGTTTAACTGCAACGGAACAAGAAATCCATTAGAAGAGTCAAGTAGGGAATAAAATCTACTATCTTCTATAATTTAAAAGGTTTTTCATCACTTTTATCGCTGGGACTCAGCTTAATAAATAATCCACATAATCGAATCACCCATGCACTACGGCCAAGGATATTCTTTAGTATCACGACCATAAATTATCCATGCACTACGGGCCAAAGACATTCGTGTATTCATTAATGGTCATGATCATGCCAATAACTATCCATCAATGCACTACGGGCCAATGAGGACTTTTATCACATCATTTGTAATATTACGGTCATGATTACACCGAATAATCTCTGGTCATAATCATACCAAGTCCATCTATGCACTACAGGCCACAGATGACTTTCAACAAAATATAAACATGAGGATGATGACAATGATATAAGAATTGAAAAAAACAAGTTCAAGAATTAATTTATCTAGGAACTGATAACGTCCAAATTGTCAACATGATACTGCTTTGTAGAGTAAAATTCAAGAATGCTCAGAAGAATATTTTCATGTAAAGATACTTGATGAAGAGCAAATATCAAGGATATTCCACTAATTTCATGGGTATAGAAGTTAAAGTTTTAACCAACTGAGTATAATAAAGAATGGAATAACAAAAGAAATCACCATGCATGCGATAGACCGCACGACAGGTTATTCCAACAGAATAATAAAGGATGGAACCAGTCCCCAGAAACGCATGCATACGATACGTAATAATAAATAATGGAACCAGTCCCGCCAGAACGCACGCATGTGATATTCCAATGAATAATAGATAATGGAACCAGTCCGGCGTAAAAGCACGATACATGATATTCTCGACGTAATAATAAATAATGGAATCAGTCCCACAGAACGCATACATACTGTGATATTCCGACGTAATAATAAAGAGCGAAATATAAGAAGAATGTCACCATGTATATAGGTAGCTCACAGATATCTGTCATTCCAATGTAATAATAAATAATGGAATAACGTAAGTTCTCTTCATGAGTACAATAAATAACATCCCTTACCGTAAAAGAAACTGAATATAAGAGTAGGGAAGTAGTAAAATACTTTTCTATAGGTTCTCTTATAATTCTCTCTCTAGAGTTTTAGTGAATTCGGAAGAAATAATGATGGAATGAGCTTCTATTTATAGAAGAATGGACTGCATAGTAACTAACTTATGAACGGTCCAGATTGATTTACTTTAAATGAACGATCCAGATTGGTTTACTATTAAAACTTAAAACAACGGTCCATACTAATTTACTATTAAAACTTTAAACCAGCGATCCATATTGATTTACTATTATAACTTCCACCAACGGTCCATATTGATTTACTATTATATCTTCAACCAATGGTCTGAAAAATTAGCACATCTCCTCATGGAATAATATTGTACCCAAAAATGATTTGGACCAAAAATAAATATATCTTACGGGTGAATAGTACCCCGTGAATAGTAACTCGTGAATAGTAACTCGTGAATAGTACTCCGACACGAAAAGTGTCCTGAATACCCAATTGAATAATATATCCTCCAGACATCAATTATACTAACACAAATAAGTCCAACATAATGGAACTATAAAATTCATCTTTAATCAACACAAACATATTCATCATTAATATTATAATTCACAAAATTTAACAAGCAGGTCGTTCCCAGGAAAGAGGGGGCTTTCCGATAAGGATTTCTCCTTATTGGCGCGCAATTAGGTGACCAAACCTCTCCTTGACAGAACATCTAGACATTGTCAATATTGCAAATAATAATATGAATAACTTTACCGTCTCAATTATTGATTTAATAATATATCATATAATGCAGATGATATTGTAACAATAATTGAATCAATAATATGAGAAATATGATGCGATAATTATCGAATGTAGATAATTGAGTATAGGTGAGTGACTTCTCACGTAAGCATCAATAATCAATACCGTGTCTACTCTTGTAAGTAACTACGCCAGATTCTTGTATTTCTTTTACTATCGGTAGTTTAACAGTTTTAACGGTAACACCTCCGCTGTTATTTTTATAAAGTATTTTTGTCGTTTTCTCAATCCGACAATAATTCCGTTGTGGGGTCCACCAATATTTGTGCCATTGTATGAATATTCCCTGTTAAAATGAATATTCCCCGACCAATCGAATATTATATAACAACTTGTGTACTTTGTAAAATTTATAAATATTACCCACAACTATAACATTATATCAAATCAATACCATAATATTCAAAAATATAATTCGAAAAAATTATTCTTTATTCATAAAAGTTTGGGTCTTACAACCTCCCCTTCTTATGAAATTTCGTCCTCGAAATTAGGGTACATACCTAGTATATCGAAGAGATGAGGATACCTTGACTTCATCTCAGATTCTAACTCCCAAGTCATTTCCTCCACATCGTTGTTTCTCCACAAAACTTTAACTTGAGGTATAACCTTGGAGCGTAGAACATGATCCTTTTATCTAAGATTTTAACAAGTAACTCTTCATACGTTAAATCTTCCTCTATCTCGTCTGGTTCTAACTCAATAATGTGTTTTGGGTCTTTCACATATTTACGAAACATAGATGTAAGACCCCAACTTATTATAAATAAAATCGAATTTCCTCTAATTATTATTGTGAATAATAAGGTGTTAAATTGATATAATATTTTGGTTATGGGTGAAATGTGCAAATTTTACAAAATAAGCAAGTGGTTATAAAATAATCATTGTTGTCGGGGAATATTCATTTGGTCGTGGAATATTCTTGTTGTCGGGGAATATTCGTATGACTCACTTGCAATCATTAGTGGGCCCCATAATGTAATAACTGTTGGATGAAGAAAATGACAAGTTTGAGTTTTTATAAATAATTACGTAGTTGTTACCGTTAACACCGCTGAATACCCGGTGGTTAAAATACGAATACACGGATGCACGATTTTTTGAATTATTGATTCTTACGTAGAAGGCACTACTCAATAATTGTTACGGTCATTCTTTGCTCAATATTTTATTTTATTGATTCAATAATTGATGCGTTGATATTTTATATTATTGTTGTTTCAATAATTATCACTACACAGTATTTCCCATTATCGGATCAATAATTCATATTATTTGAATAATATTATTAGATAAAGATTATCGACAATGTTTAGAAAGTTCTCATCAAGGAGAGGTTTGGTCACCTAATTGCGCGCCCATTGGAGAAATTCTTATTGAAAGCCCCCTCTTTCCTCGGGACGACCTGGTTGTCATAATTGTGATTCTGTAATATTATTTGTGAATAATTAATTATTGATTTATATGATAAGGAAATATTTATTTTATGTGGATATAAATGATAGATATATTTATTTTTATGTGGATAAAAATGAAGGACTTAATGCTGAGGTGTTTTATCAGTATTTTGTCGGTGTGGAAGTATTAAAAATCATCCGTTTGTGGATTTTAGATATTTCAGATATTTTATGTTTGGAATTTGGATTTCAGATATTTGTCGGTGTTTTATCAATATTTTATATTTTATGTGGGCTGCTGGGAATTTCATAATTGGCAGGCTTGATTGATCAAATTGGGTGTGTGTAGAAGATTGAATAAGAATAATAATATTTTATTATTTTAGTCTCCTTTGGCGTTCTAGCATTTTCCTATAAATAAACGCTTAGGTTGGAATTGAAAATCACACCAGAAACAAGTTTTCTTTCTCTCTAGATTATCGAGCATATTTTTGTGAGTATTTAGATACTTTGAGAGTTGCTATTCAGTACAAGTTTCTATCAGTACTATATCCGAAATTCAATCAGAAGTACGGTTATTTTAAGGTAAGGGATGTTATTTTCTTCTTAAATGATATTATTTTCTTCAATATCATTATGCCAAAATATTGGTGAACGTTTTTATCAAATTTGGAACTTTTTATGTTGGGGTTACTATTCACGTATACGGCACTATTCACGAATACGACACTATTCATTGAAAAATGAATTTTTCTCCTTTTTGTCCAAGATGTCTATTATGGCTACTATCTTTGATTGTATCCATGTTTTGATCTTTATTCTTGAATTTTACTTCAAAATTGGTTATTATGGAGTATTATTGATCTTGGATAAACTGTTATATGAATTCCTACTATTTGTCCTTCTGTCTCACTGGATTCGTTTTCTTTAAAATATTTTTCATCATCCTCACTCCTAAATGATGATATTACTGAATATCTTTGGCCTGTTGTGTAAGACACCGAATTTTATGAAATAAAAGTATTCAATTTTTCTATTTAATAAATGGTTAAATTGATAACAAGTTAAAGTTAAGGGTGCTATATGAAAATTAGTTTTTTCAAAATACACAAGTGGTTATAAAATATTCATTGTTGTCGGGAAATATTCGTTTGCTCGTGGAATATTCTTTCTATCGGGGAATATTCGTACGACGGCGCAGCCATTTGTGGGCCCCATAACCAATAACTGTCAGATGAAGAAAACGACAAAAATTGAGTTTTTATAAATAATCTATGTGGTTGTTACCAAGTAACACTATTAGAATACCGGTGGTTAAAATATAAAGATGTCTGGCGTGTTTGCATAGTAGCACACGGTTTTACACAGTATTTTTGAATTATTGATCCTTACGTAAGAAGGCACTACTTAATAATTGTTACAGTAATTACTGTTCAATATTTTATTTTATTGATTCAATAATTGCTGCGTTGATATTTTATATTATTGTTGTTTCAATAATTGTCACTACACAGTATCTCCATTATCAGATCAATAATTCATATTATTTGAATAATATTATTAGATAGCATTATTGACAATGTCTAGAAAGTTCTGTCAAGGAGAGGTTTAGTCACCAAATTGCGCGCTAGTAAGGAGAAATCCTTTTCGAAAAGACCCCTATTTCCTGGGAACTGTCTGGTTGTCATTATTGTGATTCTATAATATTATTTGTGAATAATTAATTATTAATTTATATGATAATGAAATATTTATTTGATGTGGATATAAATGATTGATTTATTTATGTGGTTATAAATGAAGGAATTAATGTTGAGGTATTTTATCAGTATTTTGTCGGATTGGAGGTATTAAAAGATCAAATCAGTGTTCTTAAAGCTTTATTGTGTGAGTTATAATTTTTAATCTGACCGTTGGATCGTTGTGATTTTTGGATATGTTATACATATATAAGTTGAGTATATGTCCACATATTTTGAACCGTTAAAAATGAACGAATGATTTGTTATGAATTTTAAGAGGTGACTGATTCGGAAATTAGGTTTATAAATGATTTTGGTGGAAAATTCTAGAAATGGGTGGGCCCCACTTTTGGTAGTTGGGGATGGTGGCTGATTTTTGGTGGGTGGAATAGTAGCAGGTAAAGCCATCAGGTTGCAGGTCAAGTCTGCTTCGGTGTGCTTACATTTTCCTATAAATAGAAAGCTAAGTTAGAATTGAAAAGCACACCAGAATTCATAAGTTTTCTCTCTTTTTCTCTCTAGATTATCGAGTGTATTTTGTGAGTATTTAGATACTTGGTGAGTTGTTATTCATCAGTGCAAGTTTCCTTTAGCGTCATATACGATATCCAGTCAGAAGTGCTGCTCTTTTGAGGTAAGGGATATTAAGGGATGTTATATTCTTCATAATGATGTTATTCTTTCAATATCATTATACTGACATATTGGTATGGATCTTATTATGGAATTTCTACCTTTTTGAGTCGGGGTTACTATTCACGTATACGACACTATTCATGTATATAGCACTATTTACGTATATGACATTATTTACGTATATGGTACAATATACGAGTACGGAGTACTATTCACGAGTTATTATTCACGAGTTATTATTCACGAGTTACTATTCATGAGTTCCTATTCATAAGTTACTATTCACGGGTACTATTCATGACAAAATTGGTTTCTTTTTATGACCAAATTATCGTTGATTTATGAATCTTACTCTTGAAATTAAATACAATTGTTGATCATATTGTTTTTATTATCATATATAACATTTTTTTAATCATGGTGAAGAAATTTCTCTTTAACTTGAGTGTAAAGATGGGTAGATTATTGGTATGATCAAGACTATGGGTTCTCTTTGGACAGTAGTTCAAAGATGAATTGTTGACTTGTATGATCATGACCATTGAATTTACAATTGAGTATTTTTAGCTTAAGTGCAAAGGTGAATTGATCAACATGGTTATAATTATGGTTTATATAAATTCTGAAATGGTTATATATTTCTTTGAGATATTAATATATTTGGCATGTAGTGCAAATATGAACTGTTGAGGAATATCTTTGGCATGTAGTGCAAAGTTGAATTGTTGATGAATATCTTTGTCCCGTAGTGCAAAGATGACCTGTTGTTGAATATCTTTGGCCAGTAGTGCAAAGATGAACTGTGGACGAATATATTTGGTCGTAGTGCAAAGATGAAGTTATTAGTATGATTATGAATATGAACTGTGATTTGGTATAACCATGATCTTTGATGTTTTAGGTAAAGACATGTGATGAAAATTATCTCCGTCCTGGATGAGAAGATGAATTTAGAATTACAATTATGATTATGAGTTATTCATATAATTGTGGAAAGGAACTGTTGATTGATGTTACAGGGATAAAACATTGTTGGTGGATTTTTAACATGGAGAAGATAATAGATTTTATGGTCTATTTGACTCTTCTAATGGATTGCTCATTCCGCTGCAACTATGGTTGAAAAGTTTTATCATCTACTAAATGTTCTAAATCACTGATTTATTACTGATGAAGGCTATTGATAATTTATTTATCTTTAGTCATGATATTCTTTACTGAGCTAGTTATGCTCACCCTTTTGCTTTACAATTCCTTTCAGGTAATAAGAGTGTAGCTGGGTCGAGCATGGTATAACAGGGGAATAGAACGGTGGTCTATAGTTGTTGAGGTTCTCCCTAAATAGTATGAAAATAATTTTATTGAGACTTTAGATAAGTGTGTCGTATTATATACGTCATTTGATATTTAATTTTGGTGAACCGAATAGGGTGAGGTGAACTCAACGTTGGAAGGGTGTTTTGTCACTATCATACAAGATGTCTAATGACATACAACCTCGTGTCATCATAAGGCATGGTTGTGCACATCCACTTACTGAGTATATCTACACGCACTACCTATATGATCTTGGTTTTTGTTTGAAGTATAATTCTCAATTAGAGACAGTGGAGATAATGATATGTCAAGAGAAGACTCACCATTGGAAAGAATATGATAGTAATCTTGTTGTTTTTCTTTTGGGGTCTATTGGGTCAACCAAGGATAATTCTGTGGCCATATGATATCTATCATAACATAGACGCATGGCCTCCCATGTACGAAGGTTTCCCTGAGCACTTCCCAAAGGTTTTAATTTATAAAACAGTTTTTAACTATACCTTTATGTAAGGTGCCATTGTGACGTGCTATCCAAGGTTGGGACATGAGTCACAGTTGGTAAATATTTGTATCAAAACTCACAGCATTTATGTTGTTGTATTTTGCACGACAATTGTTGTAATAAAGTTGTAGTTATTTTTCTGTACCATGTATTTGGTGACTTAGAATGGGTTGGATGGAATGTACCAATTTTGGGGTTGTCACAGTTGGTATCAGGGCTTAGGGATATGATCTCTGGCGGAGATCGAGGAATATAACTAGGAGGGGAGAGATGAGTAAATCCTTCGCTAGTGTGTCCTACCTAAGCTTATTTGTTGGTCAATCATAATATCGGGATATTATGTGATATGTTAATTTGTTCAATTAACCTTTTTTTTTAATCTGTATTCTAGAATGATATCTGAAATTCAGGAGATGAGCAATGGAGAAATCATGATGACAGGGAACATGGAATCTGAAATGAAAGGAAGGTATTCTCAACTCTTCGAAATACCAAGTACGTAAATTTCGGGGACGAAATTTCATAAGGAGGGGAGATTGTATGACCCCGAATTTTATGAAATAAAAGTATTCAATTTTTCTATTTAATAAATGGTTAAATTGATAACAAGTTAAAGATTAGGGTGCTATATGAAATTTTATTTTTCAAAATACACAAGTGGTTATAAAATATTCATTGTTGTCGGGAAATATTCGTTTGGTCGTGGAATATTCTTTTCTGTTGGGAATATTCGTGCGACCTGCAAGACCCATTTGGGCCCCATAACGAATAACCGCTTGGATGAAGAAAATGACAAAATTGAGTTTTTATAAATAACGGCGTAGTTGTTACTGAATTAACAATTGTTGGAATACCCGGTGGTTAAAATACGATGTCTGGCGTGTTTGCACAAAGAAGAGCACACGGTTTTACGATATTTTTTTGAATTATTGATCCTTACGTAAGAATGCACTACTCAATAATTGTCACAGTAATTACTGTTCAATATTTTATTTTATTGATTCAATAATTACCGCGTTGATATTTTATATTATTGTTGTTTCAATAATTGTCACTGCACATTATCTCCATTATCAGATCAATAATTCATATTATTTGAATAATATTATTAGATATCATTATTGACAATGTCTAGAAAGTTCTGTCAATGAGAGGTTTGGTCACCTAATTGCGCGCCAGTAAGGAGAAACCCTTATCGAAAAGCCCCCTCTTTCCTAGGAACTGCCTGGTTGTCATTATTGTGATTCTATAATATTATTTGTGAATAATTAATTATTCATTTATATGATAATGAAATATTTATTTGATGTGGATATAAATGATTGATTTATTTATGTGGTTATAAATAAAGGAATTAATGTTGAGGTATTTTATCAGTATTTTGTCGGATTGGAGGTATTAAAAGATCAAATCAGTGTTCTTACAGCTTTGTTGTGTGAGTTATAATTTTTAATCTGACCGTTGGATCGTTATGATTTTTGGATATGTTATACATATATAAGTTGAGTATATATGTCCACAAATTTTGAACCGTTAAAAATGAACGAATGATTTGTTATGAATTTTAAGAGGTGACTGATTCGGAAATTAGGTTTATAAATGATTTTGGTGGAAAATTCTAGAAATGGGTGGGCCCCACTTTTGGTAGTTGGGGATGGTGGCTGATTTTTGGTGGCTGGAATAGTAGCAGGTAAAGCCATCAGGTTGCAGGTCAAATCTGCTTCGGCGTGCTAACATTTTCCTATAAATAGAGGGCTAAGTTAGAATTGAAAAGCACACCAGAATTCATAAGTTTTCTCTCTTTATCTCTCTAGATTATCGAGTGTATTTTGTGAGTATTTAGATACTTGGTGAGTTGTTATTCATCAATGCAAGTTTCCTTCAACGTCATATCCGATATCTAGTCAGAAGTGCTGCTCTTTTGAGGTAAGGGATAGTAAGGGATATTAAGGGATGTTATATTTTTCATAATGATGTTATTCTTTCAATATCATTATATTGACATATTGGTATGGATCTTCTTATGGAATTTCTACCTTTTTGAGTCGGGGTTACTATCCACGTATACGACACTATTCATGTATATAGCACTATTTACGTATATGACATTATTTACGTAAATGGTACTATATACGAGTACGGAGTACTATTCACGAGTTACTATTCATGAGTTACTATTCACGAGTTACTATTAATGAGTTACTATTCACAAGTACTATTCATGACAAAATTGGTTTCTTTTTATGATCAAATTATCGTTGATTTATGAATCTTACTCTTGAAATTAAATACAGTTGTTGATCATATTGTTTTTATTATCATATATAACATATTTATAATCATGGTGAAGAAATTTATCTTTAACTTGAGTGTAAAGATGGGTAGATTATTGGTATGATCATGACTATGGGTTCTCTTTGGCCAGTAGTGCATAGATGAATTATTGACTGGTATGATCATGACCATTAAATTTACAATTGAATATTTTTAGCTTAAGTGCAAAGGTGAATTGATCAACATGGTTATAATTATGGTTTATATAAATTATGAAATGATTATATATTTCTTTGAGATATTAATATATTTGACATGTAGTGTAAATATAAACTGTTGAGGAATATCTTTGGCATGTAGTTCAAAGATGAATTGTTGATGAATATCTTTGGCCCGTAGTGCAAAGATGACCTGTTGTTGAATATCTTTGGCCAGTAGTGCAAAGATGAACTGTTGACAAATATATTTGGCTGTAGTGCAAAGATGAAATTATTAGTATGATTATGAACATGAACTGTGATTTGGTATAACCATGATCTTTGATATTTTAGGTAAAGACATGTGATGAAAATTATCTCCGTCCTGGATGCGAAGATGAATTTAGAATTACAATTATGATTATGAGTTATTCATATAATTGTGGAAAGGAACTGTTGATTGATGTTACAGGGATAAAACATTGTTGGTGGATTTTTAACATGGAGAAGATAATAGATTTTATGGTCTATTTGACTCTTCTAATGGATTGCTCGTGCCGCTGCAACTATGGTTGAAAAGTTTTATAATCTACTAAATGTTCTAAATCACTGATTTATTACTGATGAAGGCTATTGATAATTTATTTATCTTTAGTCATGATATTCTTTACTGAGCTAGTTGTGCTCACCCTTTTGTTTCACAATTCCTTTTAGGTAATAAGAGTGTAGCTGGGTCGAGCGAGGGATAACGAGGAATAGAATCTGGTCATATAGTCGCTGAGGTTCTCCCTAAATAATATGAAAATAATTTTATTGAGACTTTAGATAAGTGTGTCGTATTATATACGTCATTTGATATTTAATTTTGGTGAACCGAATAGGGTGAGGTGAACTCAACGTTGGAAGGGTGTTTTGTCACTATCATACAAGGTATTTAATGACATACAACCTTGTGTCATCATAAGGCATGGTTGTGCACATCCACTTACGGAGTATATCTACGCGCACTACCTATATGATCTTGGTGTTTATTTGAAGTATAATTCTCAATTAGAGACAGTGGAGATAATGATATGTCAAGAGAAGACTCACCATTGGAAAAAATATGATAGTAATCTTCTCGTTTTTCTTTTGGGGTCTATTGGGTCAACCAAGGATAATTTTGTGGCCATATGATATCTATCATAATGTAGACGCATGGCCTCCCATGTACGAAGGTTTCCCTGAGCACTTCCCAAAGGTTTTAATTTCTAAAACTGTTTTTAACTATACCTTTATGTAGGGTGCCATTGTGATATGCTATCCAAGGTTGGGACATGAGTCACAGTTGGTATATATTTGTATCAAAACTCACAGCATTTATGTTGTTGTATTTTGCAGGACAATTGTTGTAATAAAGTTGTAGTTGTTTTCTGTACCATGTATTTGGCGACTCAGAATGGGTTGGATGTAATGGACCTATTTTGGAGTTGTCACATGTAGTGCAAAAATGAATGATTTACTGATGAATATCTTTGGCCCGTAGTGCAAAGATGAACAGGTGTTAAGATGAACATGACCAACTGGTGATATAAATGAATATCTTTGGCCTGTAGTGCAAAGATAAATATTGATTAAAGATGTATATTGATTGTTGTTACAGGGATAAAAAATTGATGATGGACTTTTAAATCTTAGAAGATAGTAGAACTCATTCTCTAGTTGACTCTTTTAATGGATTGTTGTTTCCACTGCAGTTGTTGATCTAAAACTTGTTGTCTATTATATTTTATCAGATTTCTCCCTGTTGAAGACTAATGATAAATTGTTGTATATTATCTTAGTCATAATATTCTTTACTGGGCTAGTTGAGCTCACCCTTTCCTTTTTGTTCCATTTTTCTTCTTATGAGGTGAGAACATAACAGGATCTAGTCGGGGTATGGAGTGATGGTTCTAGAAAGATGTTTTAGCAGTCCTCACTATTTCTGTAAAATAATGTTTGAATAATTGTAATGAGGACTTATTTGAGTGTGGATATTGTCTAGAAGACGATATTTATATTTAAACTCACAGTATGTGTTGTCATATTATGCACGACAATTGTATTATTGAAGTTGTAGTTTGCTTTCTGTACCATGTATTTGGTGACTCAGAATAGGTGTTGTATACCTATTTTGGGGGCGTCACAATTGATATGTGAAAAACATTATGAACACGAGACATATTTGGCGGTAAGGCGAATCTATAGGCCACAGTTCCCACTCGCTCAATAATTAAAAATGGGCCAATGAACCGAGAATTGAGCTTTCCTCTCTTTCCAAATCTCGTAACTCCTTTATGTGGAGCAACACGTAACAACACATGATCTCCAATATCGAATTCTACGTCCTTTCGATGAAGATCAGCATAACTCTTTTGTCCATCTTGTGAAGTTTTTATACGTTGTCAGATCGTTTAAATCTTTTCTGTAGTCCTACATACTAACTCCGGTCCCAACAACATTGCTTCACCCACTTCATCCCAACATACTGGAGAACGACACTTTCTTCCATATAACGCCTCAAATGGAGCCATGCCAATACTTGCTTGATAACTGTTGTTGTAGGAAAACTCCACCAATTTTAAGAATTTGTCCCAACTTCTCTTGAAGTCAAGGACACAGAGTCTTAATAGATCTTCAAGAGTTTGAATAGTCCTCTCTGACTGTCCGTCCGTCTGAGGATGATATGCCGAGCTAAATCGTAAGCCTGTGCACATAGCTTTTTGCAAACTGACCCAAAATCGTGAAGTAAATCTTGGGTCTCAATCAGAAACTATAGATACCGGCATACCATACAGTCTTACACTCTCGTTTATATACATACGAGTAAGACATTCAAGTGTATAAGTTTCTCGTATCGGTAAGAAATGAGCAGACTTGGTCAATCTATCAACAATGACCCAAATCGTATCTATGCCTTGAGAAACATTAGGAAGATCGGTAACGAAATCCATAGTAATGTGCTTCCACTTCCATTCTGGAATTTCAAGTGGATGCAATGGACCTTTTGGTACTTGATGCTCCGCCTTGACTCATTGACAAGTTAAACACCTTGAGATAAACTTCGCTATCTCTCTCTTCATATTGTTCCACCAAAATGTATGTCGAAGATCATGATACATTTTGGTACTCCCAGGATGGATTGTAAACGGTGTGTTGTGTGTCTCCATCATGATTTTATACTTTAAATCAGGGTCGTTAGGAACATAAAGTTTGGAGTTGACTCGAAGTATTCCTTCTTCATCGATTCTTGCTTCCGGCATAGCACCTTCTTGTACTTTCTTCCTCATATGCATCAGCTCCGGGTCTATAGCTTAAGCAGCTTTAACTTTATCAATTAAAGTCGGTTCTACTCGTATATTCGCCATCATCACATGGGTCCCTATAGGTTTTAACTCTATCTCCATCATTTACAAGTCACACAAAATGGGCCTTTGCGTTGACAATATCGCACTCGCACTTGCATATGATCTTCTACTCAATGCGTCAGCTACCACGTTCGCTTTTCCAGGATGGTATTGGATGGTATGATCATAATCTTTCAACAGTTCAAGCCAACGTCGTTGTCGCATGATGAGTTCCTTTTGAGTGAAGAAATATTTGAGGCTTTTATGATCCGTAAAGATCTCCACTTTCTCCCCATACAAGTAATGCCTCCAAATTTTAAGTGCGAAGACAACAGCTGCTAACACTAGATCATGAGTAAGATAATTCCTCTCATATTATTTGAGTTATCTTGAGGCATAGGCTATAACTTTCCCATGTTGCATGAGAACACATCCTAACCCTTTACTCGAAGTATCACTGTAGATGACAAATCCCTCCGAGCCAGATGGTATTGTCAGAACAGGTGCTAAAATGAGTCTCCTCTTGAGTTCTTGAAAACTCTTCTCACATTCTTCACTCCAACCGAACTTTGTATCTTTCCAAGTCAGCTGAGTTAATAGAGTAGCAATTCAAGAAAATCCTTCCACGAATCTCCAAAAATAACCAGCTAAACCGAGAAAGCTACGTACTTCGGTCACTGATTTTGGTTGCTCTCAGCTTTGAATAGCTTTAATCTTTGTCGGGTCAACATATATTCCATGACTTGATACTACGTGCCCAAGGAATGCTACTTCCTCAAGCCAGAACTCGCATTTCTTCAACTTGGCATAAAGCTTGTATTCATGAAGCTTTTGGAGTGTCAGCCTCAAGTGTTGCTCATGATCTTCATGACTTTTGGAATAAATAAGAATGTCATCAATAAAGACGACCACAAAGTGATCCAAATATTCCTTGAATACTCGGTTCATCATATCCATGAAGGTAGTAGGAGCATTAGTCAATCCAAAGGACATGACTAGGAATTTATAATGCCCATACCGAGTTCTAAAAGCTGTCTTTGGAATGTTATCGGTTCTAATCTTCAATTGGTGATATCCGAAACGAAGATCAATCTTTGAAAAGAATTTGGCTACTTGCAACTGGTCAAACATGTCATCAATACGTGGCAATGGGTACCTATTTTTGATGGTGACTTGATTCAACTCTTGATAATCAATACAAAGTCGCATACTCCCATCTTTCTTCTTCACGAATAGAACAGGAGCACCCCAAGGAGACGTACAAGGATGAATGAAATCAATGTCTAATAATTCTTGCAATTGGGTCTTTAATTCCTAATGTTTAATAGGAGCCATTCGATATGGGGCTTTGGAAATGGGTTTTGTACCAGGTTCAAGGTCGATACAAAATTTAATTTCACGCTCTAGGGGTAGGCTAGGAAGTTCTTCAGGGAATACGTCAGGAAATTTATTAACAATAGAAATATCGTTCAAAAGTGACGTATTTTTGTTTAAATCTGTGACATGAGCTAAGAAAGCTTGACATCCATTTTTCAATAAACGAATAGCTTTATGGCTTGAAATAACTGTGATTAATTTTAATGGTTTGGTCGCTTGAATTCGAATAATAGGTTGATTAGGAATATGAAAACTAATAACCTTACGTAAACAATCAATTTTTTCATGATGAGTATTTAACCAATCAATCCCTAGAATTACGTCAAACGAAAGTATTTTTAAAGAAATAAGATCGACAGGTAATGTGCGATAACCGATTTGAACCAAACAAGACTTGTAAACAGTGGATGTAATGAAGGTTTCTCCCAACGGAGTTTCCACAGATAAGTCAAAGTCTAATTTCTCTGGAGTCAAATTTAATCGTTGAGCGCAAGTAGGAGAAATAAAAGAATGGGTAGAATCGGTATCAAATAAAGTATAGACTTCGCTAGAGTTTATGATAAGCTTACCCGTGATGACCTCATTCGGGTTCCTTGCTTTCTAGGAGGTCATAACAAATGCTTTCCCTTTCACTACCGGCTTTGACTTTTCTGGGACGGCCTTTGGTGCCTCCATCCTAGCTGAACTTATCTTCGGTGAACGAAAAAATCAGGCTAAGTGACCTTCTCTTCCACAATTATAACATGCTTTGGATGGCATCGCGCAGTTTGGACTGATGTGTCCCTCCCCTCCGTATTTGAAGCATATGATAGGTGGTCGTTCTCATTCCTTAACAATGGGTGCTGGTGCTGACGTCCTTCCATCATTGTTGAATGTCCTCTTCTTGAAATGTCCATTCTTATTATTTTGGCCCTGATTACCACCGAAGTGGTTACCATTTCTGGCCTATTGATTCCCTCCACGCTTGTTGTCACCGCTTCAATGACTGCTTTCCTTTGGTTGCGTTGACTCGTTATCGCACTCCACTAACTGAGCCCTATTTACAACATCTGAATACAAACACAGTTTATGAGAAATAAGATGTTAACGTATCTCCAACTTCAAACCTCTTAAAAACATCCACGTCATTCTCTCTTCATTATCCACCAAGTGGGACGCAAACCGGGACAACTCGACAAACTTGGCTTCGTACTGCGACACGGTCATATTATTTTGCTCCAACTTGATGAATTCTACCTCTTTTATATGACGAATACTTTCGGGAAAGTACTTGTCATTGAATAGTTCTTGGAACTTTTCCCAAGACATCTTCAGTGCGGCAGGTTGAGTACGCTTTACCAATTCCCACCAGTAATCCGCCTCTCCTCGCAACATAAAGGCAGCAAAGGAAACCTTTTGCTCCTCGGAGCATCCCAAGACATCAAATATCTTGGTGTTCTGCTTTATCCATGCTTTCGCCTTAAGTGGTTTTGGCTCTCCAATAAACTCCGGTGGTCCCAGCTCCTTGAACTGTTTAGCGGTGACCATCCGAGAGTTTCCAGTGTTTCCGTCTATATTTTGGACAGGAGCCGCTCTCGCCTGTTGTTGCATGAATTGCATAAAGCCTCTGAACATTCCATCATTCATCATTTGCTCAGTGTTGTTGTTTGCATGAGGATTGTCGCCTTCCTGATGCACATTATCATGATTATTGATATGTGGTGAATCAACGGTCGCCTGTGCTCCATTGCTATTCTCAACATTCTCAGATGTTATTTTCAGATACTGCCACAAAAAAAAAGGTTAATTGACATGTAACATATTATCCCTATATTCTGACCGACTAATTAAATACCAAAAAAAAACTTAGGTAGGTCATACTAGCGAAGGAATTCCTTGTCTCTCCCCTCGTAGTTCTATTCTCACATCTTAGCCAGGGATCATATCCTTAAGCTTTGATACCAACTGTGACGCCCCCAAAATTAGGTATACATTACCCATCTTGAGTTACCAGATACATGGTACTGAATTCAAATACAACTTAATAATACAACTGTCTTGTGCAATACGACAAAATATAAACTATGAGTTTGAATACAAATATTATCTACTAGAGATTATACAAACTCAAAAGGAGTCCTTATTACAATTATTATCACACTATTTCACAGAATAGTGAGGACTACTAATGCACCATTTAGGACCATCACTCTGTTCCCCGACTAGTCCCAGCTACGTTCTCATTTCCTGAAGAGAACAGTGAAAGAGAGGGTGAGCTCAACTAGCCCAGTAAGAAATATTATGACTAAGATAATGCAGAATAATTTATCGTTAGCCTTCAACAGTGTTAAACTGATAAAATATAATAACTATCAAGTTTAACTGCAGCGGAACAAGCAATCCATTAGAAGAGTCAAGTAGGAAATAAAATCTATTATCTTCTATGATTTAAAAGGTTTTTCATCACTTTTATTGCTGGGACTCAACTTAATAAATAATCCACATCATCGAATGACCCCTGCACTACGGCCAAGGATATTCTTTGGTATCACGACCACAAATTATCCATGCACTTCGGGCCAAGGACATTCGTGTATTCATTAATGGTCATGATCATGCCAACAACTGTCCATCAATGCACTACAGGCCAATGAGTACTTTTATCACATCATTTGTAACATTACGGTCATGATTACAATCAATAATCCCAGTCAAAATCATACCAAGTCCATCTACGCACTACAGACCACGCAGTTGTTAGGTTTGTAATATTCATATGTATGTGATCAAATTGCATAAATTAGCGGAGCGAGTAAAAATCGAGTTTAAAAATTTACAAACCATATACCCGGATCACCCTTTATGCATAATTATTAATTAAACGAAAAGATAAAGAATAAAATCATACCCTTGAAGATCGAGCTTCCTCAGGTACAAGTTCACCTCCAAATCCTTTCACGTTCAACTTGAATCCACCGGGTTTGGTTCCTTCCTTTGATCAACGTTAGTCACCCAAGTGTTTGGCCTCTAGAGGTGATCCACCAAGGAAGAATAAAAATTCAAGAAGATGGGTGGTTGGCTAAACCCTAGTTTTCTATCTCTATAAAAAAGAACGTACTCTCCAACAAATTGGAATTATGTCGTATGTTGTAAAAGTCAACAACCCCCATCACCCATAATAAGACTCCTCTTATTTATAGATGTGGGCAACCCACCTTAACAATTAAGGAATTGTGTTTTAATTAGTTAAATTATTTTAATTAATTAAGCTCCCTAATCTTATTAGGGATAATTAATTAAACTCCTTTAACTAATTTTCCTTCCTAATCCAATTAGGAATAAATGAGAGTACTTATATTAAATTAATTCCTAAACTCTTTTAGAAATTAAAATAATAATAATTGTAATAATATTAATAAGACTCCTCTTATTAATTTATATTTAATATTTCTAAAATATTAAATAATAATATTAAGCTATTTAATTTATTCTATCACCATAGATTAAATTAAATATACATAACATATTATTACGATTATGCCATTAACTTCTTAAATAATTATTCTTCCTTTTATGGTGTGACCCTTTAGGTTCTCCATATTAAACCTGGGTTGTGAATAAATCAATTAGAATAATTCTAATCTTATTTAAATAAATAAATTAAATAATTAATTTATTTAAATAAATAATATTTATTCTACAATAGGATAAGCCTCCTAGCGATCAACGACTTTCCGGATAATATAGATTTCAACATTAATCATAAAAGAACCTTTGAGTAAATAGTTACCGTGACAATTCAATCCTTCCACCATACAATGTCCCAATTAAATATAAGACATGGAATTATCACAAGTCTTATTTTATTTAATTATATGTATTTCGACTCTTAAATGCACAACTCAAATAATGCAAATTAGAAACTCCTTTCTAATTTCATTACGCTTGTAACCAAGGACTCTTTGGGTTGTCATTTATCGAATCACATAGGACATTTCTCTTCTTTTATTAGAAGTGGTAGATTCTTTATTGATCATACATTATCTCCATGTACAACTTATTATACCCAAACATACCCTTTGATATACCTTAAGGGTCTTAAGGAATAAGTCAAAGTATAACTCATCATACACAAGATACTATGATGATCTCAAGTCCAAGGATTACTTGTACTACTATCACTACAGGAATTCCTATTGACAGTGCAAGTAAAAAACTCCATTAGGTATTCCTTAGCGAGCCACGCTCAATGAACTTATTCTCTAATAAGCACCTACATACTTGCTTTAGTGTGTCCACACAAATGATCATGAGATCAATCATCCTCATCCAATGAAAGCAAAGAACGTATGTACCAATCTATCCGGATTCACTAATCCCCAATTTAGTAATCCAATGATTGGGAACTATTTTAGTTTTAAGCTTTCTAAGAATTTAGATCTCATTAGAATGATCATCATCATTATTCTAAAAGCATTGCTTAAAACTATTGGTTTATCACATATTATAAAACAGCATCATGTAGATAATTTAAAAGCCTTTAATAAATTAATACTTTTTATTAATAAATGAATAAGATTGTTACAAAGTATATGCTTTATCATCAAACATGATTGGCTTGTGTGCATACTACTTTCACAGATGACTTTCAACAAAATATAAACATGAGGATGATGACAATGATATAAGAATTCAATAAAACAAGTTCAAGAAATAATTTATCTAGGAACTGATAATGTCCAAATTTTCAACATAATACTTCTTTGTAGAGTAAAATTCAAGAATGCTCAGAAGAATATTTCCATGTAAAGATACTGGATGAAGCGCAAATATCAAGGATATTCCACTAATTTCATGGGTATAGAAGTCAAAGTTTTAACTAACTGAGTATAATAAAGAATGGAATAACAAAAGAAATCACCATGCATGTGATAAACCGCACAGGTAGGTTATTCCAACAGAATAATAAAGGATGGAACCAGTCCCATAAAATGCAATCGACATGATATTTCGACGAGAATAATAAATAATGGAACCGGTTCCTACCAGAAACGCACGCACGGTGATATTCCGATAGAATAATAAATAATGGAACCAGTCCTGTAAACGCACGCATATGATATTACGACGAGAATAATAAATATTGGAACTGTGTTCATAAACGCACGTACGTGATATTCAAGCGGAATAATAATAAAGAACGGAATATTATAAGAATGTCACCATGAATAGGGTAGCCCGCGTATATAGGTTATTCCAACAAAATAATAAATAATGGAATAACAGAAGTTCTCTTCATGAGTACAATAAATAACATCCCTTACCGTAAAAGAAACTAAATATAAGAGTAGGGAAGTAGTAGAATACTTTTCTATAGGTTCTCTTATAATTCTCTCTCTAGAGTTTCAGTAAATTCGTAAGAAATAATGATGGAATGAGCTTCTATTTATAGAAGAATGGACTGCATAGTAACTAACTTATGAACGGTCCAGATTGATTTACTTTAAACGGACGATCCATATTGGTTTATTATTAAAACTTAAAACAACGGTCCAATTTGATTTAATATTAAAACTTTAAACCAGCGATCCATATTGATTTACTATTATAACTTCCATCAGCGGTCCATATTGATTTACTATTATATCTTCAACCAATGGTCTGAAAAATTAGAACATCTCCTCATGGAATAATATTGCACCCAAAAATGATTTGGATAGAAAATAAATATATCTTACGGGTGAATAGTATCCCGTGAATAGTAACTTGTGAATAGTAACTCATGAATAGTAACTCTTGAATAGTAACTCATGAATAGTAACTCGTGAATAGTAACTCGTGAATAGTACTCTGACACAAAAAGTGTCCCGAATACCCAATTGAACAATATATCCTCTAGGCATCAATTATACTAACACAAATAAGTCCAACATAATGGAACTATAAAATTCATCTTTAATCAACACGAACTTATTCATCATTAATATTATAATTCACAATATTTAACAACCAGGTCGTTCCCAGGAAAGAGGGGGCTCTCTGATAAGGATTTCTCCTTATTGGCGCGCAATTAGGTGACCAAACCTCTCATTGATATAATTCCTAGACATTGTCAATATTTCAAATAATAATATGAATAACTTTGCCGTCTCAATTATTGATTTAATAATATATCATATAATGCAGATGACACTGTAACAATAATTGAATCAATAATATGAGAAATATGATGCAACAATTATTATAGCAATAATTGAGTATAGCTGAGTGACTTCTCACGTAAGCATCAATAATCAATACCGTGTGCTACTATGCAACTATGTGTATTACTGTACTTTTACTACCGGGTAGTTCAACAGTTTTAACGGTAACACCTCCGCCGTTATTTTCATAAAGTATTTTTGTCATTTTATCAATCTAACAATAATTTCGTTGTGGGGTCCACTAATGATTGTGTCGTTGTACGAATATTCCTCTACCAATCGAATATTATATAACAACTTGCGTACTTTGCAAAATTTATAAATATTACCCACAACTATAACATTATATCAAATTAATACCATAATATTCAAAAATATAATTCGAAAAAATTATTCTTTATTCATAAAAGATGGGGTCTTACACTACATACTATACATGCGAATCATAGTCGTTGTTGCGATTATCACCCATCACAAAAACTGAGTTTTCTGGTACACGCTGCACCACAGTATAAAAACATCAGTTTCATAATCAATATTGGTTGGCCAGTAACAGTTCATTTCTATAAAAATCATCTATACTTGTTGACAAACATCAATATTTTAGTACTTGTTTAAAATCATCTATTTCAAAATACTTTAGAATACCATCAATTACTTCTTTTTTTTTTAATTTCTTTGATCTGTTGTACTTGTTTACAAACATCAATATTTTTTTATGTTTATTCTCAGTCATCGACATTGGAAATGAAGGAGTATATAAGACTTCAACTATAAAAAAATAAAATAATAATTCTAACGCCAATTAAAGTGACGTTGCATCTTACTCTTCTTTTTTACAAATTTGTTTTTTTTTAAACTTTTTTATATAAAATAAGGATAAAATTGATATTACATTAATATGGTTCAAATTAACTTATTAGGAATGACTTATAAGTCATTTTTAAATAATCAGATTCGATTTAGTTCATAAAACATAATAAAAAAAATTTATCTTTTATGTTTTCTCTTATAACTAATAGTATTATAATTTAATTTTATAATATATTTGGGAAAAAGGTAAAAGGAGAACTAGGAATAGCTAGGGGTATACCATTACTATTCTTCTTTTTATGTTTTATTTTTAGACTTAAAATATGTTCATGATTTAAGTTACTCCTCCATCTATGAATAAAAGTTCCAATTATTTTATGTAATCTCAAGTTAAATATTTACTTATATTAAATAATTTAATTTTTTACAATAATTTTTGTGTAATATCCTTAGTATTAAATGTCATATTTTTATTATTTATAAATATTTATATAATATCACTAGTCGTGTATAGAAAAATATGCAATTAGATGAGAATTTAAATATGAATAATTTTATCATTTGACGTGTTTTTTAAATTCGCATAAAATCAATCACCATTTTCATTCTCGAAGTGAGAGAGTAATTGCAAGTATATCCTACTTCTATCTAAAAATAGGAAACATTGGAAGCATAGATATAATAATCAAGCTTGATGAGGTTGGATTTATTTGGGTCAGAGGCCCGGAACTAAAATGTTTGGCAATCGGTAGTCACGAGTACATCGGTTGTCATTGGATTTCATCTAATATTTAAATATGAATATTTTTTATAAATATTTATATGAATATTTATATATATATATATATATATATATATTTATCTCTAAATATTCATATAAATATTTATAAACAAATATTTATTTATAAATTTATAAATATTTTAATTAAACTTTAGATATGAATATTTTTATAAATATTTATATGAATATTTAAAGATAAATTTATAAATATTTATATGAATATTTGTTTAGATATATATATATATATATATATATATATATATATATATATATATCATAGTTACTTTATATATATTTAGTTTAATGTTGAGATTTGTTTTGTATTTTATTTAGTTTGAGAAGAAATTTTTAAAAGAATATGTATATATGTATGTATGTATACATATATATATATATATACACACACACACACACACATATCAGTAGAATAAATTTAAAAATATTGGAGACTACAAGTTATGGCGCTAGTTTAGTTAACGGGCAAAATGCAAAGTCGACCACTGAACTTTAAGAGTTTTTGGGTATTGAGCCCTTTTCTTTTGGTCAACGCAAATTGAGCCACTTTTTATTAAAAAAATTGGAGTTTGAGCCCCAGGCGCCACATGTGCATTGACTTCCTACGTGGCGCCTACATGGCAGCTATGATGTGGATATTTTTAATTTTATTTTACACATGGCAGCTATGATGTGGACATTTTTGAAATTTTTCCATAAAACATGTAGTTGCAAAGATTTGAACTTGGAACCTCAAGCTTGGAAATATGGCCCAATAACCAACTGAGCTACACAACCAAGTTGTTATGATTTTGCAAGGATTAATATTTATAACTAAAAAATTAGATCCCCAAATTAAAATAAAACAGATCTCCCCAAATTACTACTACTACTACTACTACTACTACTACTAGTACTATTATTATTATTGTTGTTGTTGTTGTTGTTGTTATTATTATTATTATTATTATTAGTACTACTATTATTATTGTTGTTGTTGTTGTTATTATTATTGTTATTATTATTATTAGTACTATTATTATTATTATTATAACAATTTCTTGCAATTTCTTTTAATTTTTTCCTTGATGAGTTCAACAATATTTTCTTTAGTTCATGCTACCTTCCATTTGCATATTGATTATTTTACACCTAAATTATATCACTCCCTACACTTCAACATAAGAAAAAATAATTGTAGTTTCACGTATAATTTTGCTACTTTCCAAGTTCCTCGTATAATCCATCTACAATTCAAGTAGTAGTAGTAGTTTGGGGAGATCTGTTTTATTTTAATTTGGGGATCTAATTATTTAGTTATAAATATTAATTATTGCAAAATCATAACAACTTGGTTGTGTAGCTCAGTTGGTTATTGGGCCAAATTTCCAAGCTTGAGGTTCTAAGTTCAAATCTTTGTAGCTATATGTTTTATGGAAAAATTTCAAAAATATCCACGTCATAGCTGCCATGTAGGCGAGCCTAGGGCTCAAAGTCCAAATTTTTTAATAAAAAGGGGCTCAATTTGTGTTGACCAAAAGAAAAGGGCTCAATACCCAAAAACCCCAAAAGTTCAGTGGTCGACTTTGCATTTTACCCTTTAGTTAACTAATAAATTAGAATGGCTCAATGGTAGTATAATGGTCCAATAACCCATAGGTCTTAGGTTCAAAACCTAGATGTGATATTTTTGCTTCTTATGCTATATATATATATATATATATATATATATATATATATATATATATATATATACCCATCTTAAATCTCCACATTAAACTAAATATATATAAAGTAACGATGAATATTTATATAACATAAATATTCATATAAATATTTATGCATGAAATACAACTATATTATCTTATAATAATAACACACTAATTTGTCGCTTTATTCTATGATATATAAGATCGTTAGTAAGGAAAGACCTGTTTGACTTCTTTGTTTTTCCTTTTTCCACAAGCGCTAATTATTATATCAATTCTTTTTTACAAAATAAAAAAGCCGTAGATTTTCTAAAACAATAACATTAATTATTCCTTATTTTAAAATGTCCAATATTAAAAAACTAATTAATTAACTTGGCTACTAATTTACATTATAATCTTCTATATATGGATCATGTATGATCATCGATATGTCATTTAATTATTTCATTACCAATTTACATCAAAAAAGTGTTCGATCGCCCATTAATTATTTGTTGTAAAAAGAAGAAGATAATTGAAAATAATAACTTATACTATATTCCAAGGCAAAATAAATAAATTAAAGAACAAGTAAGATACATATCATAATTTTGTAAGTATTTGACATATATAAGCGTAAATTATAGTGTTATTATTTTTATTTATTTATTTATTTATTATTATTATTGTTATTAGTTTTATTATTATTGTTATTATTATTAATTTATTATTATTATTATTATTATTATTATTAGTACTATTATTATTATTATTATTATTATTATTATTATTATTATTATTATTATTATTATTATTATTATTGTAGTATATAACTTTCTGAGATTATATTAATGGTATGTAGTGAAGGAGAAGAAAGGGATATATGGGAGAAATCTCATGTTTTAATATAAATATTAATCCTTGCAAGATATTAACGGATAACTTGTGTTGCTCCAGCGATCAAATGACCAAAGTTCCAAATGATAGGTCACATGTTCGAATATGTTCTACATTTGGACATAATTTTTAAATACTAAATACGAATATTTTTTGACAATTCTCCGAATACTGAATATGGTCTTACAAAAACACGCTTATTGAGATTATCTTAATTTAAGGCAACATTTTAATAGTCGTTCCAAAAAGTTGTATAAAATATGCAATGAAAATAAAAAATGTTGCAAATGAATGTGGTCCATATTAGGCAACGAAATATAGCAACAAAAAAACTTTCGTTGCCTATGATGAGGAGAAATCAAGTGGTTAGAAATTTTGCAACAAATTTCTAACGAATTTTGTTTCCAAATTTTGCAACGACTTATAAATTTCGTTGCAAAAAGTGAAAGCCTAACACAATCTGCAACGAAGGACAAGTTTCGTTGCTAAACATACACTTTTATCAACGACTTATAAAGTCGTTGCTCTCAAAATCGTTACTACATTTTCATTTTTAGCAACAAAAAACTTTCGTTGCCCGTGATGACGGAAAATCAAGTGGTAGAAAATTTTGCAAAATCTAATTTCTAACGAACTTTTTCCCATGATGAATTAGCAAGCGAAATTTTGCAACGACTTATGAATTTCGTTGCAAAAAGTGAAAGTCGACACAATCTGCAACGAAGGACAACTTTCGTTGCTAAACATATACTTTTAGCAACGACTTTATAGGTAAAGGCCCATTTTTTAGCAACGAAATTGTTGCTAAAGGCCCATTTTTTTGTAGTGTGAACCGGTTAAATGCTAGATCTAGCTAGATCTAGTGAAAATACTTCAAATACAACTATACAAACAAAATAATCGGTGCACAACCAAGCAATATTATGTATATAACACACACACACACACACACACACACATATATATATATATACGTTAAAATAGTAAATAAACATATATCTAAGAAGATCTTACGTATTTACCAAAGATATGAACAAAGAGGGGCTAATAACCTCTGCAATGAAGCTGAAAACTTCCAAGAACTTGTATTCAATATGTAGAAAGTTGATATAATAAGGTTTATATGTATAAAAGTGTATGGAACTCTGATTTACAGTGTTTGGGATCAAGATTCAAGCTATTTCTCTCTAGCTCTCAAATTTCTCTCTCCAATTTTTTTAGATCCTCTAGAATATGCTGAAAAGTGAGCTGGAGGTGCTGTTGATTTGGGCCAGCCGCAGGCCTAGTCGGTCCCACAACCTTGAAGTGCGTTCATTCGATCGCGGTGTAGGCTACTGAAATGTTCGTATAATGTAATTCGAGAATTATTGGGAGATGTGCCATACCATTGCGAAAAGCTCTTTCCGAGAGCTATGCAATGATATCGAACTTATAACGACCGAGAAATTCGGATCCTTTGTAAAATACTTGAAAGAATTAAATAATGAATAAATAATATTATTTGTTATTATTATGTGTTAATAAGATGCATGTCGTTCTATAACCTAAAAATGTCAGAACATCGTAGTATTTGAACCACGTGAATGAATTAAAGTGTTTTAATTTCCAAGATGAAAATAAAAGTTTTTCGAGAAAGTTTACAAAAAACACTATTCATCATTTATCGCTTGGGAATTATTTTTGAACTTCCGAGAAATACGTAACTTATAATATCGAAGAGAGATGGATTATTTAATAATATTCTAAGTATGGAAAACGCAATAATTCGCATGCGGACTTAAATTGAGAGCATTGGAAAATTAATGTCTAAAGAATGAACTTGTGTAATATAGTAGGATGTGCAAGCTTATTAAGCATTAAGGGACAAGCCCAAGTTGTAACAATATCAAGCCTAAGTGTATATTATGATAAGCCCAAAGTAAATCAAAGCAAGCCCAACGATTAGTTAATTAATTTAACAACCAAGCCCAATGGATGATCCATTAATTAAATAGGATCCATGGGGCAACCCATGGGTGTAGTAGTGGGCAAGTACTTTATGTGATGAGCAAGAAAGAGGAGTGGCTAGCAAGATTACTTAGTAGTTAAGTAGATGAATAGTAAGGAGGTTAGTTTAAGGAGGTGGGATGACATAAAGACCATTATACCCTAGCTTAGAGACTTTTATAAATAGCTGGCTCATTGTTTTATTTGTTGCTTGTTATTTCATCCAACAAACTCTCTCACAAACAACTTAATTGTTAGAGCAAATAAGCACTTTGAGCTTAACCTTTCATTAGTAGATTTCCAAAGCAAGAGAAGTAATCTTCAAAGGTAATTGATCTTGTCTCTTCTATCTCTATCATGGTAGGTTGATAAGAGAAGTGTAAACTAATGAACTTAGATGTTAAGAACATAAGACAAGTTGATAAGCAATGGAACTAAGACGAAGAAGTTATGAATAAGTAACTTGAATCTAAATAAGTTATGAACTTATGGAATACACATATGAGATGGTCATATGATTAACTTAAGAAGTTATGTGAATAATAAGATATAAGCATGTAGCTTGAATGACTTAATTAAGAGTAAGTCATAAGGAAATGAAAGTCTTGTATTGTATATTTTGTTAAGTTATGAACTTATAAGAAATAAGCTATAACCTAAATTGAATATAAGTTGTTGTATCATGTAAGTTGAGATGTCTGGATAATGAAATGATTTTATTTGGTAGGATGAACAAATCACTAATAATGGAATTTTACCGGAATTAACACGATTGGACGATAAACATCGAATTTATGAAATTCTCGGAATGGAAGTCGTATTTTGTATTTGAACTCAGAAACGTTGGTTTTCGATGGAGACAAGTCATATTTGACATTATAGAGTTGCGGACTCAAAAATGACCAACTTTTGACTTAAAAAGAAGAAACGAGCGTTGAACGTTCACAAACGTTTATCATTTTCATTAAAAATGGACTAATAGGTGAAATTTTAGCAAACGAAATCAAATAGATAAATTTCTTGTATGAACACATAGAGTAGGTGATTTGTGAACCGTAGGCTCTTGAACGAGCAAATTCGGACTTATAATGAAGTAGTTATGTAAGACCCCGAAATTTTTTAAATAAAAAGGAATTTCCTTTATTTATTATTTTGAAATAGTAAGGGTTGATTTGATTAATGTGGATAGTTAAGGGTTAAATATGCAAATATTTCAAATTAAGCAAGTGGTTATAAAATATTCATTATCGTCGGGGAATATTCGTTTGGTCGTGGAATATTCGCAAATCTTTGTCGGAATATTAAATGCTGACCAATAGCCTTGACCATGTGTGGGGCCCATAACGAAAAGTGATTGGATGAAGAAAGCGACAAATATAAGTTGTTTTTAAATAACTTGCGTAGTTATTACAATTATCTTGTTTGAATACCCGGTGGTTAAAACACACTAATACGCGTTGTTGAACAAGTAGCACTTGGTATTGCACCAATTATTGATTCTTACGTGAAAGGCACTACTCAATAATGGTTACGATAATTACTTTATTCGATATTTTTTATTGAGTTAATAATTCTTTGCGTTGATATTTTATATTCTTTGTTGTTTCAATAATTGTCATTACACAAGATCTTTCATTATCGAAGCAATAATTCATATTATCTGAATAATATTATTAGATAACATTATTGGCAATGTCTAGAAAGTTACATAAGGAGAGGTTTGGTCACCTAATTGCGCCGCCAAGAAGAAGAAAAATTCTTATTGAAAGCCCCTCTTTCTGAACCGCCTGCACGGTTGTCAATATTGTGATTACGTAATATTATTTGTGAATAATTAATTATTGATTTATATGATGAGGAAAATATTGATTTTATGTGGATATAGATGGAGAAAATTTTTAAAATGACAATTGTTGAAAATTAATATTTTATCTTTTACGATAAAATAATTCATTTAAATATATTATTTTAATAATATATTAACGGTGATATTTTACAACGAATGTGGGATATATGAGTATACGAGGAGGAAAAGTATTTTTGTTGCAATAAATGTTTAAAACATGTTAAACATGTCGGTGGACCCCATTTATTGACTGAAATTTGATTATAGCCTGTAAAATTGCCCGTTTGTGGATTTCGGTCAATTTCTGATTAACATTTGGAAAAACTTTCTTCTGCAAAGTTGTAGAGAATTGAATTTCCTATAAAAACTCGCGAGATTCGAATTTTCTGATGAAAGGGCTATTTATTATGAATTATTGAAGTTCGAGTTCAAATAATTGATTTTTGGAAGTTTAAAATATTTTAATTACAAAACGTTTTTTCATTTTTGAAACTCATTTAACATGTGGTTAGGAGGCTGAATTCAGATTGTTAGTGTGCGTATGAAGTTGTGGAAAAATTATAATATATTATATTAAATTTTACTTTTGGTGTTCTAGCGATTTCTATAAATAGGGTGCTTAGGTTAGAATTGAAAATCACACTTGTAAACGAAGTTTTCTCTCTATATTATCGAGCGTATTCTTGTGAGTATTTTGAGTATACTTTGAGTATTGCTATACTGGTGCAAGTCCAAGTCAAGTCATGCCTATATCCTGTGTTTTGATAGAAGTCTTGATCTTTTCGAGGTAACGGATATTATTTTTTTCGTAATGATATTATTTCTTCAATATCATTATCTTTGAAATGTTGATCTGAAGTTTTATCAAATTTGAAACTTTTTCATGTCGGGTTACTATTCATGGGTTACTATTCATGAGTTACTATTCACGAGTTACTATTCATGAGTTACTATTCACGATTACTTATTCACGAGTACTATTCATGAAGCGTGAAAATGTTTTTGTGGAATTTCTATCTTTTGGTGTCGGAGTTACTATTCACGTGATACACACACGTATTCACGATATCTGATCTGGTACTATTCAATAGAAAAATAAAATTTCTTCTTTTAAGTCCAAAAACATCTATTACGGATACTAACTCGATTGTATCCATGTTTTGATCATTCTTGAATTTTACACCACTATGATTATTTTTGAGGTATTTTTGGCGTGGATAAAACCAAGTACTAATCCTTAATCCTTAATCCTTGTCATTTTGTTTCACTTTGGATTCGTTTCTTTAAAAATATTTTTCATCATCCTCGGTCTTAAATGATGATATTATTGAATATCTTTGGCACAGAGTGCAAAGATGAATGATTTCTGAAGAATATCTTTGGCACAGTAGTGCAAAGATGAACAGTGTTGAGATGAACATGACCATTGATTAATATATTTTGGCTGTAGTGCAAAGATGAGCAGTGTGTTTAAATGAACATGACCCGGTGATGAATATCTTTGGCTCAGAGTGCAAAGATGAATATTTGATTCGAGATGTATATTGATTGATGTTAAAGGGATAAAATATTGATGATGGATCTGTTAAATTCATAGATTATAGTAGATTTCATTCTCTACGTAACTCTTCTATGAATTATTATTTCATTGCGAATATTGATCTCAAACTTGTTGTCTATTGTTTTCATCGATTTTTTTCCTGTTGAAGACTAACGATAATTTGTTGTATATTATCTTAGTCATAATATTCTTCTTCGGGCTAGTTGAGCTCACCCTTTTCCTTGTTGTTCCATTTTTCTTCTCGGGAGGCGAGAATGTAGCGAGTACTAGTCGGGGTATGGAATGAAGGTTCTAGAGAGAGTTGTTTAGTAGTCCTCACCATTTTGTAAAATAATGAATCAATAATTATGATGGGGATTTATTTGCATGTGGATATTGTCTGAAGACAATATTATATTTAAACTCATTAAGATATATTGTCGTATTTCACACGACATTTGTATTATTGAAGTTGTAGTTTGCTTTTTGTACCATGTATTTGGCGACTCGAGAATGGGTGTTGTGTATACCTATTTTGGGGCGTCCACGGTTAATATCGAGCCATAAGTAAAGAACCCCAAGCCTCTCATTTGGTGACTTCACATTGATGGGGATGCACCGCGGACTCTCTCCGTAGGGGCCGCCCGTTTTCTTGATGTGGCAAACCGATAGAGTACCATTGTGAGGTCTTTGTGGTTGAAAGCACCATGAGAGTCACAGTTTGGTATCGAGCTTAGGGATATGATCTCGGCGGAGATCGGGAATAGAACTAGGAGGGAGAGACGAGTAAATCCTTCGCTAGTGTGTCCTACCTAAGCTTATTTGTTAGTTGGTCAAGATATATAGGGATATTATGTGATATATTGATTTCCTTAATTAACCCTTGTTTTATGGCGGATTTGAGAATGTCGAATTGAGAATATTAATAGTGGAGTAAATGAGACCGTGGAGATGCTGTGACTTACCAACGAGGAGAACGTGCAACAGTTGGCAATGTTCCTCCCCGTGAACAACACCACCGAAAGAGATGATGAACGAGGGATGTTTAGAAGCTTTTTGCGCTTCATGCAAAATCGGATGAGGGAGACTTCGTGTTCAAAATACGGGGAGGAAATGATAGCAATTCACGGGTGGTCACAACCAAGCGCTTCAAAGAGTTGGGACCACCGAGTGCAGGAAAGCCGGATCCGATTAAAGCGGAGACGTGGGTCAAACAAATTACCAAGATATTCGATGTCTTGGGATGCGGAGGAGAACAGAAAGTTCCATTCGCCACCTTTATGTTCCGTGGCGAGGCGATTCATCGGTGGGAATCAGGAAGCGTACCCATCCAAATTGCACTCAAAGATGTCATGGGAGACGTTTGAAGCAGTTCAATGACAAGTACTTCCACGAAAGTATTAAATCATATGAAGGAAGTGGAGTTTATTAGACTAGAGCGAATAACATGACGGTGTCCCAGTACGAGGCGAAGTTCGCGGAGTTATCCAGGTTTGCACCTCATTTGGTGGAGAATGAGGAACGTATGACGCGGATGTTTCTGAGAGGTTTGAAACCCGACATACGTCAGTATCTCATTTCTCATAAATTTTCTTTCTTATTCAGATGTTGTCAGCGAGGCTCGATTGTTAGAGCGAGATAACGAGTACGTTCAACCGAGGGACCATAACCAGGATCATACCGAAGATAGCAGTCATCAGAATAACGATAACCAGCGGAGAAAGAAGAATACAGACAAAGGCGGTAACCACTCTGGTGGTAATCGTGGCCATGAAAATAGAAGAAGCGAGTCGGGAGGAGATTTTAAAAAGAGGAGATTCAACAACGACCATGTGAAGACATCAGCGCCAAGAGAGCAACTAGTTTTAAGGAGGAGAACGACCACCTACGTATATTACACAAATGCGGGAAAGAGGGACATATCAGCCCAAACTGCCCACAACAGTTTAAGGTATGCTATAATTGTGGAAAAGAAGGACATATCGCTCGAGATTGTACGATATCGAAACCCAGTCCAGCGAGAATGGTGACTCAAAAGGATGTCCCAGAAAAGTCAAAGTCAACGGTTCTTGGAAGAGCGTTTGTCGTGACCGGTCAAAATGCAAGGAACCCAAACGAAGTTAGCACGGGTTAGTTAATTATAAATTCTTGCGAAGTTTATACCTTACTAGATACCGGTTCTACCCATTCTTTTATCTCTCTTGCTTGCGTTCAACGTTTGAACTTGACTACGGAGAAATTAAACTTTGACCTATCTATGGAGACTCCATTAGGAGAAACTTTCATTACATCCGTTGTTTAAAAATCTTGCTTGATTCAAGTTGGCACTATCACATTACCTGTTAACCTTATTTCTATAGAGATATTTGCTTTTGATGTGATTTTAAGGTTAACTACTCATCATGCCAAATTGATTGCTTTTGTAAGGTTGTTAGTTTTCATATTCCTAAGCAACTTTTGTTATTCAATTCAAGCAATCAAACCATTGTAGTCAAACATTTTCATATCAAGCCATGAAGTCATTCGTTTATTACGGATGTCAAATTTTCTTAGTCCATGTTATGGATTTGAATAAAGACACGCCGATTTGAATAATATTCCTGTTGTTATTGATTTTCCCGACGTATTTCTGAAGAATTTCGCTTGGCTTACTCCCAAAGCGATATTAAATTTTGTATCGACTTTGAACCCTAGACAAAACTCATTTCTAAAATCTCATATCGAATGGCTCCTATTGAACTTCGAGGAGTTAAAAATTCAACTATAGAATTTGGTACACGAGCCTTTATCTTGTGACTTCCTTTGTGGGAATTCACCGCCGAACTCTCTCGTAGGGGCGCCATATTCATGCGATAGTAAATCGATAGGTGTCATTGTGACGTCTTATCCAAGATTGGGATATGTGTCACGATTGAGAGCAACCTAAGTCGAAGTAATCGAAATACGTAGCTTTCTAGGCTTAGTGGGTTATTATCGGAGATTCGTGGAAGGATTTTCTTGAATCGCTACTCCATTAACTTAGCTGACTCGTAGAGATACAAAATTCGAATGGAGCAAGGAATGTGGCAAGAGCTTCGAAGAACTCAAGAGGAGACTCATTTCAGCACATGTTCTGATCATGCCATCCTGGAAAAACGAACGTGGTAGCTGACGCGATGAGTAGAAGATTATATCGGAACGAAAAGTGCGATGATGTCAAGTATACGACAGAGCCAACTTTAATAGAAAAGTTAAGATTGCTCAAGCCACCGAATCTTGAGTTGATGCGTATGAAGAAGAAAATACAAGAAGGAGCTATTCCTAAGCGAGAATTGATACTTGAGTCCACTCTAGACTTTGAGTTCTAACGACTGATTTGAAGTACAAGATTATGATGGAGGCACACAATCGCCATTTGCAATCCATCCTCGAAGTACTAAAATGTATCGTGATCTTCGACATATACATTTTGGTGGAACAATATGAAGAGAGAGATTGCAAAGTTTATCTCGATGTGTTTAACTTGCTAACGTGTAAAGGCGGAGCATCTTGTACCTAAGGGTCCGCTTGCAACCACTTGAGATTCCGAGAATGGAAGTGGGAACACATTACTATGGATTTCGTTACGGTCTTCCTACGGTTTCTCAAGGCATTAATGCTATTTGGGTTATTGTTGATAGATTAACCAAGTCTGCTCATTTCTTTCCGATACGGGAGACTTATTCACTTGAACGTCTTGCTAGTATGTACGTGAATGAAATTGTGAAGTTGCATGGCATGCCTGTATCCATAGTTTCGGATCGTGACCCAAGATTCACTTCAAGATTTTGGGTTAGCTTGCAAAAAGCTATGGGCACGAATTTACGATTCAGTTTGGCATACCATCCTCAAATGGATGGGCAATCAGAAAGGACTACTCAAACTCTTGAAGATATATTAAAACTCTGTGTCCTAGATTTCAAAGGAAGTTGGGATAAGTACTTTCCATTGGTGGAATTCTCATACAACAATAGTTATTAAACAAATATAGGCATGGTTCCATTCGAAGCATTATATGGACGAAAATGTCGTTCTCCAATATGTTGGGATGAGGTGGGTGAAGCAACATTGTTGGGACCCGAGTTAAGTACGTATGATGACTCACCGAAAAGATCCAAATGATTCGACAACGATACAAAAACGGCACAAGATCGACAAAAGAGTTATGCGGATCTTCATCGAAAGGACGTGGAATTTAATGTAGGGGATCATGTATTGTTGCGAGTTGCTCCATGGAAGGGTGTTACAAGATTTGGGAAGAGAGTAAGCTCAATCCCCGATTTATTGGTCCATTTCAAATTCTTGACCGAGTAGGAAATGTAGCCTATAGACTTGCGTTACCTCTCGAGAATGTCTCGTGTTCATAATGTGTTTCACATATCCGTACTTCAGAAATATGTGAAAGACCGAACCACGTTATAGAGTTAGAACCGACGAGATAGTAGAAGACTTAACATATGAGGAGGTACTGTCAAGATCTTGGATAGGAAGGAGCATGTCCCTACGCCAAGAAAGGTTATACCACAAGTTAAAGTTTTGTGGAGGAATCATGTGCTATAGAGAGAAATGACACGGGAGTTGGAAACGGAAATGAAAGCGAGGTATCCTCACCTTTTGAAACACCAGTATCGTATGTCAATTTCGAGGACGAAATTTCATAAGGAGGGAGGTTGTAAGACCCTCAAATTTTTTAAATAAAAGGAATTTCCTTTATTTATTATTTGGAAATAGTAAGGGTTGATTTGATTAATGTGGATAGTTAAGGGTTAAATATGCAAATATTTCAAATTAAGCAAGTGGTTATAAAATATTCATTATCGTTGGGAATATTCGTTTGGTCGTGGAATATTCAGATGCTTGTCGGGAATATTCGTATGACAACAGTACAGACCATGTGTGGGCCCCATAACGGAAAGTGATTGGATGAAGAAAACGACAAATATAAGTTGTTTTTAAATAACGGCGTAGTTATTACAAGAATTATCTTGTTGGAATACCCGGTGGGTTAAAACACACTAATACGCGTTGTTGAACAAGTAGCACTTGGTATTGCACCAATTATTGATTCTTACGTAAGAAGGCACTACTCAATAATGGTTACGATAATTATTGCTCAAAGATTTTATTGAGTTAATAATTCTTTGCGTTGATATTTTATATTCTTTGTTGTTTCAATAATTGTCATTACACAAGATCTTTCATTATCGAAGCAATAATTCATATTATCTCGAATAATATTATTAGATAACATTATTGGCAATGTCTAGAAAGTTCTGTCATCTAAGGAGAGGTTTGGTCACCTAATTGCGGCCAAGAAGAAGAAGAAAATTCTTATTGAAAGCCCCCTCTTTCCTCGTGAACTATCTCGTCATCAATATTGTGATTCTGTAATATTATTTGTGAATAATTAATTATTGATTTATATGATGAGGAAAATATTGATTTTATGTGGATATAGATGGAGAAAATTTTTAAAATGACAATTATTGAAAATTAATATTTTATCTTTTTCTGATAAAATAATTCATTTAAATATATTATTTTAATAATATATTAACGATGATATTTTTACAACGAATGTGGGATATATGAGTATACGAGGAGGAAGAGTATTTTGTTGCAATAAATGTTTAAAACATGTTAAACATGTCGGTGGACCCCCATTTATTGATTCGAAATTTGATTATAAATGTAAAATTGCCCGTTTGTGGATTTCGGTCAATTTCTGATTGGAATTTGGAAAAACTTTCTTCTGTAAAGTTGTAGAGAATTGAATTTCCTATAAAAACTCGCGAGATTCGAATTTTCTGATGAAAGGGCTATTTATTATGAATTATTGAAGTTCCGAAGTTCAGAAATAATTGATTTTTGGAAGTTTAAAATATTTTTTATTACAAAAACGTTTTTTCATTTTTTGAAACTCATTTAACATGTGGTTAGGAGGCTGAATTCAGATTGTTAGTGTGCGTGTGAAGTTGTGGAAAAATTATAATATATTATATTAAATTTTACGCTTTGGTGTTCTAAGCAATTTCCTATATAGGGGTGCTTAGGTTAGAATTGAAAATCACACCAGAAACTGAAGTTTTCTCTCTCTATATTATCGAGCGTATTCTTGTGAGTATTTTGAGTATACTTTGAGTATTGCTATACTGTGCAAGTCCAAGTCATAGCCTATATCCTGTTTTTTAATTAGAAATGATCTTCTTTCGAGGTAAGGATATTATTTTTTTTCAGTGATGATATTATTTCTTCAATATCATTATAATCTTTGAAATGTTGATCTGAAGTTTTATCAAATTTGAAACTTTTTCATGTCGGGTTACTATTCATGGGTTACTATTCATGAGTTACTATTCACGAAGTTACTATTCATGAGTTACTTATTCACGAGTTACTATTCACGAGTACTATTCATGAAGCGTGAAGATGTTTTTGTGGAATTTCTATCTTTTGGTGTCGGAGTTACTATTCACGATATACGGACTATTCACGTGATACGGCACTATTCACGATATCTGATACTATTCAATTTAAAAATAAAATTTCTTCTTTTGTCCAAAACATCTATTCGGATACTAACTCGATTGTATCCATGTTTTGATCATTCTTGAATTTTACACCACTATGATTATTTTTGAGGTATTTTTTGGGCGTGGATAAAACCAAGTACGAATCCTTAATCCTTAATCCTTGTCATTTTGTTTCAATTTGGATTCGTTTCTTTAAAAATATTTTTCATCATCCTCGCCTTAAATGATGATATTATTGAATATCTTTGGCTTCATAGTGCAAAGATGAATGATTTCTGAAGAATATCTTTGGCTGTAGTGCAAAGATGAGCAGTGTTGAGATGAACATGACCGATTGATTAATATCTTTGGCACTGTAGTGCAAAGATGAACAGTGTTTAAATGAACATGACCAATGATGAATATCTTTGGCTTTGTAGTGCAAAGATGAATATTTGATTCCGATGTATATTGATTGATGTTACAGGATAAAATATTGATGATGGATCGTTAAATTCATAGATTATAGTAGATTTCATTCTCTACGTAACTCTTCTATGAATTATTATTTCAAATTGCGAATATTGATCCGAAACTTGTTGTCTATTGTATTCTATCATATTTTTTTTCCTGTTGAAGACTAACGATAATTTGTTGTATATTATCTTAGTCATAATATTCTTTACCGGGCTAGTTGAGCTCACCCTTTTCCTTGTTGTTCCATTTTTCTTCTCGTGAGGCTAGGCGAGAATGTAACGAGTACTAGTCTGGGTATGGAATGAAGGTTCTAGAGAGTTGTTTAGTAGTCCTCACCATTTTGTAAAATAATGAATCAATAATTATGATGGGGATTTATTTGCATGTGGATATTGTCTAGAAGACAATATTATATTTAAACTCATAGTATATATTGTCGTATTTCACACGACATTTGTATTATTGAAGTTGTAGTTTGCTTTTTGTACCATGTATTTGGAGACTCAGAATGGGTGTTGTGTATACCTATTTTGGGGACGTCACAAGTTACGAGTCCGGGAATCTCACCATTTGAAAATCTATCAAAAGTTTCTGAGGCTCAGAGTCCGCGCCGCGGCGCGACTCCAAGCCAATTAGCCGACGTCATGCCAAAAGTGAGCCTCACCAAGAAACTCATACCGCAGTCACGACAGATAACAAAGGGACTCACATACGTACGAGTTCGGATTTCACAATAATAATGGGTGACGCCGTAGCGCGACACTAAGAGAAATAACCGGCGCCGCAACGCTAGCCTCATAACGTAGATAATGAAAGAAGTTTACATGTTGAGTATGATGAGTAATTGATGAAAAATTAAATAAGGATTTTAATGAAACATTGGTAAGACATAATTAAGCCTTAAGTATGCACACTTAGGGTTAAGTTAAGTCAATTACATATGAACGTAAGAATGATGTAACGGATCGCCGGAACCACTAATAACAAATGTAATACGTATTTAGATTGAGAAGAAGGGTAAGGTTTTTTTTTAGGAACCATGTATGTTTATTCATGACCTAATGTGCGATATGATGTTATTATCTACTGTAGAGACTTAATAACTTAAAGTGCGAGTGTTATAAACCGTAGCAGACGCTAAAGGCAAGTACTCTAACCCTTATTCCAGTTCGATCTGGACAAGTCTCTGTGATTCATGTGTTCTTCGCATAAGTTAATGTTTGAGGAAGTCAAAGCCAATTCTTTCGGCTAGACGTATGCTATGTTATTCTATCAAGTGTTGATAAGGATGTACCAAACTAATATTGTTGTGGTTTTCAAAAGTATACTGAGTATGCTAAATTGTTTTGTCGTCAAATGACAGACACGTGAGGTTGCCACAACTTAAACGTATACACGTTTAATGAATGTAGTGTTAATCAACATAGAGTACTATAGGCTGATCACCTAGACATGCTCGTAAGCTATGCCGGAATTTCCTTTCAAAGTACTTATGAAATACTCACGGTCTTGAACCGGAATTAATGTTTTACTGAATATTGTTGTTGTAAAACGTTTTAAATGAAAATAAGTGCTATTTTGAATTATCGATAGTACTTCATAACTATTGTTCAGTTATTGAAGATATTCGATTCCTATGTTTCAAGCATGCTATTGTACTAGAATTGTTGTACTTTCTGAGCTTGTTAGGCTCATTTTTGCTTGAACCATATGAATGCAGCTAAGACCGAACAGACCGATGGATCCGACAAGGATAAAGGGAAGGCGAAGGCGAACCCGTAGGTTCCGTTCTTTTGAGATATTTCAATTGAATGTTTATGTGAATTGTAGCACCGTGTAGCACCATCTGTCAGGTTGGAAGATACCCAGATTTGGGGGCATCACAGGTTGGTATCAAAGCATTAGGTTATAAAACTTAAGGGGGGAAATAAAACCTTAAGTCATACCCATAAGAAAAGTCAAAGAATAAAAGATGGAAGTTAACCTTATAAAAATGCATTATATATGTTATGTGTTTTTATTATTCTACTGACGTATACTAATCAAATTTTTGTGTTGTGTAGATGTCAGGAGAAAATAGAGACGTACATATAGTCGGCGAAGGGTCGGTTAATCAGGAAGAGATTATACCGAGCCCCATAGTAGTAGATCCTGAGATAGTGGTGGTTGAGTCTGGAGACTCAGAGAGTTTAGATCTCATGTTAGTGTTTGACGGCATGATAGAAGAAGAAGTGGAAGTAGTGTCATTCAACCCTGTAGCAATAGCAGCAGAGATAGCTCCAGGGGAGTCAATGATGTCGTTATTCATATCAGTGCTAGATAGGAACATCCACTACTGTCAGGAGGTCAAGGAGCTGAAGACAGAGCTCCAAGCGGTTATAGAAGACAAGACAGACGTGGAGTCCATGTGGGAACCGAAGCATGATGAAAGGGTTTTGGCTAAGGATAAGGTCCATGAGCTGAAATAGGAGGTCTTTGAGCTCAGGGTGGAGCTAAAGACCAAGAAGTAGAAGATAGGGAGAATATCCTATACCCATAGGAGTTCTCATGATGATTTCCAATTGCAAGTAGCGGGTTATCCCGTAGAGACAGGGCAGACACGACATACTATCAACCGTGATATTATTATCGGTCTTGCCAAGGCGGATTTTGAGAATGCCTTAAGGCAAATGTGATCTAGTAGTGGCTGGAATAGTTAGATATGTACATATTTTTGTATCTAGTAGTGACGTAAAACCCTCTTTTGTATAATCAAGCGTAGACTTTTGTAAATCCCAATTTTTGGAAAGTAATTGCGGGAAAGTAATGTATTCAGCTTAGGCTGTGTAATGTAATCGATGTAGTATTATACTACAATGAATTAATATAAGCTTTCTTTTTCGAAAAATGTTGTGTAATGAATGTTTAAGTTATTATTTAACATTGAATATTACTAACTGACAGGAAATGAATAATAACAAAATATGTGTTTATTGTAACAGCAAAATGCCACCAAGAAGAGTACCACGTAATCAAGGTGCAAACACAAACTAACCGGAGGGAGGTCCGGTTAACCCCATTCAAGAGTTCGTAAATCTATTAACAACCGCGTTTAATAGAATAGGGGCTAACATCCTCGTAAATCCTGGAGTAGTACGCGCTACTACGTTTAAGGACTTTAAGAACGTGGGTCCGCCAGAGTTCAAAGGAACTACAGACCCTATCGAAGCCCAAACGTGGGTGAAGGAGATCGAGAAGGCATTTGTGATAGCAAATGTCGACGAGGCCCAAAAGGTTTTTTTTGCAACCTACACGATGAAGGGAGATGCCAACTTTTGGTGGGAGGCCAATTAGGCTAGGGCTGGGATAGAAGCTTTAACGTGGGCGAGGTTTAAAGAAATATTCTACGAGAACTACTTTTCCACGAGCATGCAGGGAAGGATGGAGATGCAGTTTCTGGAGTTGAAGCAAGGGGACATGACGGTTCCGCAATACGCTACCACATTTAATGAACTGGAAAGGTTCGCTCCACACCAAGTGGATACCAAGGTGAGGAAAGCTCGACGGTTCGAGCAGGGCTTGAAACCCTGGCTCTACAACCGTATTTCGGTGTTCCAAAGTACTTCCTTTGGAATCGTTTTAGAGAAGAAAATAATTACCGAAGGTGGTAGCGAAGCGTTGAGCCAATACCACAAGGATAATCAAATCAAGGTGAAGGTGGATGGGGGAGTAAAGAACGAGGGTGCCAGCGGGAGTGGCGAAGGTTATAAGAGGAAGGTAGTTAGCTTTGGGAATACCAAAGTGAAATAAGGAGACCCGAAGAGGAGGATGGAGGCCTGTAAAACCTGTGGGAAGACTCACTTAGGAGTCTGTCTCAGAGGTGAGGTCGTGTGTTACAACTGCGGACAGGAGGGGCACATTGCGCCTAACTGTCCGAGTCTGAAGAAAAACCGTGGATGCTTCGTGTGTGGGTCAACTGACCACATGGCAAAGAACTGCCCAAAGAAGGGGATGGACGGAAATAATGGCACCAATAGTGGTAAGTTAACTATTAGGGGTCCAGCGCAATCGGGTAGGCCGATGGTCTGTACCTTTAACAAGACCGTCCAAGACACGATGGCCTCGGGGGACGTAGTCGTATATATTATTCCGATCAACGACTTAAATGCATACGTGCTGTTTGACTCGAGTGCTACTTGTTCGTTTATCACATTTGATTTTGCTAGATGATTAGGATTACTTCTCCGAAAAATTTCCTATACCTTTAAATATTAAGGTAGGAAATGAAGAGATAATTCATGTTGAAGATATTCATAGGATTTGTTGCGTAGACATTCGAGGTTGTAAATTATCGGTAGATCTACTACCGATTAAATTAGGAGAATTTGACGTAATTCTCGGAATGGATTGGTTAGTTAATCATGGGGAAATTATAGATTGCCAAAAGAAATGCATAAATATTAAAACATTAAGAAAATCTCATGTAACATTTTACTGGAATAAATCGTTGGGACGTTTGTGTTGTCTTACCATGACACAAACTAGGAAATTATTTAGGAAGGGGTGTGTAGGTTATTTGTGTCATGTGGTTGATACCCAGAGAGTGGGAGCGACCATGGAACAAATACCTATAGTGAGTGAATTCGTGGATGTATTTCTAAGTGAATTGCCAGGTCTTCCGTCGGATAAGGAGACCGAGTTCGTAATAGATATTGTGCCAGGAGCGGCACCAGTTTCCAGGGCACCGTATCGTATGACGCCGGTGGAGATGAAGGAATTGATGGTGCAATTACAAGAACTGTTGGACAGGAAGTACATTCAACCGAGTGTTTCACCGTGGGGAGCACTGGTACTGTTTGTCAAGAAGAAGGACGGATTGTTAAGACTTTGTATCGACTATCGGGAGTTGAACAAGTTAACGATAAAGAATAAGTATTTATTGCCCTGGATCGATGATCTTTTTGATCAGTTGAAAGGGGTAAAATATTTTTCCAAAATAGATTTAAGGACGAGGTATGATAAGCTGAAGGTTAGAAATGAAGACGTGCCAAAGACAGCATTTAGGACTCGTTATGGTTATTACGAGTTTCTGGTGGTGTCATTTGGGTTGACTAATGCACCTGTTGCATGTATGGATATGATGAATAGAGTGTTCAAACAATATTTAGAGAAGTTCGGCGTGGTGTTTATTAATGATATTCTAGTCTACTCTAAGACGCCAGAAGCTCATGCTGAACACCTAAGAATAGTGTCGGAGACATTAAGGAAAGAGAAGTTATATGCAAAGTTCACTAAGTGTGAATTTTGGTTTGAGAGGGTACATTTTTGAGGTCATGTCATTGACCATGAAGGGATTTCAGTAGATCCAGCAAATATGGAAGCCGTGATGAATTGGGAACAACTAAAAATGCTGACCGAGGTGCGGAGTTTCCTAGGGTTAGCGGGTTACTATCAGAGATTCATTCATGATTTTTCAAAGATAGCTACTCCATTGACTAACTTGACGAGGAAGACGGTGAAGTACGTGTGGACTGAGAAATGCGAAGACAGTTTTCAAGAACGGAAGAAGAGGTTGAGTGAAGCACCTATTTTGTCATTTCCCGATGACACAGGAAATTTCATAGTTTATAACGATGCTTCTCATAAAGGACTGGGTTGCGTGCTCATGGAGCATTGCAAGGTCATTGCGTATGCATCTAGGCAGTTGAAGTATTATGAGAAAGTTTACCCTACTCATGATTTGGAACTGGCCGTAGTAGTGTTTGCCTTAAAGATATGGCGACATTATCTTTACGGGGAAAATGTGAGATATACACGGACCATAAGAGTCTAAAATATATCTTCACATAGAAGGAGTTGAATATGAGACAAAGGAGATGGCTGGAGTTGATAAAGGAATACGACTATGAAATCCTGTATCACCCTGGAAAAGCCAATATCATGGTCGACGCCTTAAGTAGAAAGGGTCGGGGGAAGTTGTCTATGTTAACAGCTCAAACTGAGTTAATAACAGAAATGGCTAGGATGGAGATAGAGGTGAAGTTTCCAAGTGAGGCGGATCAGAGATTGTTTGTGATGGAGATTCAATTTACCATGGTAGAGAGAGTCAAGAAGGTGCAGCTCAAAACTGATGAGTTTGACCAGATGAAGAAGCGGTTGACCAATGAAAAAGATATTAAGTTTAGTCTTGATAATGAGGGATTATTAAGATTTAAGGGAAGAATTTGGGTTCCGAATAAGATGGAATTAAAGGAGCAAGTTTTACAAGAGGCTCGCAGTTCAAGGTACTCGATTCATCCTAGTAGCACCAAGATGTATCAAGACCTTCGATGAAGTTTTTGGTGGTCGAGAATGAAGAGAGAAATAGCGGAGTATGTGAGTAGGTGTTTGACTTGTCAAAGAGTTAAAGCCAAACATCAACAACCAAGTGGCTTGTTATAGTCATTGGAGATTCCGGAGTGGAAGTGGGAGCATATCACGATGAACTTTGTGGTGGGACTTCCGACTACTCAGAAGGGATATGATGCGATTTGGGTAATAGTGGACCGATTGACGAAGTCAGCTCACTTTTTGCCAATTTGAGTTAAGTATAACTTAGATCAGTTAGCTTCACTTTATGTTAAGAAAATTATTTCCAGACATGGAGCACTAATTTTGATACCGATGGACAGAGCGAGAGGATAATTCAGACGTTAGAAGATATGTTGAGATCTTACGTCATGGATTTCAAAGGTAGTTGGGATGATCATCTACCATTAGTAGAATTTGCGTATAACAACAATTATCATGCAAGCATAGGTATGCCGCCGTACGAAGCTTTGTATGGAAGGAAATGCAGAACACCATTGTATTGGGATGAAGTAGGAGAACGCCGAATGCTAGGACCAGAATTGGTGCAAAGAAACAAATGAAAGTAGTGAAGTTGATATGTATGCCTCTGAAAGCGTACCAAGACAAAGCGTAAGAAATACGCAGACTTACATCGAGAGAATAAGGAGTTTGAGGTAGGCTCGTACGTATTTCGAAAGGTATCTAAGGAAAGATACGCTTTGGAAAGAAGGGAAAACTAAGCCCAAGGTTTATAGGACCTTTTGAGGTATTAGAACGGGTAGGTGAGGTAGCTTATAGGGTAGCATTACCTCCAGACCTAGAGCGAATACATATCGTATTTCACGTTTCAGTGCTACGTCCTTACAAACCGGATTATAAGCACGTGATAGAATTTGAGCCTATTCAAATCGAGAAGGACTTAATATACGAAGAGATGTCGATTCAAATCATCGATAGATAAAAGCAAGTTCTGCGAAACAAGGTAATATCGTTGGCAAAAGTATTATGGAAGAACCACGACGCCGAGGAAGCAACATGGGAATTGGAAGAGAAGATGTAGCGCCCCCAAATCTGGGTATCTTCCAACCCGACAGATGGTGTTATACTGTACAAACATTCATACATTCATTCAATTAAAAAGTCTTAAAGAACGAACATAACTTCTATATATTTAAAGTAATATTTACATTTCCCAGGTTCTATACCCATTACAAAGGTTCTTTGTCATAATGTCAATTACATTACAACAATAGACCTATACTATTACAAGACAGCTTAATAATCTGCCTTAGATTTTCCTTTATCCTTTTTCGATCCTTCGGGACGTTCAGTCTTAGTTGCATTCATATAGTTCAAGCAAGAGTGAGCTTAACTAGCTCAACAAGTATAACAATTCAATAACAACATGCTTGACACATACGAATCGTATATCTTTAATAACTGAACAATAGTTATGAAGTACTATTGATAATACAAAATAGCACTTCCTCTTTCTTTCAAAATGTTTTACAATAATAACAATATTTAGTAAAACATTCACTCCGGTCAAAGACCTCGAGTATTCATTCTTTATTGGAAAAAGTCAACCCATAAATAATTCCGTAAGCCCGATATTACTTACGAGCACTTCTAGGCGATCAGTCTATTGTACTCTATGTTGATCAACACTACATCCATTAAAAGTATGTACGTTTAATCATTTGGCAACCTCACGTGCCTGTCGTTTTACCAACAAAACATTTTAACATTTCAGTCTTCTTTTGAAAACCATATCTAGTAGTTGACAAAAGATAACAACATTTGATAATAGATGAATAGATTGTCAATAATCCACGCAATATATCAAGTCTAGCAAAAGGAATTGGCTTTAACTTCAACATACCTCAATTCATGCGAAAGAATACATGAACTTCAAAAACTTGTTCAGATTGAACTGAGACAAGAGTTAGAATACTTTCCTTTAGCGTCTGCTACGGTAAATTTACTTTAAGTTAAAGTCTTTCAAGTCTCTACAATACATGATCACATAATGCCTTACATTAGGTCACATATAATCAAGTATGTATATGACTAAATCTTACCCTTCATCTCAATCTAATTGTGTAATAGATTCAGTTACTATCTATTCTGATTTATCATTATCCTTGCATTTATATTCGACTAGGTTACCTCAAACCTTATACAACATCCTTAAGGTTTAACAAAGTTTAAACAATGTTACATTACATTCCTTAGGTTGTGTTTACTTTTAAATCAATTAACTTTCTTTTCTTTGTAATTAGAAACATTCATCTATCCTTGTTCTGAGACTGGCGCTGCGGCGCCGGCTTTATACTTACATCTCACGTAGCGGCGCGCGTTAATAGTGGCATTGTTCCGGACTTGGCCATGCATGCGAGTCCTTATTGGTGTGCCGGCGTTATCTTGCGCTCTCATCGCATGTGCTTTTCGGACAACACTACTGTGCTACCGGGCGTGACCAATTTGTCCTAGGGTTGGCCAACACTGCTAACTTCAGGCACCGTAAAAATTCAGTCCTTGAATTTTTCTGAACTTTTCGGACGCATAACTTCTTCGTTATAAGTCCGAATTGGCTCGTTTAAAAGCTTACGGTTCACAAATTACATAATCTACGCGTTTATGCAAGAATTTTATCTATTTGACTTCATTTTCTAAAAATTCACCTATTGGTTCATTTGTAACGAAAACGATAAACGTTCATGAACGTTCAATGCTCGTTTCTTCGTTCTAAGTTAGAATCCGGTCATTCTCGAGTCCACAACTCTTAAATGCCAAATATGACTTGTCTCCATCGGAAAACAATGGTTCTGAGTTCAAACACAAAATTTGACTTCTATTCCGAGAATTTTACGAATTCGACGATTATCGTCCAATCGTGCAATTTTCGGCAAATCTTCATTCTTATGATTTGTTCAACATTACAAATGAATTCTATTCATCATGTGAACATCACAACATACTTATTACAACAACTTATATTCATTGTTGGATTTTAGACTTATTCTTTATGAGCTTATAACTTGTCAAATTATAAACTACTTAAGATTTTATTGTTTATGACTTATGATTATTAAAGTTTCTTAATCATCATACCTTACATGTTCTTAACATATAACTTGACTTAGGTATACTTGATACATATGATCATACAAGTCCTTTTACATCCACATCACTTCTCTTAATAAACTCATTGCAAGTTCATCATACTTTCACATAAGTTTATAACTTATGCTAGCTTAAATGACTTATTACCACCTTATGTGGCTTAAGATCATTACTTACACATTCTTCTTACTTCTTAACATTCATGTTCCTTAATCCATCTTTTCTTATCAACCTATCATGAATAGAGATAGAAGATAATATAGAGAAGAAGTCTTACTTTAGAAGTCTTGGTAAGTAGCTTCTTCTTCTTCTTATTCTTACTTATGGAAGTAACTTATTTGTAACTTATTCTCTCTAAAACTTAAGCACTTTGTAATATGTTGGATTGTTTGAACAAATAAGAAATGACTAGCAAGCTTCTTCTATTTATAGAATTTACAAGGTTAGGGTAATTTAGTAATTAAATCCTCCCACCTCCTTTAATCACCTCTTTACTATTCATTACTTATTAAGCACAACTCTTATCTTTTGCTTGGCCATTACTCCTAAGTCTTGGTCATTACTTCTAACTTGGCCACCACATTAACTTGGTCACCATACTAACCATATTAATATGGTTTGCCCCATGGGTCATTACAACTCATAGATTCTAGCTTGGGCTTGGATTAAATAAATCCTTGGGCTTTGGATTAACACATACTAGTTGGTTCATTAATTAATAATTGGGCCTTAACATTTTATTTACTTGGACTTGTACCAATTGTTAACCAATCTTCCAAGTCCATTAACATTACTTAATACATATACATATAGTTTATGTATCATTTTCGTATTCTAATTCATAGAGAAATTATATACGATATTTCATTCTTTATACCAACTCGTATAATACTTCGTATTATACTCGTTTTCATTACCTTTGTACAATACCTAAGTATTATACAATTATTACTTATTCATTACTACTTTGCCTTCCTTAAATTTATAAATTAAGTCCGCAAGCAAAATATTACATTATCCATAACTAGATTTTTATTACCTAATCCATCTTACCTTGTCATCCTATCATTACGTATTTCTAAAATTCAAAAATAAATCCTCGAAAGAAATATCGATGAATAGTATTTTCGTATTTTTACGAAACTTTTATTTTTCTTCTTGAAATTCAAACACTTTATTTTCGTTTCACGTAGCTCAAATACTACGACATTCTAACATCAATAGGTTATACAATGACAACCATCTTGATAACACATAGAATAGAATTTTATTATTATTTAATTTAATAAAATCATTTTACAATAAGATCAGAATTTCTCGATCATTACAGAAGATACAGAAGGATTACCCTCAATTGTTTGAGTAACGTAGGGCGAGATTCTAGGGACATAATCTTTATAAGGGGGGAAGAATGTAACGACCGAGAAATTCGAATCCTTTGTAAAATACTTGAAAGAATTAAATAATGAATAAATAATATTATTTGTTATTATTATGTGTTAATAAGATTCATATCATTCTATAACCTAAAAACTTTCGAACATCGTAGTATTTGAGCCACGTGAATGAATTAAAGTGTTTGAATTTCCAAGACAAAAATAAAAGTTTTATGAGAAAGTTTACGAAAAACACTATTCATCGTTTATCGCTCGGAAATTATTTATGAAGTTCCGAGAAATACGTAACGTTATAATATCTAAGAGAGATGGATTATGTAATAATAATCTAAGTATGGAAAACGCAATAATTCGCATGCGGACTTAAATTGAGAGCATTGGGAAATTAATGTCTAAAGAATGAACTTGTGTAATATAGTAGGATGTGCAAGCTTATTAAGCATTAAGGGACACGCCCAAGTTGTAGCAATATCAAGCCTAAGTGTTTATTAAGATAAGCCCAAAGTAAATCAAAGCAAGCCCAAAGATTAGTTAATTAATTTAACAACCAAGCCCAATGGATGATCCATTAATTTAATAGGATCCATGGGGAAACCCATGGGTGTAGTAGTGGGCAAGTACTTTATGTGATTAGCAAGAAAAATGAGTGGCTAGCAAGATTACTTAGTGGTTAAGTAAATGAATAGTAAGGAGGTTAGTTTAAGGAGGTGGGATGACATAAAGACCATTATACCCTAGCTTAGAGACTTCTGTAAATAGTTGGCTCATTGTTTCATTTGTTGCTTATTATTTCATCCAACAAACTCTCTCACAAACAACTTAATTGTTAGAGCAAATAAGCACTTTGAGCTTAACCTTTCATTAGTAGATTTCCAAAGCAAGAGAAGTAATCTTCAAAGGTAATTGATCTTGTCTCTTCTATCTCTATCATGGTAGGTTGATAAGAGAAGTGTAAACTAATGAACTTAGATGTTAATAACATAAGAGAAGTTGATAAGCAATGGAACTAAGCCGAAGAAGTTATGAATAAGTAACTTGAATCTTAATAAGTTATGAACGTATGGAATTCACATATGAGATGGTCATATGATTAACTTAAGAAGTTGTGTGAATAATAAGATATAAGCATGTAGCTTGAATGACTTAATTAAGAGTAAGTCATAAGGAAATGAAAGTCTTGTATTGTATATTTTGTTAAGTTATGAACTTATAAGAAATAAGCCATAACCTAAATTGAATATAAGTTGTTGTATCATGTAAGTTGAGATGTCTAGATAATGAAATGATTGTATTTGGTAGGATGAACAAATCACTAATAATGGAATTTTGCCGGAATTAACACGATTGGACGATAAACGTTAAATTCATGAAATTCTCGGAATGGAAGTCGTATTTTGTATTTGAACTCAGAAACATTGGTTTTCAATGGAGACAACTTATATTTGGCATTATAGAGTTGAGGACACGAAAATGGCCAGATTTCGACTTAAAACGAAGAAACTAGCATTGAACGTTCACGAACGTTTATCGTTTTTGTTAAAAATGGACTAATAGGTGAAATTTTAGCAAACGAATTCAATTAGATAAAATTCTTGCATGAACACATAGAGTAGGTGATTTGTGAACCGTAGGCCCTTAAACGAGCCAATTCGGACTTATAACGAAGAAGTTACGAGTCTGGGAATCTCACCATTTGAAAAATCTATCAAAAGTTTCTGAGGCTCAGAGTCCGTGCCGCGGCGCGACTCCAAGCCAATTAGCCGACGCCGCAATGCCAAAGTGAGCCTCAGCCCCTGCAAACTCATGCTGCAGCATGACAGATAACAAAGGGACTCGCGCCATAACACCGAGTCCAGTTTCTGGGAAATAATGGGTGACGCCGCAGCGTGACACCAAGAGAAATAGTCGGCGCCGCAACGCCAGCCTCATAACTTAAATAATGAAAGAAGTTTAAATGTTGAGTATGATGAGTAATTGATGAACAATTAAATAAGGATCTTAATGAAACATTGTTAAGACATAATTAAGCCTTAAGTATGCACACTTAGGGTTAAGTTAAGTCAATTACATATGAACGTAAGAAAGATGTAACGGAACGCCGGAACCACTAATAACAAATCTAATACGTATTTAGATTGAGAAGAAGGGTAAGATTTTTTTTTAGGAACCATGTATGTTTATTCATGAGCCAATGTGCTATTTGATGTTATTATCTACTGTAGAGACTTAAAGACTTAAAGTGCAGGTGTTATAAACCGTAGCAGACGCTAAAGGCAAGTACTCTAACCCTTGTTCCAGTTTGATCTAGACAAGTCTCTGTGATTCATGTATTCTTCGTAAGTTAATGTTTGAGGAAGTCAAAGCCAATTCTTTCGGCTAGACGTATGCTATGTTATTCTATCAACTGTTGATAAGGATTTACCAAACTAATATTGTTGTGGTTTTCAAAAGTAGTCTGAGTATGCTAAAATGTTTTGTCGTCAAACGACATGCACGTGAGGTTGCCACAACTTAAACGTATACATGTTTAATGAATGTAGTGTTGATCAACATAGAGTACTATAGGCTGATCACCTAGACGTGTTCGTAAGCTATGTCAGACTTATGAACTTAGTGCCGGGATGTCCTTTTCAAAGTACTTATGAAATACTCCGGTCTTGAACTAGAATTAATGTTTTATTGAATATTGTTGTTGTAAAAAGTTTTGAATGAAAATAAGTGGTATTTTGAATTATCGATAGTACTTCATAACTATTGTTTAGTTATTGAAGATATTCGATTCCTATGTTTCAAGTAGAATTGTTGTACTTGCTGAGCTAGTTAGGCTCATTCTTTCTTGAACCATATGAATTCAGCTAAGACCGAACAGACCGATGTATCCGGCAAGGATAAATGGAAGGCGAAGGCGAACTCGTAGATTACATATGTAATAGTATAGGTTTTGTAAGAATAATATTTGATATTATGACAAAGACAAGTGTATTGGTTGTAAAGAATCTGGGGAATGTAAATATTCTTTTTATATATATAAGACATATCCATTCTTTTGAGGTATTTCAATTGAATGTTTATGTGAATTGTAGCACCGTGTAGCACCATCTGTCGGGTTGGAAGATACCTAGATTTGGGGGCGTAACAGAACTTGCCCCTTCCTGAATCTGGGAAGATGGGTGCATAACTAAAATAGCATCTTCAAGTATCCGAAAGTAGTCCGTGAGTCTGTCTTGCACAGTTTACAACTCGGGATTGCTGTGGAGGCTCTTTTTGACCCTATCCTTAGCCGAATGATTGTTGTTCTGTGTTGTGTTAGCAAACTTACATCTTTACCCTTTCGGGGTTGTCTCTAGGTTTGAAATTGCGATAGCTGTCCCATGGGGTTATAGTTGTTGTTGCTGTCCCACGAGGTTGTCTCCAGGGTTGAAGTTGTTGTTGTAGTCCCTTGGGGTTGTCTACGAAGTTAAAGTTGTTGTTGCTATCCCACGGGGTTGTCTCCGAGGTTAAAATGATGTTCTTTCCTTCTTATTGGGTTAGTAAATGGAAAGAAAAATTTCCTGTGTCTACAGATGCCCCTTTTTGTCATGTTTATGAAATGCAATAAAATGAACATGACAAATAATACTATAAATTTGAAATATGAAAATGAATATCAAATGAAATGATATGATGATATGATCTATCCCATAGGTTGGGGAGGTTTGCTGGTATGGTATTGCAACCGATCATGGTGACTGATGCCTTCGTTGGGGTTGACTCTAACAACTTCCTTTACTAGGATTGACTTCAACGGTTGACTTCCATCGGGGATTGATGTCGATGCCTTCTTTGGGGCTGAGTCCAATAATTGAATTTCATCGTGGATTGATGTCGAAGCCTACATTGTAACGCCATGAGAAAATCGGATTTTTGAGAATTAAATTTTTATTTTTATTAAATGAATTTAATTAATTATTTATGGAGCAAACTAATCGAACGTCATTCTCTGACCTATAAATGTCAGAATGTCGTACGATTTTGGCTACGTAGTAGAATTAAAGTGATTGAATTTCCAAGACGAAAATAAAAGCTTTCCGAGAAATTTTCCGAAAAACACTATTCGCGCATTTCTGCTCAGGAATTATTTTTGAACTTCCGAGAAATACGTAACGATTGAATATCGATTTAGATGGAATACCCAATAATATTTTAGTTATGGAAAACGTAATATTTCGCCTGTGGACTTAAAACCTAACGCTTAGGGAAAGTGATTTTACGAGAAGAAAATGTACGACGAGTAATGAATTAAGCGATGTTCGTATAATACGTAGGTCTTATACGAAGTAATGAATACGAGTACGATGTGATGTATTATACGAGTACGTATGAATGATGGTAGGTTTTACATGTTGAATAGTATACGAGAGGAATACGAGATGAATACATAAATTATACGTTATAAGGCTTTAAGCCAAATGTGTTGGACATGTAGGATTTGATAAGGCCCAAAAGCAAGAATAGTTATGTCCATTGTGAATTAAAGTGAAGTCCAATATAAGTTAATGAACAAAGCCCAAGTGTTTGTTAATATCAAGCCCAATTTATGAATTAAAATTTGTGAAGTAAATTATGTTAGAAGCCCAAGTAATTAAGTATGTTAGTAAACCTAAGCTCAAGCCTATGATCCAATGGGTAGTATGAACCATGGAGAAAATCATGGATGATCCAAAGTAGGGAGCAAGTATACTTAATGATTAAGTAAGTGTGGTGACCAAGTGTTGTGATTAGAAAGAGACTTAAGGGCTATGCAATGGATAACTTATGTGGTGAGCAAGTAAATGTGGGGAGCAAGTTTACTTGGTTGCTAAGCTTTGAATATTAAGGAGGTGGATTAAGGAGGTGGAGTGGATTTATGACCAAACTACCCTCACTTTAGAAATCCTATAAATAGAGGAGGAGTGGGCTCATTATTTGGTTGTTAGTTTTCATCCATTTCAAAGCAACTTAAGTGTTAGAGAGGATAAGCACTTTGATGCTTAACTTCTATTATTATATTTTCCACCAATAACTTATAGCTTAGTGACTTGAGAGAAAAAAGCTAGAAGCAAGTCTTTGAAGTTCAAGAATCAAGAAGGAGATTAAAGATTAAGCAAGTGTTATTCAAGAGTAAGTGTTCTTGAACCATGTTTCTCTTTCTCTTCCATTGTTAGAGAAGGGGGTATTGGTAGAGCTAGTATGTTAAGCAATGATAAACCAATGGGCTTTAGTCTTAATAAGCCGTATAAATCATGAATAAGCTATTCGTAATCATTTAAGTTACGAACTTGTGAAGAACAATAATGAAAGTATAAGAACTTGTAAGAAGTGGTAATATGTTTACATTAAGAAGTTAGCATGATTATTAAGAGGTAAGAATAAGGATTAAAGGAGTTAACTTATTAATAAGACATAAGCAATGAAATTAAGTATGTTATACTTTAATAAGTAGTTTATAAGTGTATGAGTTTTGAACTTATTAAGAATAATTAATAACGTCTCATGTTTATAAGTTAACAAAGCATGTATGTCAAGATAATAGTATAATGGATTGAATCCAAGCGAAATCGTTTAAAAATCTCAAGTAGCGAGGTTTCGCCGGAATTCACACGATTAGACGACGATCGTCGAATTCATGAAATTCTCGGAATGGAAGTCGAATTTTGATATTGAGCTTGGAAACATTTGTTTTCAATAGAGACAAGTCGTATTTGTCATTATAGAGTTGCGAACTCGAAAATGGTCGGATTCGACTTAGAACGAAGAAACGAGCGTTGAACGTTCACGAATGTTTATCGTTTTTGTTAAAAATAGACTAATAGGTGAAATTTTAGCAAACGATGTGGAATAGATAAAATTCTTGCATGAACATGTAGAGTACATGATTTGTGAACCGTAGGCTCTTGAATGAACCAATTCGGACTTATAACGAAGAAGTTACGAGTCCGGGAATCTCGCAAAGTTGAAAATCTGTCAAAACTATCTGTGGCTCAGAGTCCGCGCCGCGGCGCGACTCCAAGCTTAAATGACCAGCACCGCAGCGCCAAAGTGAGCTCCAGACACTGCAAACTCGCAAAGAAGATCAGATAGTTAACAAAGGGACTCATACAGCACGTTGCAAGTCCAGATCTCCAAGCCCTAATGGGCGACGCCACAATACGTGGCAAAGAAGAAAGAAAAAATGGCCAGCCCAAATTTCTAGGGTTTCAGATAGAGAGGATTGGTAATGAAGATAAAAAGAAAGGCAATGAAGTGATAAAAACTTAATGAACATGAAGTAACATTGTTAAGTTATTATTAAACCCCAAGTATGATCACTTAGGGTTCAAGAGAGTCAATTGAAGATGAACGCAAACGGTATGCAATAAACGTACTTAATCAATGACGATCCAGTTTTGGATGATAACGTAAGGACGTTAGTAAGCCGCGAGGAAGGATAATTAACTTGAAGCGAGTTGTACTACTGAAATAACTTCACTTAAGTTATAGAAGAGACAGAAGTCGGTAAGAATGATGTAAAGAATAATGGAAAGCCGGAACCAATAATAACAAATCTAATACGGGATTAGATTGAGAAGTAGGGTAGGATTCTTTAGGAACTATGTATGTTTATTCATGACCTAATGTGGTATATTATGTGATTATGTATTGTAGAGATTGTAAAGACTCAAAGGAAACATAATTATTCGGTAGCAGACGCTGAAGGAAAGTTTTTCCTAAACCCTTGTCTAACCTTCGTGTTAGTCAGGTTTTCAAATGATTCAAGTTATGAGATGCATGAATGGTTTTGAAAAAAGGGTCGATGCCAGTTTTAACTCGGCTAGACTAATCTTGATAGATTGATTGATTTCTTTACAAGTCTTTCAATATAGAATTGCTAACGCTATCCTATGCCAATTCTTTGGTACGGATATAAGGTAAGCTTGAACATGTATAAACAAATGTATTTTCATCGATTATTCGATGGGCACGTGAGGTTGCCACAACTTAAACGTACACACGTTTAATGGATGTAGTGTTGATCAACATAGGGTACTATAGGCTGATCACCTAGATGTACTCGTAAGCTATGCCGGACTTACAAACTTCGTGTCGGGTTGTCCTTTTCAAAGAAACTATAAGACGTTCACGTCTTGAACCAGAATTGATGAATATTGTTATTGTAAAATGTTTTGAAGGAAAAAGGAAAGCTATTTTGAATTATTGATAGTACTTCGTAACTATCATCCAGTTATTGAAGATATACGATTCGTATGTTTCAAGCATGCTTTTAAAATAAAATTGTTGTACTTGCTGAGCTTGTTATGCTCATTCTTACTTGAACCATATGAATGCAGCCTAGACGATATGACCAAAGGATTCTATAAGGATAAAGAGAAGGCTAAAGTGAACGTGTAGATTACCTATGTAATAGTATAGGTTTGTAATGATAATATTTGATATTATGACATGAACAAATGTAACAGTTATTAAAGAACCGGGGAATAGTAGTATTGTTTTGGAATATATATAAGACATATTCGTTCTTTTGAGGCATGTCAATTGAATGATTGTGTGAATCAGAAGACCGTGGAGCAAAGATATGCTCGGGTTGAAAAGAGATCCAGATTTGGGGCGTCCACAAAGTTGGTATCAAAGCATTAGGTTATAAAACTTAAGGGGGGAAGAACCTTAGGCTAATAACCTCGTTAAGGAAGAAAAGTCCGAATGAAGTAAACTCGAGCTTTACTTAAGTTGAATGAGTCAATAAGGTATTGAGGAAACTCAGTACCGAAAAATTTAAAGATGGAAAGTAACCCTAAATAAATTAAATGTGATTTGTGCTTATACGATTCTGTGTTATGTACTAATCAACATATGTGTTATTGTAGGATGTCGATCGATAGCTTGATGTATAGAGATATACACGCGATGAACAAAGAGCTTGTGAACCGAGTAGAGCCTGTACCTATGCCGGTGACGGAGGTACCAATAGTGATTCTAGAGGAGTCGGAGGCAGAGGAGTACTTTTCTGAGGAAGACTACTCCGAGGGAGAGATGGATATAATGTCATACCTTAGTATGATGAATGAGATGGAGGCAAAAAGAGAGGTAACATCGATTACTACGGTGGTACCTACACTGGAGTGATCACCTCCAGATGGAATAGAAGCATTGTATTTGGCACAACTTGACAGGAATGTGCAACTGGGTAAAGTTGTGCAGAATCAGAGTGAAGAGATTAGTTATCTCCATGAAGCTAAGATGTCTGCAGAAGCAGATTTTGAGTTAGAGCATGATAAGCAAGTGCTTATGGCAGAGCAGGTGCTTATGGCAGAGCAGGCTAGGAATTTTAAAGCAGAGGCCGATGAACTTCGTAGAGAACTGGGGGAGAAGGACCGAAAGATAGCACGGATATCTTACATCCATGAGAGTGCACATAAGGATTTCAAGCTGAAGGTTGCTTGTTATTCCATTGAGTCAGGACAAACCCGTCATATGATTAGTCGGGATACTATAGCAATGATTGCGAATGAGAAACACGAGGATGCTGTTGTGCATTATTAGAACGTTAGAGTTATAAATATGTGTGTAGTGATGTAAAGCCTTCTTTTGTATAAAAGGGTAGTCTTTTTGTAAATCCCAACTTTTGTGAAGTTCAATTGCGGGATAAAAATGTAATAGCTTTTGGCTATGAACGTATATTGTAAATAGTTTCAAACTATAAAGAAGCATATGTATATAATGAAGTTTTCATGGAAATGATTTGTTATGATGCGATCTGGTATGTGGCGATTAATAACGAAGTAAGTAAATAGATAATAATGAAATTTTATTTATTTAATCAGGAAATGTCACCAGGGAGAAGATAACGTAATAAGGAAGCGGAATCACATAATGATAATTAATGGGGTCAAAACAACCCTATACAAGAGTTCGTTAAGTTATTAACGGCTGTATTTACCCAAACTGGGGGTAGAATACCCGCGAAACCTAAGGTAGCTAGAACGATTACCTTTAAAGAGTTTAAAAGCATAGGTCCGCCGGAGTTCAAATGAATGACGGACCCAATCGAGGCCTATACCGAGGTAAAAGAAATAAAGAAGGCATTTGTTATTACAAGCATAGGTGAGATGCGAAAGTTTTCTTTTGTGACTTACACGAGGAAGAGAGAAGCCAACTTTTGGTAGAAGGCTCACCAGGGTGGGGTTATAACATATGCAGTAACGTGGAAACAATTCAAGAAGGTTTTCTTTGAGAATTATTTCCCTATAAATATGTGAGGGAGGATAGAGATTGAATTCTTAGAACTTAAGCATGGGGATATGATATTTCCCCAGTACGCGACCAAATTAAAATGAATTGGCAAGGTTCGTTTCACATCAAATGGACAAGGAGGAGGTGAAGGCTCGTAGGTTGGAGCAGGGCCTGAGACCCTAGCTCTATAGTGAGATTTTGGTGATCTAGAGTGTTTCCTATGGGATCATTCTGGAGAAGGTGATTATAGCATAAGGTGATAGTGAGTTGTAGACTCAATACCACAAAGAGGGAAAAGATGAGAGCAAGAGAGAGGGAGGAACCATGGTAGAGAATGGTAGTGGCAGTATGCCAAAGAGACATAAATTTTTAACTCCGAGAATACTAGAGTGGGACAAAGGGATCATAAGTGAAGGATCGAGGTGTGTAAGACATGTGGAAAGACTCATCTAGGAGTCTGTCTGGAAGGGATTATAAATACCTTTAAAACATTAAGGTAGAGAAGGAGGAATAACTTTCGTTAAATTATATTCGTGAAAATTATTTCATGGATAATAGAAGTAAGTGTTAGGTTTGTAATATTCATGTGCGCAATCAAATTGCAAAAATTAAGCGGAAGCGTAGAACACTACAAGAAAAAGGTCTATCAATGATCAAAGATGTCGCCGCACCGCACCATCGGTCACGATATTAGTCACAATGACCGTCATCTACTGATCAAACGTAATCTAGTCGCTAATTCTTTATCAGCGACCGCATCCGGTCGCTGATCAGTCGCTAAGTATAAATTTGCCTCCAAAATTTTGGCTGGAAATGTTGGCGCCAATTTTTTGTGCGACCACTTGAAATCAAATGATCGCATGCGATCACCGATAAGTCCATGTCATTAAAAGTCAATCATCATGCTGTCAAGATAGATAGCGATTGATCAAACTAAATGAATTCAAGAACTACTAAACATTTATTACGAACACGGAAGAAAAAAAAAAAAAGGTGACCAAAATAGAGAGAGAGAGGAGAAAGGGGGAGAAGAGAAGAAGGAGAAGCGCTTTTCGTTCATTCTTCTTCAAATTAGAGACTAATTGTAGAGGTAAGAGCTACTTTTTAAGTTCTTCTTCATTAATTTTTTTTGTTGTTTGTTATTTTTGTTCGTTCTTCTCCAAATCAGTATGTTTGCTACGAATTTGTGTTTTAAGAGTTAATTTATCGCAAAGAGTTGAATGAATGAATATGGCTATCATGCTTAAATTATATATTTTGGGTAATATGATTATGATTGGTTTATAAGTTTTGATTAGAGTAAAATTTATTTGGGTAATACGCAGTACTTCGGGTAATTTGATTTTGTTAATTTATGTCATTTTGGTAACTTGATTAGTGATAGGATGGAGTTAGTATAAAATTTATATTTTGGGTAAATTGATTTGGGTAATAGGATGAATGTATTAGATTGTAGTTAGTATAAAATTTATATTTTGGGATTCTTTTTGTGCAATAGAGGTAGTAACAGTTTGGTTATTATAGGAAGTCATGCACATGATATAGACTCGTGAATCCCCTGTTTATGTTTGTAGTTTAACCAATTATATTGGTCATTGTGAAAAAATCATTTGTAGACTGAGAACTTGACATTGACATCATAATGTGAATCAAAACGTGAATAATTGCTCCCACGGAAAATGATTGGGTTTCAAAGTTTACAAGTTTGATCCTCACATGTCGTGGATACCGCAAAACTCTTTTGTAGTAAATCTCTAGATTAAAACCGCTTATGGATAGTAATTCTTTTTATGAGCATAGGGATTCGATAAGTTCATAATTTCCATCCAATTCCTATGGTATCTCATATGGACCGCTGGTTTATGTCTTGTGTTCCTAGAAATGACCTTATATATACATGCCGTCGCATGCGTGTGGTTAGTCCATATTACAGGAGACTCAAGCGAAATTTTTTATTGGGTCGGGTTATTTGCGAACATTTATACTATTAACGAGCCTATTGGTGATCCACTAGAGCCTATTAAGGGATGTTAGATCAATGGATGGGTCGGGCTTGGGGCATGAGAGCCACACGAGGCTACGCCAAGCTTAGCTAAGCTCACAGGGCCAAGCCAAGCTTGGTTGTTAATCATATGCTTACAAGTATGCTCAAGTCATATGGTTACAAGTATGCTTAAGTCATATGCTTAGAAGTATGCTTAAATGTTAATCATATGCATGCTTACAAGTATGCTCAAGTTATATGGTTATAAGTATGCTCAAGTCATATGTTAACATTTATAATGTTGTCTGTAGTATAGGTACCGTGGAATCATGGACCTCTATTCGCATGTAGTTGATTACACGACGAAAAGTCAAGTACCCGTGATAGGTGCTACAATTTGAATTTAGAGTTTGGTTGCCAAGTGTTTTTGGAGTATCGATAATCACCCGTAATGTATGAATGGTAAGTCGCAGACATCTATGTTCATGTTTAAAGTGTAAAATGTAAATTATATGGATAGAGACATGGTAAACTATCATTTACTTGTTTCGGGTTCATGAGAAATTACGAAGAATGCCGGGTGGGCACATGGGCGAGAGAGATGGTGGCATCACACAAGTACACAATTCGGGCAAAGAGTACTCATCGTATGAATGAAATGGTCCATGATATTGCAGGCTAGATTTTGATTGGGAGCAAGGCAGAGAGAGCAACCTATGAATTCGATGCCAAAGACTTCTTTAAGTTGTTAGACGAGGGTAGCAAGCCATTGTGGCATGGTTGCACCAAACACACACATTGTCTGCGATGGCGACATTATTACTTAACATCAAGGTCGATCACAACATGAGCCATGAGTGTTTTGAGTCGCTCTTGAAGGCAATTAAGAGTATGTTGCTGACGGTGAGAAATTACCCGTAACTATTACTTTTGTAAGAAAATGGTGAAGAAGTTGGGTCTTGGATACCAAAAGATCGATGCATGTCCCAACGATCGCATGTTGTTTTATAAGGAAAATGACAAGATGATAAGGTGCACGCTTTGCGGTCATGATCGGTTTAGGCCTAATAAAGAGGGTGTGACTACAAAAAATCAAGTATACCGCTTTAAGATTCTAAGGTATTTTCCAATAACACATCGACTAAAAAGATTGTACATGTCTTCAAGATCACCAACACATATGAGTTGGCATGCGAAATCTCCAAATAAAGATGGAGAACTAAATCATCCCGCAGATGGGCGTGCTTGGAAAGATTTCAACTTAGCACATCCTCGAATTTGCATTGAACCCTAGAATGTGAGGCTTGGATTGTCCACCGATGGTTTCAACTGTTTAGCCACTCAAATTGCTCCGCACTCATGTCATGGCTCGTGATTGTTACTCCGCATAACTTGCCTCCTTGGATGTGTGAATGAAATGACCATACTTATTTCTTTCACTGTGATTCCCGGTCCTAAGAGTCCCGGAAAGAACTTAGATGTTTACTTGAGACCTCTTATAGACGAGTTAAAGGTATTGTGGGAGGATGGAGTACTGACTTGGGATGTTGCAACGAAAACAAATTTCAACCTTAGGGCGGCTTTATGTGGGACTATAAGTGACTTCCCACTTATGGTATGTTAGCTGGATGGAGTACACACGGGAAGTTGGCTTGTCCGTATTGTATGGAGCATACAAAGTCGTTTAATCTATCAAAAGGTCGAAAGCCTTGTTGGTTTGATGTCGTCATCGCTTGCTTCTACCTAGAGATCACCCGCTTCAAGAAATAGAGAACACTTCAGGAAAGGGAAAGTAGATAATGATATGCCTGTACCGCGATTGTCGGGAACGGAGATGCGAGATCATGTGATGAGATTGCCGGTTATCCCATTTGGTAAGGTTGATGCGACAAACATAATCAATGGGTTTGGTGAATCTCATAACTGGGTTCGGAGAAGCATCTTTTGGGAATTGCCTTATTGGTCTACAAATTTGATTCGTCATAATCTAGATGTGATGCATATTGAGAAGAATGTGTTTGACAATGTGTTTAACAACTGTGATGAATGTTACGGGGAAGACAAAAGATAACGATAAGGCACGCTTTGGACATGAAAGATATTTGTAAGCGTCCCCGGATTAGAACTTTATGAATCTCCTAATGGTAAGATTGTCAAACCGCATGCAAGGTACACATTGTCCAAAAAGAAAGTTGAAGATGTGTGCACATGGGTTAAGTCTCTGAAAACTACCGGATGGATATCGCGCCAAACATTGCAAGGTGTGTTACGGTGGGAAATTGCAAGGGATGAAGAGTCATGACCGCTATGTGTTCATGGAGAGACTCATGCCTATAGCATTTCGGATCTCGCTTGATAAACCAATATGGGATGCTTTGACGGATCTTAGTCGCTTTCTTCAAAGACTTGTGTTCAAAATCATTGAATGAGAAGGACATGTTTGTACTTGAGAGAACATCATAGAGATCACGTAAACCGGAAAAATATTCCCACCGGTTTTTTTGACTCCATGGAGCATTTGCAAATCCATCTTCCCTATGAAGCTCGTGTTGGGGTCCAGCCTCAATATAGATGGATGTACCCTTTCGAGAGGGTGATGGGAAACCTTAAGAGGAAGGTGAAGAATAGAGCTTATGTCGAGGGGTCGATATGCGAGGCATACGCTTTTGATGAGATATCTACGTTTGTCTCGCATTATTTTCCTGGATGAAGTCTTGACAAAGGCCAATCGAGTATCGAGACATGATGATGGGGAAATGTTGAACTAAATGGTCGGCTCTCTCATTTGGTCCCTCGGTCGCTTTTTTATGGAAAAGGGAAGCGATATTCCTCTCTCGAGCAAGAATTACATGCATGCATATACTTACATTCTTCTCAATTGTGAGGAGATTGGCCGAATTTGTGAGGTACACATGTAAACTTGATATTTTATCTTTTAAGTTAAAAATTTATTCTAATATGTTAATGTTTATAACATGGTATAGATTGTACGATGACGAAGTTAAAAGTGAAGCATGCCGACATAACTGATAAAGATATTCAAATCAATCGGGATAAAAACTTTGCACTTTGGCTAAAGGACAAAGTAAGTTCAATTTTTAAGCACGTAGTGTATATATATATATAATATATATACTTTATATGTTAACTATGACTTCATTTAATAAGATGGAGTTTTTGTAGGCTTTGACTGAGGGATCAACGATTCCGGCTAATGTACAAGTCCTAGCTATGGGACCGCATAAGGATCAAGTCACCGCAATGGTTACAAAATAAATGGTTGTGAATTTCACACAAAGGCATATGGGCGCCAGTAAAAGAACAACGAACTCGGAGTGTGTGTCCAAGGAGATTGTTACAATGAGCTTGGTCGTGCCTTTTATGGGGAGTTGGAGGAAATCGTAGAGTTGTCGTGACAAGGGCACGTCTGGGGTCATATTCACTTGTTCAAGTGCCGCTTGGTTTGATTCGTAAAAAGGGATACGTGTTGATGCATACATGGAATCGCCGATATTGACCTCTATAGTCTCACAGTACTCCAACGAACCGCTTGTTTTACCAACTCAAACAAAGACAAGTATACTACACTCCTAGTCCTGTTAGGAAAGGGATAGATAGCCGCCTCTGATTGGCAAGTTGTAATTTATACTCCCGCCGTAGTCGTGTAGAATTAGTTGATGGGGAGATTTACCAAGAGCGATGCTTCATAGTGGGACTATAATAAATGTGGAGGACGACAATGAAGTAATCCAGCTTAGATGGTGGAGATGAACCACATGAATTAGATCCCGAGTCAATACTTGTGTCGATGACATTGATATCGAGGAGGAAGAGTTATTGATCGAATCGACACGTAATCAAGCGAGATGATGGTTATGAATCGCAACACGTATTATACAAGATGATTCTCAATCGAGACATCGACACTTGAACTCATGCAATGTATGTTTAGCAATACATGTTTTTTATATCATTGTCATGTTTATGTACTAAACTATTTAAATGCAACTTTTGTTTATTGTCATTTTATATTCATATATATACATGTTTATATCACTGTCATGTTTATTGTCATATATACATATAATCAAATATGACTCCTAATAACATCTTGAAATTTGTAATATATGAGATGGCTTCAAGCAAATATGAAAAAGCGCCATTGGGTAGGGGGCCTAATAATGTGCCCAAGGCCCCTACTAATCCCGATGATCGGATTCATATTCGATTCGCCTCCTCCTCCGAAAGACGTGACGTCCCGCATATATCATTTATATAAAAGCATTTAAGCATTTAATATATGCTAATTGATGTTGTATATTATAGTGATTTTTCAGATAATAAGATCGTCAAGTGCATATCACAAATTGTGTTTTTACGAAATCGGCCTACACTGTGATTACGTGGGAAGCACACCTATCGCCCACAAGGATGCTGTTTTGGCAGAATATTTCGTGTATTTTTTTTAATTATGACAAATAATATTAATATAATATTCAAAGGATAATTATTTAGTAATGTTATTATTGTTTTTTATTTGCAGAAACGGTATAGATGGGAGGACGCGCAGGCTTCAGTGATTCAGACATTATTCTGGCAAAAGTGCGCGGTCCGCACTAAGGACAACTTGAATAAAGAACGACAAAAAAAGCCATTCACAATGCCGAGATCGACCATCCGTGCCGTGGAGAGGATTATATGCACGAGCATAGCCCACAGTGGTGCACCCAAATCCATATAATGAGAGATGTGCCCAATGGAGAGCCGAGAGTCGGGTGAAAAAGACGAAAGACCGCCACCACCAACAGAGCCTCGGGTGTATCCGATGGCGAAAAAGGCTAAAGGAACATACAAGGGCGGCGGATTTCACAATTTGCAAGATATCAACGCCTCGATGCGTATTTACAAGTTTTAATATGTTTACAATCATGAATTGTAGAAAATATCCCATTTTTACTTAGTAATATTGTCTTTGTTTTTGTATAGAGTCTCGGTCTCAAGGTCACCTATCCATTGGTTTGGATGTGTGTACGTACACCCCGCGTGATGGTTCCGCTTCGAGGCTATCCAGATAGCGGTAATAAGTTTTAACAACCTGATCTTGTTTATTAATACTTACAAAATATTATTTTTAACTATTTAAGTGTTAACATGATGACAGGATACTTATAAATGTTTATTGAATGAGCGCTATCCTGAAGGCACTCCACGTCCGCCTATTGATCAAGAGTTGTGGGAGGCGTCATTGTGAGAAGAAGAACTACATTAAAGGTCAAAGACAACGACGACGCCCATCCTTTAGTGGCTCAGGCAGCTCTGCTACCCAGTCTTCACACTAATCGAGTCATCCAGCTGTTCATACTCCGGCTGACTGTGTGAGAGCTATATGTCAAGATCGAAATCTTCTGAAGATATCAAGGGGCACCAGGGGGCTCTTGATCCTGAGGAGTTAGCGGAAGCAGTAGCGGCAGCAGCAGGATAGCATGGGGATGGCGACGAGGTATAAAATCAATTTGTTGTATGTATTGTCGTAATATATACCAGTATCAACATATTTATTATATTTGTAACTTGTTTTATTATTTTGTTAATTACAGGGGTGTTCAGGGAGGGATGACGCTTGACATAACCTTGTACTTGTATATTCATTATTTGGATGTTTGTATATATGTTACTTAAACAAGTTTTGAAATGTTATTATATTTATTCAAATCATATTGGTTTTAAAGGTTTATATACTAGTTTGGTGTATGTGTTGGTGGACGATGGATGTTTATATTGTTTTGTATGTTGTTTATCTTGGTGTGTATGTGTGTTGGGATAAAGCGTAGTAGAAAACAGTACGTGTTTTGGGAATTACGCAAAACAAAGAAAAATCTGGGTCAGTAATGTTTTTTTCATATCGGCGATGATCGCGATGCGGTCATTGAACGTTATTAGCGACGGCATCTGAATCAATGACCGCGCGCGATCACCGATAATGGTCACCGACACGACCACGTCATCTTTGGCCCTGGACCATGCTGACTCAGCTCAGCGATCGTATTTGTCATTTCGGTCGCTCATAGCGGTCGCAGATATAGCGGTCGCTAATAGTGGTAGCTGATGTGCATCCCAGCGACCAGATTTTATGCGACGACTATCAGCGACGATCGATGCGGCGATAGATATCTGCACACGAACGCGCGCGGCGATAATCGGTCATTGATAAAGCTTTTTTGTTGTAGTGGAAAATCAGAGTTTAAAATTTTACAAACCATAAAACCCGGATCACCCTTTATGCATAATTATTAATTAAACGAAAAGATAAAGAATAAATCATGCCCTTGAAGATCGAGCTTCCTCAGGTACAAGTTCACCTCCAAATCCTTTCGCGTTCAATCTTGAATCCACCGGGTTTGGTTCCTTCCTTTGATCAACGTTAGCCACCCAAATATTTGGCCTCTAGAGGTGATCCACCAAGGAAGAAGAAAATTCAAGAAGAAGGGGTTGTTGGCTAAACCCTAGTTTTTCTATCTCTATAGAAAAAGGTGTACTCTCCCAACAATTGGAATTATGTCGTATGTTGAAAAAGTCAACAACCCACAACACCCATAATAAGACTCCTCTTATTTATAGATGTGGGCAACCCACCTTAACAATTAAGGAATTGGGATTTATTTAATTAATTAAATTCTATTAATTAATTAAGCTCCCTAATCTTATTAGGGATAATTAATTAAACTCCTTTAACTAATTTTCCCTCCTAATCCTATTAGGAATAAATGAGAGTACTTATATTAAATTAATTCCTAAACTCTTTTAGATTAAAATAATAATAATTGTAATAATATTAATAAGACTCCTCTTATTAATTTATATTTAATATTTCTAAAATATTAAATAATAAATATTAAGCTATTTAATTTATTCTATCACCATAGATTAAATTAAATATACATAACATATTATTACGATTATGCAATTAACTTCTTAAATAATTATTCTTCCTTTTATGGTGTGTGACCCTTTAGGTTCTCCATATTAAACCTAATTAATGAATAAATCAATTAGAATAATTCTAATCTTATTTAAATAAATAAATTAAACTATTAATTTATTTAAATAAATAATATTTATTCTACAATAGGGATAAGCCTCCCTAGCGATTAACGACTTTCCGTATAATATAGATTTCAACATTAATCATAAAAGAACCTTTGAGTAAATAGTTACCGCACAATTCAATCCTTCCACCATACAATGTCCCAATTAAATATAAGACATGGAATTACCGCACAAGTCTTATTTTATTTAATTATATGTATTTCGATCCTTAAATGCACAACTCAAATAATGCAAATTAGAAACTCCTTTCTAATTTCATTCTCGCCGCCAAGGACTACTCTTTGGGTTGTCATTTATCGAATCACATAGGACATTTCTCTTCTTTTATTAGAAGTGGTAGATTCTTTATTGATCATACATTATCTCCATGTACAACTTATTATACCCAAGCATACCCTTTGATATACCCTAAGGGTCTTAAGGAATAAGTCAAAGTATAACTCATCATACACAAGATACTATGATGATCTCAAGTCCAAGGATTACTTGTACTACTATCACTACAGAATTCCTATTGACAGCAAATAAAACTCCATTAGGTATTCCTTAGCGAGCCAATGCTCAAAGGTACTTATTCTCTAATAAGCACCTACATACTTGCTTTAGTGTCTCCACACAAATGATCATGAGATCAATCATCCTCATCTAATGAGCAAGCAACGTATGTACCAAATCTATCCGGATTCACTAATCCCCAATTTAGTAATCCAACGATTGGGAACTATTTTAGTTTTAAGCTTTCTAAGAATTTAGATCTCATTAGAATGATCATCATCATTATTCTAAAAGCATTGCTTAAAACTATGGGTTTATCACATATTATAAAACACCATCATGTAGATAATTAAAAGCCTTTAATAAATTAATACTTTTTATTAATAAATGAATAAGATTGTTACAAAGTATATGCTTTATCATCAAACATGATTGGCTTGTGTGCATATTACTTTCAATCTCCCACTTGCACTAAAAGCCAATCGCCATTGTATCTTATACTCTTCTTCTCTAAGTGACGATTATCCTGCTGTTGGATAAGCTTTAGTTAATGGATATGTAATGTTGTTCATGAGAGTCCACTATCTCTATAGTGATTTCCCATCTTTCAATGATTCTAATAATCAAATGAAAGTGCCACAACACATGTTTAGATCCAAGATGAGACTTAGGAACTATTCCTAGTTCTCAAATGAACTTTTAATCCAAACAATCAACTTGCGAAATCATTTATAGCTATATACTTTGTCTTTATCACTAAACCAAAGAACTCTTTTGCCGTTTGGAACCTTTCCAATTCACTACACCACTGCTCAAGGTAACACTTTACCTTAAAGTGGATTTTCTGGTCGCCTTAGTCTGTTCAAAAAACTTGAGTCAGTAAAAGCCCTCTAGTTTTAATTCGCACCCACCATGTATGCTCACATCCTTAGTGCTTGGGTTAAGAACTTTAAGATGTTTTTCACCGACTCATAGTGAACTTCTCCATAATATGACCGATCAACATCGTGTCTCGTACATTTCATTGCATACATGATTGTCACTTATGCGACCTCTCTTTTCGTGAGTCTATGGGGACTATTAAGAGATACACTCCATAGCTCATCGACATGAGACATCTTTTGAGTTTGCCATGCTAAACGACTTTAGCATCAAATGAATATACGCTTCTTAGGTTAAGTTGAGCATCCTCTTAAATCTATCTATATAGATTTATATCCCCAATTAAGATACTCTTCCAAATCATTCATGGAGGAATGTTTAGACAACTTTATCTTTATCGATTGTAGCATTGGTATGTCATTCCTTATCCGTAGTATATCAACATATAATATTAGGAATGTCACGACGCTCCCACCGAATTGACCCTTTTACACACTAGAAGTCTTACCTCATCGAATGTAACTCGGATCATCATCTTCTATGATGCGTACCTCATCATCATCATCATCCATGATGAATCCATACCTCCTAGGTATCTTCTTGTACTATTCCGGACTTACGATTAGGTTGTGAGGTACAATAGGTCTATCTCAGTTCCTCTTATTTGACTTATAGTGTTTTGTGGTTCTTGAACTCTTCAAGATCTATTATCCTCCCACAGCCCCCTTCAATGATAAACACATTTATCTTAGAAGGTCATGCGTGTTCATAACAAACACCTTTTGCTAAGTAGGATTATAGAACATATACCCTAAACTTACTTTAGGATGTCCCACAAATTGTACTTGTCAAATCTTGTCCCAAGCTTATCCTTTGAAACCATTTCACATAAGTTGGACAACCCCTTATCTTAACATACTTAAGATTAGGAATCCTCCCTATCCATAACTTTTATGGAGTCTTGGGGCCGGATTTTGAGGTTACCATTTTCGTAGATATGCAGCCATTTCTAGGACATGACCCTAGAAGGATACTGGAATGTCGGTAAAATCATTATGGACCGCACCATGTCCAACAAGGTACGATTTTTCCTTTCAGATACATCAATCAATTATTACGTATCATGAGGTGTCCATTATGAGAAAAACCATTTGAGATGATCTAGAAACTTATTGCACAAGTATTTATTCCTTGATCTAATCAAAAAATCTTAATACTTTGCAAATCTGTTTTACTTCTGAATTCTTTGAACCTTTCAAATAATTCACACTTGTATTTTAGCAAATACACACATTCAACTCTTTGAATGATCATCTCCTTTTCTTATATTATTTTGTTCAATTTATAAAATAATTTTCCACGTAAGTCAAGTATACAAAATTTATTAAGTAATATTCCAGTTCTATACAAAACATTATTATTATAAATAGAACAACAATTGTTCTTAATTATAATACCAAAGATTTCATTGTCCAACAATAAAATGGAAATAATATTTTTAACAAGAACTGGAATACAATAACAACTTATTGACTTAATAGATTTGCCCGTAGGCATTGTTAAATTATAAGTTTCTATGGCTAATGCAGCAACCTTTGCTTCATTTCCCACACATAGGATTACTTATCTTTGTTTAACTTTCTACTTCTGCTTGGTCCCTTCATAAATCTATATTTATGATAACCAAAGTCGGTATCCAATACCCAAGTAGAACCTTGACTTAAAGAAAAATTTATTTCAATCATGAACAAAAACTGTATTGTAACCGAAACTTCACTAAGCTTCTTTGGTTAGCCTCTGCAAGATGCTTCTCGCAGTTTCTTTCCAGTGTCCAGGCTTATTGCAGTGGAAGCAAACTCCTTTGCTATCCGTGTCGCTTTTTGTTCTTATTATCCTTTGTTTATGCCTTTCTATTTACCTTCTTTGAATCGTTCTTCTTTTTGAAAGATCCTTTGGCCCCTACCAAGAAGACTTGGTCTTTCTTGGTTGAAAAGTGACTCTCAACATTTTTCAACATGTTAAGCAAATCAATGAGGTCGATATCTAGCTTGTCCATATGAAAAATTCACAACAATTGTGAAAGGAGTCCGGAGTGAGTGCAAGATCAAATCTTAGCTCAACTCTCCATCCATGACAAAACCTCATTATCCTAATTGATCAATTAAATTGATAATGTTTAGGACTTTTTCTGCATTTATATATAGTGTCATTGGCCATTCTAGATCTAAGAGCTCCTTAGATATCTCGATATCTATCGGTCCCACTTTCCTCACCATCAACTACTTGATGTGCAGGAATATAGTAGGAGCATCCATAGTTTCATCTTGTGTTGAAGCTCATTACTCATGGATGCGAGCATGATGCATTGAGCCAATCATGCATCATCTTGCCACTTTCTAAAAGTAGCAATGTCTTCCTCGTGAGGCATTGTGCAACTACCATTGCAGGATATAGGCGTATTAAGGACATAAGATAGCTTTTTCAATTATGAGAACTATTCTCAAATTCCTTAACCAATCCGCTTTAATTCTTGGCCCGGTTAATTTAGCATCTAATATGCTTCGCAGTTGATAGTAATTTTAGACATTGTAAAATTTCAGAAATGAATTTGTAATTAACAACATTTTAACATACATTCTTTTATTAATTACCAAAATAAATTAGGTCTTGTTTTAAATTGGTATCTCCCACTATTTTCTTCAAACTATATTACCTCACTTATATAGTTCGGCAAAATCTAATTAAAGATTTGCGAGTGAGAATAAGGATCCCATTTCAAATGTATATAGCCTTGTGGTGACACAACAAACTATATATAAATAAATAGGTAGACAACTTTTGTCAATTACATCAACTATGCAACTCCTTGTATTTTGCCTCTTAGATTATTTTGATCAAGTGGTGGCACATCCGAATCAAAATTATCCAAGTTAAGTCCGACTAGCACTCTATATATTCAAAAAGAAAAATATCATCCTTGTGGTGACACAACAAAACAATATTGTTCAATTTTCTTTATAAGCATCAAATGTGATAAATTAACATCTTAAATACTTAATACTTGCCTTGTGGTGACACAACAAACTCATATTAAATATTTAATACTCTATTAATTTTATTATGCTAGAAGGCGACGCTCGATATTCCAAATATCTTTGAACGCTTAGGACTTAATATAAAAATTGAGGGTTTGTTATTAATTTGTCTCATCTTGTTTAGCGCATGCATTTATATATATATAAAATACGCGTCATATTAATGAACATGCGAAGCATGTTTGCATAATATATAATATATATAATATAAGCATGCACATATAGAATACTATATTCTACCCGGATTGATTATGGACTTTTATTCTAGTTTGGTTCACTAGAGCCACCAAGTGAACCAAAAGGTCAAACCCTAGGGGTGCAAGAAATAATATTTAAATATAACTATTACATTTAAACCCGGGCTCCATTACAAACGGGTCTTCAAACGCTCCTTCCTCCTTGATCTCCAATTTTTCAAAATTAATTCTAACTATTCCTATTACAAAACTATTTAAATTAAATAGAAACCTTGATCAGCAGTCAAGGGGAAGTACATAGGAGGGAGATAGAATTTACATTAAGAAAAAATTAGAGAAGACGAGGTACGCAGACCCCATTTAATAAAACTCATACATTCATGCATCCAACTAAAATAAAATCCAATCATATTGGTCAATAGTCCATAATCAATCCCATTTATTATCATACACATCACCATATGCATCAATAAATAACATTCATCTTATGAATAATAAACATTTAATATATATATTGATATCATTTAATGGGCAAATTTAGTTAGTATAAAATCTAATTTTGAATCAAAATAAACTCCTTTATTTTAATCCAAATTTAAATCAAAATAAAACTATTTTATTTTAATTTATTCAATTTTGAATAAAATAAACTATTTTATTTTAATCAAAATCATTAATCAAAATAAACTCCTTTATTTTAATTAATTATGGAATCCAATTCCATATATATAAAAATTCTTTAATTAAAATAAACTCTTTTATTTTAATTAATTATGGAATCCAATTCCATGTAAAAAAAAAATATTAAAGGAAACACGGATTATATTTCATATTCACAAATAAACTCCTTTATTTTGAATAATATGAAATCATATTTCATATCTAAATAAACTCCTTTATTTAAGGAAATTAGGATTCTCTTTTTCTATTCACAAATAAACTCTTTTATTTTGAATAATATGAAATCTTATTTCATATCTAAATAAACTCCTTTATTTAAGGAAATTAGGATTCTCTTTCCTATTCACAAATAAACTCTTTTATTTTGAATAATATGAAATCTTATTTTATATCTAAATAAACTCCTTTATTTAAGGAAAAATAGAATCCAATTTTAACTCCAATTAGTTATCATGGAATCCAATTCCAACTCTAATTAGTTAGCATGAAATTTAATTTTAAAATTAAAATAAAACTATTATTTTAAAATTAAAATAAACTTTTATTTAAAATTAAAATAAACCTTTTATTTTAATTATAAAATTAATGAGAATAATATATATATATATATATATATATATATATATAATATTAACCGTATATATATAATATATATATATATTAATTACATATATATATATATATATATATATATACTATATATATATATATATATATATATATATATATATATATATATATATATATATATATATATATATATATAGCCTAACGCTCATTGCTTTTTTTTTTTTTATAAAACCCGTACACATGTATCCCAATTAAATGACCGGATTTCATAAATCACGTGAATTGGTTTTGACCACGTGTATGCTTCCCTTTTTTTTTTTTTTTAATGTTGCGGTAATCACACACACATATATATATATATATATATATATATATATATATAACTCATATTCTGATTCTAATATATATATATATATATTTTATATATCCTAAACCTTTATTATATATATATATAATATAATGAATGTTTTGGGTCACGGTTTTCATTTTTTATTTTTTTTTTTAAATTTTATATAACAAAATTATGCCCAATTAAATTGTTCTAAACACATATCAATATACATATCAAATTTAAAACAATTAATAATTCGCATAAAGGTTTGGCTCTGATGCCACTGTTAGGTTTGTAATATTCATGTGCGCAATCAAATTGCAAAAATTAAGCGGAAGCGTAGAAAATCAGAGTTTAAAATTTTACAAACCATAAAACCCAGATCACCCTTTATGCATAATTATTAATTAAACGAAAAGATAAAGAATAAATCATACCCTTGAAGATCGAGCTTCCTCAGGTACAAGTTCACCTCCAAATCCTTTCGCGTTCAATCTTGAATCCACCGGGTTTGGTTCCTTCCTTTGATCAACGTTAGCCATCCAAATGTTTGGCCTCTAGAGGTGATCCACCAAGGAAGAAGAAAATTCAAGAAGAAGGGGTGGTTGGCTAAACCCTAGTTTTTCTATCTCTATAGAAAAAGGTGTACTCTCCCAATAATTGAAATTATGTCGTATGTTGAAAAAGTCAACAACCCACAACACCCATAATAAGACTCCTCTTATTTATAGATGTGGGCAACCCACCTTAACAATTAAGGAATTGGGATTTATTTAATTAATTAAATTCTTTTAATTAATTAAGCTCCCTAATCTTATTAGGGATAATTAATTAAACTCCTTTAACTAATTTTCCTCCCTAATCCTATTAGGAATAAATGAGAGTACTTATATTAAATTAATTCCTAAACTCTTTTAGAAATTAAAATAATTATAATTGTAATAATATTAATAAGACTCCTCTTATTAATTTATATTTAATATTTCTAAAATATTAAATAATAAATATTAAGCTATTTAATTTATTCTATCACCATAGATTAAATTAAATATACATAACATATTATTACGATTATGCCATTAACTTCTTAAATAATTATTCTTCCTTTTATGGTGTGACCCTTTAGGTTCTCCATATTAAACCGGTTGTGAATAAATCAATTAGAACAATTCTAATCTTATTTAAATAAATAAATTAAACTATTAGTTTATTTAAATAAATAATATTTATTCTACAATAGGGATAAGCCTCCCTAGTGATCAACGACTTTCCAAATAATATAGATTTCAACATTAATCATAAAAGAACCTTTGAGTAAATAGTTACCGTATAATTCAATCCTTCCACCATACAATTTCCCAATTAAATATAAGACATGGAATTACCACAAGTCTTATTTTATTTAATTATATGTATTTCGATCCTTAAATGCACAACTCAAATAATGCAAATTAGAAACTCCTTTCTAATTTCATTCTCCTTTGCCAAGGACTACATTGGGTTGTCATTTATCGAATCACATAGACATTTCTCTTCTTTTATTAGAACCGGTAGATTCTTTATTGATCATACATTATCTCCATGTACAACTTATTATACCCAAGCATACCTTTGATATACCCTAAGGGTCTTAAGGAATAAGTCAAAGTATAACTCATCATACACAAGATACTATGATGATCTCAAGTCCAAGGATTACTTGTACTACTATCACTACAGAATTCCTATTGACAGCAAATAAAACTCCATTAGGTATTCCTTAGCGAGCCAATGCTCAAAGGTACTTATTCTCTAATAAGCACCTACATACTTGCTTTAGTGTCTCCACACAAATGATCATGAGATCAATCATCCTCATCCAATGAAAGCAAGCAACGTATGTACCAATCTATCCGGATTCACTAATCCCCAATTTAGTAATCCAACGATTGGGAACTATTTTAGTTTTATGCTTTCTAAGAATTTAGATCTCATTAGAATGATCATCATCATTATTCTAAAAGCATTGCTTAAAACTATGGGTTTATCACATATTATAAAACAACATCATCATAGATAATTAAAAGCCTTTAATAAATTAATACTTTTTATTAATAAATGAATAAGATTGTTACAAAGTATATGCTTTATCATCAAACATGATTGGCTTGTGTGCATATTACTTTCAAAGAAGTAGGTATCGATGAGATAAAATCTTTGTTACGTGTTGAGAGAATTTAAGGAAATTCTCGGTATGAATGGCTTGATTAACCATAGAGCTATAACAAATAGTTATAAGTAAAGTGTGAACCTTTAGTTTTCTCAGAAAATCTATGGTAGTAATTTACGGTAATAAAATACCGCGACATTATTATTGTCGAACCATGACTCAAGTTAGGTTGGTGTTAAGGAAGAGGATGAGTTGTTACGGTTGCATATCGACTATCGTAATAGGAGTAAGATAGCGGTTAAGGATAAATACTCATGGCCTAAGATCGATGATCTATTTGGTCAGTTGAGAGGGGCAAAGAATTTTTATAAAGATAGATGTATGTATGGGGTATATTCGGTTGGAAGTAAGGAAGAAGGAGGAGGTACCTAAGATGACGTTCAGAATTTGTTATGGTTATGAAAAGTTTCTGGTTATGTCATTTAGGTTGACTAATGTGCGGAAGTAGGTTTTTTCGTAAGGGTCGCCAATCAAGTCGGTGGCCAATTTGATAGTTACCCTTGTGGGATGCTATGGTTGAACGTACCATTAGCGTCACAGGATTTAAAAGGAAGGTTGATTAAGGCACATGTATTATCTTTATCAGATGATACGAGGAAGTTTTGTAGTATATCTTGTGGTTTGCATAAATGCTATGATTGCGTGCTCTTATAGGATGACAATGTCATTGTGTATGCATCACGCCAGTTAAAGGGTTATGAGGAGGTCTATCCTACTTATTATCTATAATTGGCAGCAGTAATTTTTGAATTAAAAATATGAAGATAATATTTATATGGAGAGAAGCGTGAGATATACAAGGACTCTAAGAGTCTGAAATATATCTCCACACAGAAGAGTTGAATATGTAGTAGAGAGAGGACTGTGATATCTTATATCATTCAGGGAAGGTAAACGTTGTAGCCGACGCGTTAAGTAGGAGGGGTAGGGAAAGCTATCGATGCTAACGACTCAGAATGAGTTAATAACGGAAATGGTAAGATTAGAGTTAGAAGTTAAATTAAGGAATGAATGGGTAGAAATGTTATTCACAACGTAGACTCAATCCACGATAATGGAGTGAGTTAAGTAAGTACAACAAAGTAACGAGGGATGCAGACGAATGAAGAAGATGATGCAGGATAAGTAGAAGACTAAGTATAGTCTTATTTTGAGGGAGGAATTTGAGTTCCATATAAATATAAGTTAAAAGAATAAACTAAGATGATATAGAGATTGCGTAATGTGTTTAACTTCCAACTCAGATTATTGATAGGAAGTGATAAGTCATGTGAATTAAGATAATACCTTCGATGAAGGTGAAATAAAAGAACCCCAATGTCAAAGAAGCATTTTGGGAACTCGAGATTAAAAAAAAAATTAAAATTTATCCTCTGTGGTGTAGGTATTATTAGCGAGATTCTGGGGACATAATTCTTATAAGGAGGGAAGAGTGTAACGCCCCGAGAAAATCGGATTTTTGAGAATTAAATTTTTATTTTTATTAAATGAATTTAATTAATTATTTATGGAGCAAGCTAATCGAACGTCGTTCTCTGACCTATAAATGTCAGAATGTCATAGGATTTTGGCTACGTGGTAGAATTAAAGTGTTTGAATTTCCAAGATGAAAATAAAAGCTTTCCGAGAAATTTTCCGAAAAACACTATTCACGCATTTCTGCTCGGGAATTATTTTTGAACTTATGAGAAATACGTGACGATAGAATATCGATGTGAGATGGAATATCCAATAATATTTCAGTTATGGAAAACGTAATATTTCGCCTGTGGACTTAAAACCTAACGCTTAGGGAAAGTGACGTTACGAGAAGAAAATGTACGACGAGTAATGAATTAAGCGATGTTCGTATAATACATAGGTATTATACGATGTAATGAATATGAGTACGATGTGATGTATTATACGAGTACGCATGAATGATGGTAGGTTGTACATGTTGAATAGTATATGAGAGAAACACGAGATGAATACGTAAATTATACGTTATAAGCCTTTAAGCCAAATGTGTTGGACTTGTAGGATTTGATAAGGCCCAAATGCAAGAATGGTTAAGTCCAATGTGAATTAAGGTGAAGTCCAATATAAGTTAATGAACAAAGCCCAAGTGTTTTTTAATTGCAAGCCCAATTTATGAATTAAAATTTATGAAGCAAATTATGTTAGAAGCCCAAGTAATTAAGTATGTTAGTTAACCTAAGCTCAAGCCTATGATCCAATGGGTAGTATGAACCATGGAGCAAATCATGGATGATCCAAAGTAGGGAGCAAGTATACTTAATGATTAAGTAAGTGTGGTGACCAAGTGTTGTGATTAGAAAGAGACTTAAGGGCTATGCAATGGATAACTTATGTGGTGAGCAAGTAAATGTGGGGAGCAAGTTTACTTGGTTGCTAAGCTTTGAATATTAAGGAGGTGGATTAAGGAGGTGGAGTGGATTTATGACCAAACTACCCTCACTTTAGAAATCCTATAAATAGAGGAGGAGTGGGCTCATTATTTGGTTGTTAGTTTTCATCCATTTCAAAGCAACTTAAGTGTTAGAGAGGATAAGCACTTTGATGCTTAACTTCTATTATTATATTTTCCACCAATAACTTATAGCTTAGTGACTTGAGAGAAAAAGCTAGGAAGCAAGTCTTTGAAGTTCAAGAATCAAGAAGGAGATTAAAGATTAAGCAAGTGTTATTCAAGAGTAAGTGTTCTTGAACCATGTTTCTCTTTCTCTTCCATTGTTAGAGAAGGGGGTATGGGTAGAGCTAGTATGTTAAGCAATGATAAACCAATGGGCTTTAGTCTTAATAAGCCGTATAAATCATGAATAAGCTATTCGTAATCATTTAAGTTACGAAATTATGAAGAACAATAATGAAAGTATAAGAACTTGTAAGAAGTGGTAATATGTTTACATTAAGAAGTTAGCATGATTAATAAGAGGTAAGAATAAGGATTAAAGGACTTAACTTATTAATAAGTCATAACCAATGAAATTAAGTATGTTATACTTTAATAAGTAGTTTATAAGTTTATGAGTTTTGAACTTATTAAGAACAATTAATAACATATCATGTTTATAAGTTAACAAAGCATGTATGTCAAGATGATAGTATAATGGACTGAATCAAAATGAAATGGTTTAAAAATCTCAAGTAACGAGGTTTCGCCAGAATTCACACGATTAGACGACGATCGTCGAATTAGTGAAATTCTCGGAATGGAAGTCGAATTTTGATATTGAGCTTGGAAACATTGGTTTTCAAAGGAGACAAGTCGTATTTGTCATTATAGAGTTGCGAACTCGAAACTGGTCGGATTCCAACGTAGAACGAAGAAACGAGCGTTGAACGTTCACGAACGTTTATCGTTTTCGTTAAAAATAGACTAATAGGTGAAATTTTAGCAAACGAAGTGGAATAGATAAAATTCATGCATGAACATGTAGAGTACGTGATTTGTGAACCGTAGGCTCTTGAATGAGCCAATTAAGACTTATAACGAAGAAGTTACGAGTCTGGGAATCTCGTAAAGTTGAAAATCTGTCAAAACTATCTGTGGCTCAGAGTCCGCACGACGGCGAGACTCTAAGCTTAAATGACTGGCACCGGAGCGCCAAAATAAGCTCCAGACACTGCAAACTCGCGCCGCAGTGTGATAGTTAACAAAGGGACTCAAGCCCAATGCCATCAGTCCGGCCTCCAACCCCTAATGGGCGACCCACAGTAGCGACACAAAAGAAGAAAAGCCGTACACACATGACCAACCCTAGGGTTTGCATAGAGAGGATTGGTTATTAAGATAAAAAGAAAGGCAATGAAGTGATACAAACTTAATGAACATGAAGTAACATTGTTAAGTTATAATTAAACCCCAAGTATGATCACTTAGGGTTAAAGAAAGTCAATTGAAGATGAACGCAAATGGTATGCAATAAACGTACTTAATCAATGACGATCGAGTTTCGGATGATAACGTAAGGACGTTAGTAAGCCGTGAGGAAGGATAATTAACTTGAACCGAGTTGTACTAATGAAATAACTTCACTTAAGTTATGGAAGAGACAGAAGTCGGTAAGAATGATGTAAAGAATAATGGAAAGCCAGAACCAATAATAACAAATCTAATATGGGATTAGATTGAGAAGTAGGGTAGGATTCTTTAGGAACTATGTATGTTTATTCATGACCTAATGTGGTATATTATGTGATTATGTATTGTAGAGATTGTAAAGACTCAAAGGAAACGTAATTATTCGGTAGCAAATGCTGAAGGAAAGTTTTTCCTAAACCCTTGTCTAACCTTCGTGTTAGTCAGGTTTTCAAATGATTCAAGTTATGAGATGCGTGCATGGTTTTGAAGAAAGGGTCGATGCCAGTTTTGACTCGGCTAGACTAATCTTGATAGATTAATTGATTTCTTTATAAGTCTTTCAATATAGAATTGCTAACGCTATCCTATGCCAATTCTTTGGTACGGATATAAGGTAAGCTTGAACATGTATAAACAAATGTATTTTCATCGATTATTCGATGGGCACATGAGGTTGCCACAACTTAAACGTACACACGTTTAATGGATGTAGTGTTGATCAACATAGGGTACTATAGGCTGATCACCTAGATGTACTCGTAAGCTATACCAGACTTACGGACTTTGTGTCGGGTTGTCCTTTTCAAAGAAACTATAAGACGTTCACGTCTTGAACCAGAATTGATGAATTGACGAATATTGTTATTGTAAAATGTTTTGAAGGAAAAAGGAAAGCTATTTTGAATTATTAATAGTAATTTGTAACTATCATCCAGTTTTTGAAGATATATGATTCCTATGTTTCAAGCATGCTTTTAAAATAAAATTGTTGTACTTGTTGAGCTTGTTATGATCATTCTTGCTTGAACCATATGAATGCAGCCTAGACGATATGACCGAAGGATTCTACAAGGATAAAGAGAAGGCTAAAGTGAACGTGTAGATTACCTATGTAATAATATAGGTTTGTAATGATAATATTTGATATTATGACATGAACAAATGTAACGGTTATAAAGAACCTAGGGAATAGTAGTATTATTTTGGAATATATATAAGACATATTCGTTCTTTTGAGGCATGTCAATTGAATGATTATGTGAACTGTAGCACCGTGTAGCACCATATGTCGAGTTGAAAGAGATCCGTATTTGGGGGCGTCACATACATTGTGGCTGACTCCAACGATTGAATTTCATCGGGGATTGATGTCGAAGTTTACGCTAAGGCAAACTCTAACAGTTGACTTCCATCATGGATTGATGTCGATGCCTATGGTGGGGCTGACACCAACAGTTGACTTCTTGATTTATATGTTTAAGGAGTTCTACCATATTTTTAGGGTTTTATGGTTTTAAATACCCAGAAATGGGTGATTGTGCATACATTTTTTTGACGATATTACACTTTTTGGACTCGAGGAAACTTAACTTGACCCGAATTTAATCGAAATAGAGGTGGTGGAGCCCACTTAGGACAGTAGCAGGTACACCTACGGCAAGCCGTGGGTGGCCTTATACCCCCTGCAAGATTATTCATTCTCATTTCAAGTTTGATTCACTTAGTAAATTTGTATCCTCTGTCTCAAGTCTACTCACTTGGGGCTTTTTTTTGCTGATTTCATCTCTGATTCCCCAAAATATGGGTATCTTCCAACTCGAGAGATGGTGCTACACGGTGCTACTAACTACACATACATTCAATTGAAATACGCCATTAATATGAATATGTTTACTAATTATTACATAATAATAAATCCCCTCCCAGGTTGTTTAGTAACCATTACATTCATTCATTTGTCAAAGTATTAAATCAATACAAAAGTAATACTATTATATTATAGGATAACTATTTATCCATCTCGGTTTTTCCTTTGTCCTTACCGGATCCTTCGATCTCTTCATTTTTAGTTGAAATCATATAATTCAAGCAAGAATGAGCACAACAAGCTCAAAAAGTTTAACATTTATGTTGCAACAAAAAAATCAAGAATTATATGATTTATCTTCTATAACTGAACAAATAGTTAAGAAGTACTATGAATAATCAAAATGACACTTTTTTGACCTTTAAAATATTAACGATGATAAACACTAGTTAAATTCCGAGTCTGGTTAAAGACCATGAACATTCCATTCTTTCTTTCTTTGAAAAGGACAACCAGAGACTAAGATCGTAAGTCCGATATTTCTTACGAGCATGTCTAGGTGATCGGCTTATAGTACTCTATGTTGATCAACACTAATTCATTAAACATATTTACGTTTAAGTTTTGGTAAACTCATGTGCTGGTCAGTTTAGGACTTAAAAACTTTTGTTTATTCATACTCAGTCTTACCTTTGAATTCGTACCCAAGAAATTATCATAAGATATAACCATCAATAATATTTTGAAAGATTCTAAAGAAATCAACAAAATACTCTAATTTCTTATCTAGCCAAAGCTAATGGCATCGAATCTTTCTTAAATAATTCATGCATATCATACATGAATTCACAAAGCTTGTTTAACATAGAGTAGTACGTACACCTACGGCCAGCCGTGGGTGGCCTTATACCCCCTTCAAGATTATAATTTATTAAAATTCGCGGGTATTACATCTTCCCCCCCCCCCTTATAAGAATTCAGTCCTTGGAATTGTACCAGCTTACACAAATAAATGGGGATAATTCCTTCGCATCTTACCTTATAATTCCCACGTAGCCTCTTCGGTATCGTGGTTTCACCAAATCACTTTTACAGAAGATATAATTTTATTCATCAATGTTTGCTCTTTTCTATCTAGTATTTGAATAGGGATTTCCTCTTACGTCAAATTTTTTCTCAACTTGAATGGGCTCGTAGGAGATCACGTGTCTATAATCGGGCTTGTATGGACGTAACACAAAAATGTGAAACACGTTGTGGATGTGTTCTAATTCAGGTGGTAATGCAACTTTGTATGCCACTTCGCCCACTCGTTTCAAAATTTCGAATGGTTCTATGATCCTCAAACTCAATTTACCTTTCTTTACGAATCTGATCTTTCCCTTCCAGGAAGACACCTTCAAAAACACAAAACTTCTGACTTCAAAGTCTCGGTTCTGACGATGAAAATCAGCGTACTTCTTCTGGAGATCTTGAGCTGCTACCAATCTGGCCCTTATCGTTGTTACCACATCATTCGCGTGTTGAACTAATTCTGGTCCCAAAAGTTGTCGTTCTACGACTTCGTCCCAACACAATGGTGTTCTACACTTTCTCCCATAAAGAGCTTTATATGGATACATACCAATACTCGAATGATAGCTATTACTGTAAGCAAATTCTACCAATGGTAAATGGTCATCCCAATTCCCTTTAAAGTCCATCGCACAAGCTCTAAGCATGTCCTCTAACGTTTGTATAGTTCGTTCACTCTATCCGTCGGTTTGAGGGTGATATGCAGTACTTAATCTCAACTGAGTTCCCATTCGTTCTTGCAAACTTTTATAGAATTTTGACGTGAAATGCGGATCTCGATCGGAGACAATCGACACCGGTAATCTATGTCGTGATACGATTTCCTTTACATATAAATTTGCTAACTGGTTCAAATTGAATCAGATCTTGATGGGTAGAAAATGAGTTATCTTTGTCAGTCTGTCCACGATAACCCAAATGGCATCATAACCCTTCTGTGTGATCGGTCCAACCACGAAGTCCATCATAATGTGCTCCCATTTCCATTCTGGTATTTCCAATGGTTGAAGTAGTCCACTTGGCCTATGATGTTCTTCTTTGACCCTTTGATAAGTAAGACCTCTATTAATGCATTCTGCAACTTCTCTTTTCAAATTAAGCCACCAAAAGTGGTATTGAAGATCCCGGTACATCTTTGTTCCTCCTGGATGAACATAATACGTCATATTGTGAAATTCGTGCAAGATTTCTTCTCTCAGCTCGGTTACAGCTGGCACCCATACTCGACCCGCAAATCTTAATATACCATCCTTATCTACTTTGAACTTTTCTTCCTCATTTTCTACTATTCTCTTCCTTATCTTCTCACATTCTTCATCTTTCTCTTGTGCTTCCTTTATTCTATCCAATAATGACGGGTGTGCTTCCATCACGAATAAATTACCTTCCGCTTCTTTCGTATCCACCACCTCTATTTCCATCCTTTCCATTCTTCTTATTAATTCCTCATGAGTTGTCAATTTGAATAATTTCTCCCTTCCTTTTCTACTCAAAGCATCGGCTACTATGTTTGATTTTCCCGGGTGATAAAGAATTTCGCAGTCGTAATCCTTGATTAATTCCAACCACCTTCTTTGTCGCATATTCAACTCCTTTTGTGTGAAGATATATTTCAGACTCTTGTAGTCTATGTATGTCTCACATTTTTCTCCATACAAATAATGCCTCCAAATCTTCAGGGCAAAAACTACCGCTGCTAACTCCAAGTCATGCGTAGGTTATCATTTTTCAAAATCCTTTAATTATCGTGACGCATACACAATGACCTTGCCATTTTGCATTAACACACAACCAAGTCCTCTATGTGATGCATCACTATACACCACAAATCCTCGTGTATCATCAGGTAATGATAATACAGGCGCCTTACTCAACCTCCTCTTCAACTCTTGGAAACTCTTCTCGCATTTGTCCGTCCACACAAAATTCACCGTCTTCCTCGTTAGATTGGTCAGTGGGGTTGGTATCTTAGAAAAATCTTGGATAAATCTTCGATAGTACCTGGATAAACCTAAGAAACTTCATACTTTTGTCGACATCCTTGGTTGTTCCCAGTTACTTACCACCTCCACTTTTGCAAGATCCATGAAAATTTCATTTTGATCTATCACGTGTCCTAAAAACTGAACCTTCTCCATCCAAAATTCATATTTTGAAAATTTAGCGCACATCTTTTCCCTTCTCAAGGCTTCCAATACCATCTTTAGTAGTTCAGCGTGCTCTTCCCTAGTTTTTCAATAAATTAAAATGTCGTCAATAAACACTACTATAAACTTATATAAGTATGGCTTGAAAACTCGGTTCATTAAGTCCATGAATGCTGCCGGAGCACTAGTAAACCCAAATGACATCACTAGAAATTCATAATGTCCGTAACGAGTTCAAAATGCCGGCTTTGGTATGTCCTCCTCTCGCACTTTCAAGTGATGATAACTCGTTCGTAAGTCTATCTTGGAAAAACATTTTTCTCCCTTCAGTTGATCGAAAAGGTCGTCTGTCCTTGGCAATGGATATCTATTCTTAATCGTCACTCGGTTCAACTCTCGATAGTCGATACAGAGCCTCATCGATCCATCTATTTTCTTTACAAACAACAATGGTGCTCCCCAAGGAGACACACTTGGCCGAATGTAACCCTTATCTAGCAACTCTTGCAATTGTATCATCAATTCCTTCATTTCCACTAGCGCCATAAGATATGGGCTTTCAAAATCGGTGCCGTTCTTGGTGCTAAATCTATTACGAATTCAATTTCTCTGTCTGGTGCAAGACCAGGCAGGTCGTCTAGAAACACATCTTGAAAATCTTTGATTATCGATATATTATTCATTTATACTCCTTTTTTCGAGTATCTACTATATAGTCCAAATAACCTACACATTATTTCTTTAACAATTTCTTGGCCTGCATCATCGTAAGGCAACATGATTTCTTGTGTGACGAGCTACCATAAAACACTACCTTAGACCGATTTGAAATCTAAAGGTTCACACTCTTCTCTTGACAATTGATTATCGCAGCGTGGCTGGATAAGCAATCCATTCCTAATATCACATCAAACTCTCCCAGTCTAATCAGAATTATGTCTACCTATAGTTCGCGACCTCTAATGTTAGCACAACAGTTTTGGTAAACAAACTCTACGGGAATTACTTTCTTATTCGCAATCTCTATGTTCAACAAATGAAATGATATGATGATATGATCTATCACATATGTTGGGGAGGTTTGCTGGTATGGTATTGCGACTGATCATGGTGACTGATGCCTTCGTTGGGGTTGACTCTAACAACTTCCTCTACTAGGATTGACTTCAACGATTGACTTCCATCGGGTATTTATGTCGATGCCTACATTGGGTCTAACTCAAATGCTTCACTTCCATCGGGGATTGATGTCGATGCCTTCATTGGGACTGAGTCAAACGGTTAAATTTCATCGGGGATTGATGCCGAAGCCTACATTGGGGCTGACTCCAACGGTTGACTTCCATCAAGGATTGATGCTGATGCCTATGTTGGGGCTGACACCAACAGTTGACTTCCTGATTTATATATTTAAGGAGTTTTACCATATTTTTAGGGTTTTATGGGTTTAATTACCCAAAAATGGGTGATTGTGCAAACTTTTCTTTGACGATTACACTTTTTGGACTCGGGGAAACTTAATTTGACCTAAATTTAACAGAAATAGAGGTGGTGGGGCCCACCTAGGCCAGTAGCAGGTACACATACGGCCAGCCGTGGGTGGCCTTATACCCCCTGCAAGATTATTCGTTCTCATTTCAAGTTTGATTCACGTAGTAAATTTGTATCCTCTCTCTTAAGTCTACTCATTTGGGGCTTGTATTTGTTGATTTCGTCTGTGATGCCTCAAAATTTGGGTATCTTCCAACTCGAGAGATGGTGCTACACGGTGCTACTAACTACACATACATTCAATTGAAATACGTTATTAACTTGAATATGTTTACTAATTATTACATAATAATAAATCCCCTCCCAGGTTCTTTAGTAACCATTACATTCATTTATTTGTCATAGTATTAAATTAATACAAAAGTAATACAATTCTATTATAGGATAACTATTTATCCATCTTGGTTTTTCCTTTGTCTTTACCGGATCCTTCGATCTCTTCGTTTTTAGTTGGAATCATATAATTCAAGCAAGAATGAGCACAACAAGCTCAAAAAGTTTAACATATATGTTGCAACAAAAAAAATCAAGAATCATATGATTTATCTTTTATAACTGAACAAATAGTTAAGAAGTACTATGAATAATCAAAATGACACTTTTCTGTCCTTTAAAATATTTAACGATGATAAACACCAGTTAAATTCTGAGTCTGGTTAAAGACCATGAACATTTCATTCTTTCTTTCTTTGAAAAGGACAACCAGACACTAAGACCGTAAGTCTGATATTTCTTATGAGCATGTCTAGGTGATCAGCTTATAGTACTCTATGTTGATCAACACTACTTCATTAAACATATTTACGTTTAAGTTTTGGTAAACCCACGTGCTAGTCAATTTAAGACTTAAAAACCTTTGTTTGTTTATACTCAGTCTTACCTTTGAATCTGTACCCAAGCAATTATCATAGGATATAACCATCAATAATATTTTGAAAGATTATCAAGAAATCAACAAAATAATTTAATTTCTTGTCTAGTTGAAGCTAATGGCATCGAATCTTTCTTAAATAATTCATGCATATCATATATGAATTAACAAAGATTGTCTAACATAGAGTATAGACAAGGGTTAAAAAAACCTTCCTTAAGCGTCTTCTAGCTTTTATTTCACTTTACATTGGTCTTTATATGTTCTACATGATATACTCACTTAACATACCAATTAGCTAACAACAATCAATATAAATTGTTTATACTGTCTTCTCCTTCTTGTATAACCTATCCGAATCGTTAAACTAATAACATTCGTTAAGTTATTTATTATTCATTACGACTTTATAACATTTAAGTGTCATAAGTTACAATCTTTGTCCAATGTTCAAGTAATTATAACCTATGTAATCTCAAACATTCGTTCGACGTGAATACGGTTCATGGATATAATTTACGTACTTTCCGTTTATAATTTCATAACCTTAAATTGACATTTGATTGTTGACCTTAAAGTTTTAATCACCCTTTAGAATGTTACTTTTGGTTTAATTAAGGTTCATTATCAATCATTAATCATTCCCTTTCATTTTATATTTATAAACATTCTTTCTTGTCAAAATATAGACCCAAGGCGTTGCGTTGTCTTGGTCTTCTGCTTACGGGCGTTGCTGTATAATTCTGCAGAACCTTTGCCCTTTAAATCAAGCGCTGTATGGCCCCATTTTCTTCTTTGGGAGGTGCTGCGGCGCCAGGCTAGATCATTTGAATTTTTTTTCTAAGTGACAAAAATTTCAAACGTTCACTTCCTGAACTCGTATCTTATTCGTTATAACTCAAAATTGGTTTGTTCAAAAGCAAATTTTGAGATTATCTTACATACTTCAAGTTCTCTTGGACATAAATTTTTTTAAATCTGTTAACGAGGCTTTTACTTGATTAAAATTTCATTATTCATTTATTCTTCGTTCTTGAGCGTTCTTCGTTCATTCGTCCATAATTTTTTCTCACCAACCACTTTTGAGTCAATACTAAGCATTAAAGTCCACCTCCATTCATCAAACCTCCTTACTTTTACACAGAACTTCTTAAGGAAGCTTGGCCTTCTTGAATGTCTATGAAGGTCATCACTATTTCAGACTCAGTCATAGATGGAATAACTTGAGCAGCCAGACACCTCCATCTTTGGGCATACTCTCTGAAAAACTCATTGACTTGTTTCTTGACCTTGGTAATTTTGATATCGATCTGGAGTAATCAGAGTTTTAAGGCTGTATTGACTGAGGAAAGCATGGGCTATGTGACGCCCCCAAATCCAGGTATCTTCCAACCCGACATATGGTGATACACGGTTCTACAGTTCACACATTCATTCAATTGAAATACCTCAAAAGAGTGAAAATGTCTTATATATATTCCAAAACAATATTCTCATTCCAATGTTCTTTATAACCATTACATGTTTGCTTGTCATAATATCAAATAATTACAACGTTCACACTAAACTATTACAAAAGCAATCTACTGGTTCTCCTTAGCCTTCCCTTTATCTTTATTAGATGCTTTGGTCCGTTTGGTCTTAGCTGCATTCATATGGTTCAAGCAAGAGTGATCATTTCATACAAGCAAGTATGACAATTTTATTTAAGCAACATGTTTGAATCATATAAATCGTATATCTTCAATAACTGAAACAATAGTTATGAAGTACTATCGATAATTCAAAATAGCACTTCTCTTTTCTTAAAACATTTCACAAAGAACAACATTCATTAAACATAAATCTCGGTCCAAGACCTTGAGCATTTCATTCTTTCTTTGAAAAGGACAACTCGACACCAAGTCCGTAAGTCTAGCATATCTTACGAGCACGTCTAGGTGATCAGCCTATAGTACTCTATGTTGTACAACACTACTTTCTTTAAATGAATGTACGTTTAAGGTTTGTTTATGCATACTCAGTCTTTCTTTGAAATCAATACCAAAACAGTTTGGCAAAAGATAACAACTTTGACAATGGTTTGATAGATTAACTGGAAATCCACAAAACACCTTAAGTCTAGCCGAAGGAATTGGCTTCGACTTCATTATACATCAAGTCATGCGTAAGGTACATGAATTCAAAAGCTTGTCTAGAATGAACATAGACAAGGGTTAGAACACTTGCCTTTAGCGTCTTCTACAGTAATTATACTTTTCCTTTGATTCTTTAAGGATTCTACAATACATGATCACATAACATACCACATTATGTCATATATAATACAGTATGGTCACTACAATATCTTACCATTCTTCTCAATCAAATAATGCTTTAGATTGTTTATCATTCGTTATGGTTTATTGTATTAAATTGTATTTACGTTTACGTAATCATTCATCAACCTTTAGTCAGTAACTTAAGGTCATAAACATCCATTAATGATGTTACTTCAAGTTAATTAAGATTATAATTTACCTTTCATTCAATTTCTTGTTCCTTTATGTTTATAAGCACTCTTTAGTGTGCCTTTCCTAGTTTTGGCGCAGCGGCGCCATTTTATTACCTTCAACTCGCACTGCAGCGCGGGTTTACAGTTCCAATGTTTCGGATTCGGCACTGCGGCGTGAGTCTCTTTTAATCGCATATACTTTCTGGTGCCACTTTACAATGGGCTAAGGTCAAGTCTGGTCATGGCGCTAAGGATTAAAAGCTTTAGTATTGCTGGCCAAAATTCATAGCCTCAAAAAAATTTGACAGAAAATTTCTTATGTGTAATTCTAGGCCTCATAACTTATTCGTTATAAGTCCGAATTGGCTTGTTCAAAAGTCATTAGCTCACAAATCACATGTTCTATGATTTCATTAGAAAATATTTCATTTTTGAATCTTTTAACTCGGAATTCACCGATTAGTTCGTTATTGACCGTTCGTTAAACGTTCGAAGATGTTCAAAGCTCGTTTTTTCGTTCTAAGTTAGAATTTGATCATTTTTTAGTCCGCAACTCTAGAATGCCAATTGAGACTAATCTCCATCGAAAACTAACATTTCTGAGCTCAATGCTAACTTTTGACTTTCATTCTGAGAATTAACAATTTCGACGATTATCGTCTAATCTCGTAAATTTCTCCATAACTTCGTTACTTGAGATTTTTACATCATTCAAAATTGATTCATTCCATCATTCTAGCATCCTAACAAAACATATTTCAATAAATCATTTTCATGACAATTTCTTACAAGTTCTTCATTAGTCCAATACTTATAAAAGTATGATTTCCTTACAAATAACTTATTAAGGTTTAAGTCCATTCATTAGCTATTCTTATCACTTCTTATCATATATACTCCACTAATCCACACTTCTCTATCAAAATACTATTGAAGAGATAGAAGGTTAATGGTCAAGGATTCTTACCCTTGAAGTTCAACTTGGTTCTTCTTCTTGAATTATGAAAGCTCTAGCTTTTTCTCACTTTTCTCTCTATAATCTAGGACGTTGGTTGAAATTAACAACTAACAAATGAACTAACACCCTCCCTATATATAGGATTTGTAAAGTGAGGCCATTCTAAGACGAAAATAAAAGTTTTCCGAGAAATTTTCCAAAAAACACTATTCATTGTTTGTCGCTCGGGAATTATTTTTGAACTTCCAAGAAATACGTAACGTTATAATATCAAGGCGAGATGGATTATGTAATAATAAACTAAGTATGGAAAACGCAATATTTCGCACGCGGACCTAAATTGATAATGTAAGTATTAAAAGCTAATGAAAGGAATTAATATATGATATATAAGTCCAATAAGATAAAGGTGCAAACCTATGTGGGATTGATATCAAGCCCAAGTTGTAAGACCCCAATTTTTATGAATAAAGATGAATTTTCTATAAATATCATTTTTTAATATTATGGAATGAATTTGATATAATGTTATAGTTGTGGTTAATATTTATAAATTTTGCAAAGTACGCAAGTTGTTATATAATATTCGATTGGTTGGGGAATATTTGTACAATGGCACAATCATTGGTGGACCCCACAACGAAATTATTGTCGGATTGAGAAAACGACAAAAATACTTTATGAAAATAACGGCGGAAGTTTTACTGTTAACTGTTGAAACACACGGTGTTAAAAGTACGATGTCTGCCGTAGTTGCACCGTGTAGCACACCTGTATTGATTATTGATGCTTACGTGAAGTCACTCGGTTTTGTTCAATTATTATTACGATGAAATTGTTGCATAAGATCTCACGTTATTTGATTCAATTATTATAAATATTTTATAATCAATAATTGAGATGACAAAGTTATTAACATTATTATTTGCTATATTAACGATGTCTAGAAGTTATATCAAGGAGAGGTTTGGTCACCTAATTGCACGCCAATGGGGAGAAATCCTTATTGGAAAGCCCCCTCTTTCCTTGGAATGACCTGGTCGATTAATATTATGAATAATAATATTGATGATGAGTTTTGTTTTATTAGTATTATTAATGTAATAAAACAAAAAGTTTTTTATATAAAAAATGTAATACTTTTATAAAGTTATTCGCTTTATTAGACTAATAGTAAAATCTTTTTATATAAAATGTAATACTTTTATAAAGTTATCTCGCTTTATTAGACAATAATTAGAATATATTATATTTTATTATTCATAGTATTTGCATAGTGCCTCGTATAGTATTTGCAGATAGTAAAATCTTTTTTTATAAAAATGTAATACTTTTATAAAGTTATTCGCTTTTATTAGATTATAAATAGAATATATTATATTTATTGTAAACCAATATGGACCGTCTGCTTAAAGTAAATCAATACGACCGCTCATGAATTAGTTATTATCATATCCATTCTTCATAAATAAGCTCATTCCTTCAAAGATTTCTTACTTAATTCAAGAAACTCTAGAGAGATAAACTATAAGAGAGAGTTATTCTTCTATAATCTTGAGCGTATTTCTTTAGAGTTTAGTTATCGTCATACATTCTTTCTTATTGCTGAAATTCTTTTGTTATTTCATTCTTTATTATTCTGTTGGAATAACCTGTATACGTGGGATACCCTATACTTGGTGAAATTCTTCTGTTATTCCATTATTTATTATTCTGTTGAAACATCTTATCTGTGCGTTTACGCATGACCTGGTTCCATTGTTTATTATTCTGTTGGAACATCATGTCTGTGCGTTTACGCATGACCTGGTTCCATTATTTATTATTCTGTTGGAATATCCTGTCGGTGCATTTATGCATGACCTAGTTCCATTATTTATTATTTTGTTGGAATAACCTGTCTTTGCGGTCTATCGCATGCCTGGTGATTTCTTTTGTTATTCCATTCTTTATTATACTCAGTTGGTTAAAGTTTTGACTTCTATACTTCATGAAATTAGTGAAATATCCTTGATATTTGCGCTTCATCTAGTATCTTTTCATGAAAATATTCTTCTAAGCATTCTTGAGTGTTACTCTACAAAGAAGTATCATGTTGACAGTTTGGACATTATTAGTTCCTGGATAAATTAATTCTTGAACTTGTTTTATTGAATTCTTATATCATTATCATCATTCTCATGTTTATATTATGTTGAAAGTCATATGTGACCAGTGTAGTGCATAGATGGACTTGGTATGATTATGACCAGGATTATTCTTGGTAATCATGACCGTAATGTTACAAATGATGTGGAAAAAGTCCTTATCAATTCGTGTAGTGCATTGATGGACGCTTGTTGGCATGATCATGACCATTGATGAATACACGAATATCCTTGGGTCAGGTGAATGGATAATTTGTAGTCATGTGATACTAATGAATATCCTTGGCGTCAGAAAAGGGGATGATGTGGATTATTTATTAAGCTGAGTCTCAGAGATAAAAGTCATAAAACAACTTTTAAATCATCGAAGATAGTAGATTTTATTTTCTACTTGACTCTTCTAATGGATTACTTGTTCCGCTGCAATTAAACTTGATGGTTTTTATATTTTATCAGTTTAACACTATTGAAGGCTAATGATAATTTATTCTACATTATCTTAGTCATAATATTTCTTACTAGGCTAGTTGAGCTCACCCTTTTCCTTTCATTGTTCTCTTCAGGAAATGAGAACGTAGCAGGGACTAGTCGGGGAACAGAGTGATGGTCCAGATAATAGCATTAGTAATCCTCACTATTCTATGAAATAGTGTGATAATAAATGTAATGAGGACCCCATTGAGTTTGTATATTGTCTAGATGACAATATTTGTATTAAAACTCACAGCATATGTTTAGTCGTATTTTACATGACTGTTGTATAATTAAGTTGTATTTGAATTTTGTACCATGTATTTGGCGACTCGTAATAGGTGATGTATACCCCATTTTGGGGCGCGCCACGCTTGGTATCAAAGCTTAGGATATGATCCCTGGCTAAGATGTGAGAATAGAACTAGGAGGGGAGAGACGGGGAATTCCTTAGCTAGTATGACCTACCTATGTTTATTTTGTATTTAATTGGTCGGTTAGAAAATAGGGATAATATGTTACATGTCAATTAACCTTTGTTTTGTGGTAGTATCTGAAAATGACATCCGAGAATGTTGAGAATAGCAATGGAGCACAGGCGACCGTTGATTCACAACATATCAATAATCAGGATAATGTGCATCAGGAAGGCGACAATCCTCATGCAAACAATAACACTGACCAAATGATGAATGATGGAATGTTCAGAGGCTTTATGCAATTCATGCAATAACAGGCGGGAACGGCTCCTGTCCAAAATGTAGGTGGAAACAATGAAAACTCTCGGACGGTCACCGCTAAACAGTTCAAGTGGCTGGGAAAACCGGAGTTTATTGGAGATCCAAAACCACATAAGGCGGAAGCATGAATAAACCAGATCATCAAGATATTTGATGTCTTGGGATGCTCCAAGGACCAAAAGGTTCCCTTTGCCGCCTTTATGTTGCGAGGAGAGGCAGATTACTGGTGGGAATCGGTAAAGCATACTCAACCTGCCGCACTGAAGATGTCTTGGGAGAAGTTCCAAGAACTATTCAACGACAAGTACTTTCCCGAAAGTATTCGTCACATAAAAGAGGTAGAATTCATCAAGTTAGAGCAGAATAATATGACCGTGTCGTAGTACGAAGCTAAGTTTGCCGACTTGTCTCGGTTTGCGTCCCACTTGGTGGATATTGAAGAGAGAATGACGCGAATGTTTTTAAGAGGTTTAAAGCCGGAGTTACATCAACATCTTTATTTCTCATAAACTGTGTTTGTATTCAGATGTTGTAAATTGGGCTTAGTTTGTAGAGCACGATAACGAGTCAACGCAACCAAAAGAGAGCAACCGGCAAAATGATAATACTAGTGAGAGAAGTCATCGAAGCGGTGACAACAAACGTGGAGGGAATTAACAGGCAAGAAGTGGTAACCACTTCGGTGGTAGTCAGGGCCAAAACAATAAGAATGGACATTTCAAGAAGAGGAGATTCAATAATGATGGAAAGACGTCAGCATCAACACCTGTTGTTAAGGAAGGAGAACGACCACCTATTATATGCTTCAAATGCGGAGGGGAGGGACAAATCAGTCCAAATTGCGTGATGCCGTCCAAAGCATGGTATAATTATGGAAGAGAAGGTCACTTTGCCCGATTTTGTCGTTCATCAAAGATAAGTTCAGCTAGGATGGAGGCACCAAAGGCCGTCCCAGAAAAGTCAAAGCCGGTAGTGCAAGGGAGAGCGTTTGTTGTGACCTCCCAGAAAGTAAGGAACCCAAATGAGGTCATTACGGGTAAGCTTATCATAAACTCTAGCGAAGTCTATACTTTATTTGATTTCAGTTCTACTCATTCTTTTCTTTCTCCTACTTGCGCTCAACGATTAAATTTGAATCTAAAGAAATTAGACTTTGACTTATCTGTGGAAACTCCGTTGGGAGAAACTTTCATTACATCCACTATTTATAAGTCTTGTTTGGTTCAAATCAGTACCGATCTTATTTCTTTGAAAATACTTGCATTTGATGTGATTCTAGTGATTGATTGGTTAACTACTCATCATGCTAAAATTGATTGTTTTCGTAAGGTTGTTAGCTTTCATATTCCTAATCAACCTATTATGCGAATTCAAGCGACCAAAACATTAAAATCAATCACGGTCATCTCAAGCCATAAAGCTATTCGTTTATTGAAAAATTGATGTCAAGCTTTCTTAGCTCATGTCATGGATCTAAACAAAAATACGTCAGTTTTGAATGATATTTCTATTGTTAATAAATTCCCTGACGTATTCCCTGAAGAACTTCCTAGCCTACCCCAGAGCGTGAAATTGAATTTTGTATCGACCTTGAACCCAGTACAAAACCCATTTCCAAAGCCTCATATCGAATGGCTCCTATTAAACTTCAGGAGTTAAAGACCCAATTGCAAGAATTGTTAGACATTGGTTTCATTCGTCCTAGTACGTCTCCTTGGGGTGCTCTTGTTCTATTCGTGAAGAAGAAAGATGGGAGTATGCGACTTTGTATTGATTATCGGGAGTTGAATCATGTCACCATCAAAAATAGGTACCCATTGCCATGTATTGATGACCTGTTTGACCAGTTGCAAGGAGCCAAATTCTTTTCAAAGATTGATCTTCGTTCCGGATATCACCAATAGAAGATTAGAACCGATGACATTCCGAAGATGGCTTTCAGAACTCGATATGGGCATTATGAATTCCTAGTCATGTCCTTTGGATTGACTAATGCTCCTACTGCCTTCATGGAAATGATGAACCAAGTATTCAAGGAATATTTGGATCACTTTGTGGTCGTCTTTATTGATGACATCCTTTTTTATTCCAAAAGTCGTGAAGATCATGAGCAACACTTGAGGTTGACACTCCAAAATCTTCGTGAATACAAGCTTTATGCCAAGTTAAAGAAATGTGAGTTCTGGCTTGAGGAAGGAGCATTCCTTGGGCACGTATTATCAAGTCATGGAATATCTGTTGACCCGGCAAAGATTGAAGCAATTCAAAGTTGGGAACAACATAAATCAGTGACCGAAGTACGTAGCTTTCTCGGCTTAGCTGGTTATTATCGGAGATTCATGGAAGGATTTTCTTGAATAGCTACTCCATTGACTCAGCTGACTCGAAAAGATACAAAGTTTGGTTAGAGTGAAGAATGTGAGAAGAGTTTTCAAGAACTCAAGAGGAGACTCATTTCAGCACCTATTCTGACAATACCATCTGGCTCGGAGGGATTTGTCATCTACAGTGATGCTTAGGGCAAAGGGTTGGGATGTGTTCTCATGCAACATGGGAAAGTCATAGCCTATGCCTCAAGATAACTCAAAGAATACAAGAGGAATTATCCTACTCATGACCTAGAGTTAGCAGTTATTGTCTTCGCACTTAAAATTTGGAGGCATTACTTATATGGGGAGAAGGTGGAGATCTTTACAGATCATAAAAGCCTCAAATATTTCTTCACTCAAAAGGAACTCAACATGCGACAATGACGTTGGCTTGAACTGGTGAAAGATTATGATCATACCATCCAATACAATCCTGGAAAAGTGAACGTGGTAGGCGGCGCGCGATTGAAAGTAAGATCATATGCAAGTATGAGTGCGATATTGTCAACACAAAGGCCCATTTTGTGTTACTTCCAAAGGATGGAGATAGAGTTAAAGACTCCAGGGACCCATGTGATGATGGTGAATATACGAGTAGAACCGACTTTAATTGATAAAGTTAAAGTTGCTCAAGCTACGCACTGGAGTCGATGCGTGTGAGGAAGAAAGTGCAAGATGGTGCTATCTTAAAAGCAAGAATCGATGAAGAAGGAATACTTCGAGTCAACTCCAGACTTTGTGTTCCTAACGACCCTGATTTAAAGTATAAAATCATGATGGAGGCGCACAACACACCGTTTACAATCCATCTTGGGAGTACCACAATGTATCATGATATTCGTCATATATTTTGGTGGACAAATATGATGAGAGAGATAGCGCTGTTTATCTCAAGGTGTCTAACTTGTCAACGAATTAAAGTGGAGGTTCAAGTACCAAAAAGTCCATTGCATCCACTTGAAATTCTAGAATGAAAATGGGAGCACATTACCATGGATTTCGTTACCGGTCTTCTTAAGGTTTCTCAAGGTATAAATACAATTTGGGTCATTATTGATAGATTGACCAAGTCTGCTCATTTCTTACCGATACGAGAAACTTATACACTCGAACGTCTTGCTCATATGTACTTAAACGAGATTGTAAGACTGCATGGTATGCCAGTATCCATAGTTTCTGATCGAGACCTAAGATTCACTTCACGATTTTGGGTTAGTTTGCAGAAAGCTATGGGCACATATTTACGATTTAGCTTCGGCATATCATCCTCGAGACGACGAAGCAATGGAGAGGACTATTCAAACTCTTGAAGATTTATTAAGACTCTGTATCCTTGACTTCATGGGAAGTTGGGATAAGTTCTTACCATTGGTGGAGTTTTCCTACAATAACAGTTATCAAGCAAGTATTGGCATGGCTCCATTTGAGGCGTTGTATTGAAGAAAGTGTCATTCTCCAGTATGCTGGGATGAGGTGGGTGAAGCAATGTTGTTGGGACCAGAGTTGGTATGTATGATTATAGAAAAGATTCAAATGATCTGACAACGTATAAAAACCTCACAAGATCGACAAAAGAGTTATGCTGATCTTCATCGAAAGGATGTGGAATTCGATATAGGAGATCATGTGTTGTTACGTGTTTCTCCATGGAAAGGAGTTACGAGATTTGGAAAGAGAGGAAAGCTCAATTCTCGATTCATCGGCCCATTTTTAATCCTTGATCTAGTAGGAACTGTGGCCTATAGACTCGCTTTACCGCCAAGTATGTCTCGTGTTCATAACGTTTTTCACATATCCATGTTACGTAAAATATGTGGAAGACCTGAACCACATTATTGAGTTAGAACCGGACGAAATAGCGGAAGATTTGACGTATGAAGAGGTTCCTATTCAAATCTTGGATAAGAAGGAACATATTCTACGCTCCAAGGTTATACCTCAAGTCAAAGTTTTGTGGAGAAACCACGATGTTGAGGAAATAACTTGGGAGTTAGAATCTGAAATGAAATCAAGGTATCCTTAGCTCTTCGACATACCGTGTATCCCCCTAATTTCGAGGGCAAAATTTCATAAGAAGGGAGGTTGTAAGACCCCAACTTTATGAATAAAGATGAATTTTCTATAAATATCATTTTTGAATATTATGGAATGAATTTGATATAATGTTATAGTTATGGGTAATATTTATAAATTTTGCAAAGTACGCAAGTTGTTATATAATATTCGATCGGCTTACGAATATTCGCTTTTAACAGGAATATTCGTATAAATGGCACAATCATCAGGTGGACCCCTAATAACGAAATTATCATTTGATTGAGAAAACGACAAAAAATACTTTATGAAAATAGAAAAGCTTTTTATAATGATGATGATGAGTTTTGTTTTATTAGTATTATTAATGTAATAAAATAGAAAAGCTTTTTATATAAAATATAATACTTTTATAAAGTTATTCGCTTTTATTAGACTAATAGTAAAATCATTTTATATAAAATGTAATACTTTTATAAAGTTATCTATTTTATTAAACAATAATTAGAATATATTATATTTTATTATGCATAGTGTTTGCATAAGTACTGCGTATAGTATTTGTATAGTAAAATCTTTTTATATAAAACAGAATACTTTTATAAAGTTATTCATTTTATTTGATTATAAATAGAATATATTATATTTTATTGTAAACCAATATGGACCGTCCGTTTAAAGTAAATCAATATGGACCGTTCATGAATTAGTTACTATCTGACCCATTCTTCTATAAATGAAAGCTCATTCCTTCATTATTTCTTACGAATTCACTGAAACTCTAGAGAGAGAAACAATAAGAGAGAGTTCTTCTTCTATAATCTTGGCATATTTCTTTAGAGTTTAAGATGCGACTTTGAGCGCAAAGGTAAGTTTTCTTTGAGTATATCCTCACCCTATCACCAAAATACTCTTCTTTTTTTACGGTAAGGGATATTATTTGTTGTACTCGTTAGGGTATTCCTTCTTTCTTATTGGTGAAATTCTTTTGTTATTCCATTCTTTATTATTCTCATTGGAATAACTTTTGTATCTGCTGGATACCCTATACTTGGTGAAATTCTTCCATTATTCCATTATTTATTATTCTCATTTGGAACATCCTCGCAAGCGCTTACGCATGACCGGTTCTCGTTGTTTATTATTCATTGGAACATCCCATGCGTGTGTTTACGCATGACCGGGTTCCATTATTTATTATTATGTTGGAATATCATGTCGGTGCGTTTACGCATGACTTGGTTCTATTATTTATTATTTTGTTGGAATATCCTATCTATGCGTTTACGCATGACCTGGTTCCATTATTTATTATTCTGTTGGAATAACCTGTCTTTGTGGTCTATCGCATGCCTAGTGATTTCTTTTGTTATTCCATTCTTTATTATACTCAGTTGGTGAAAGTTTTGACTTCTATACTCCATGAAATTAGTGGAATATCCTTTATATTTGCCCTTCATCCAGTATCTTTTCATGGAAATATTCTTCTAAGCATTCTTGAGTGTCACTCTACAAAGAAGTATAATATTGACAATTTGGACATTATTAGTTCCTGGATAAATTAATTCTTGAACTTTTTTTTATTGAATTCTTATATCATTGTTATCATCCACATGTTTATATTATGTTGAAAGTCATCTGTGGCCTGTAGTGCATAAATGGACTTGGTATGATTATGACTAGGGATTATTCGCTGTAATCATGACCGTAATGTTACAAATGATGTGGAAAAAGCCCTCATTGACCCGTTGTGCATTGATGGACAATTGTTGGCATGATCATGACCATTGATGAATACATGAATATCCTTGGCTGTGGTGCATGGATAATTTATGGCTGTGATACTAATGAATATCCTTGGTCGTAGTGCAGGGATGATGTGAATTATTTATTAAGCTGAGTCTCAGCGATAAAAGTCATGAACAACCTTTTAAATCATAGAAGATAGTAGATTTTATTCTCTACTTGACTCTTCTAATGGATTGCTTGTTTCGCTGCAGTTAAACTTGATGTTTGTTATATTTTATCAGTTTAACACTGTTGAAGGCTTATGATAATTTATTCTACATTATCTTAGTTATAATATTTCTTACTGGGCTAGTTGAGCTCACCCTTTTGCTTTCATTGTTCTCTTTAGGAAATGAGAACGTAGCTGGGACTAGTCGGGAAATAGATTGATGGTCCAGATAATAGCATTAGTAGTCCTCACTATTCTATGAAATAGTTTGATAATAAATGTAATGAGGACCCCACTGAGTTTGTATATTGTCTAGATGATAATATTTGTATTTAAACTCACAGCATATGTTTAGTCGTATTTTACACTACTGTTGTATAATTAAGTTATATTTGAATTTTGTACCATGTATTTAGCGACTGAGAATAGGTGATCTATACTGATTTTGGGGGCGTCACACAAGTGTTTATTAAGATAAGCCCTAAATAAATCAAAGCAAGCCCAAGTGTTTGATAATTAAAAGTCCAAGCTAAACTAATTGATGCAAGCCCAAAGGATGATCCATTAACTAAATAGGATCCATGGGGCAACCTATGGGTGAAGTAGTGGGCAAGAGCCTTGTGTGACGAGCAAGTACTTTAAGTGATGACCAAGATTACTTAATGACCAATATATGAATAGTAAGGAGGTTAAGTTAAGGATGTGACACCCCCAAATCCGGGTACTTCAATTCCACAGGATTTGGTGTTCACTGTACAAATATCATCTATCTATCTACCAATAATAAATGCAACCCATGCAATAGATAGAATAAAAGTCTTTCCCTTAAGGGTTACAACATCTGAATAATAATAATACAATCCCAGGTTAAACTAACCTTAAACATCTGTGCGGAATCATAAGTAAATAAGTTATAAACAACATCATTAACTCAAGTCTTAAACATAAATACATCATCTAATAAAGATAACAATTCTTCATCACTTGTTAACCTTGCCCTTGCCTTTAATAGTGAAAGGTTCGTCGGTTCATTCATTCTTAACTGCAATGTTATTAATAAGCAAGAGTGAGCACTATTGCCCACAAGTATAACAATGAAATACCAGTATAATAACATGCGAGTAAATCAAAGACATCTAAATAAAAGCTCAACTTTTGAATCAAGAATCAAAAGAATTCTGAGGGTCATAAGACCTTGAACTATGTCCTAGGTTATCAAGGGTTATACTTGAAACCTTTGACAGTCATAAGACTATGGACCTTTCTTCTCGTACTTAGGGGGATTAGCCCTTAGTACCATACTGTGCACAATATCTTAACGCTAACACATAAGTAAATCCCTTTGCAGGGTTGTTCATCTCAGTTTGACATTCGAGTCCGCACCAAAGGAAGTTTGGTTTGGATAATTCAATAAGGGTTCTGAAATTTCGAACGTTCATCAACTAAGGACTAGTTGAATCAATAAAGTTCACTAGTCTAATAAGTTTCAACAATAATGATATTCGATTTAAATATTAATCTCAAGAAGTATACAATAGAACAATTATTGTATAGTTGAATCATGCTTTGAAAAGCTAATAAATCTTTAATATAACATTTGAACTTGAATAATAGTAATGATAATTTACTCTAGGCAAATAATAAACTTGAACAATAATGGCAAGTAGGGTTAGGAAACCTGCCTCGTGCGTAGATTACACTTTAACTAAGCAAGTTCTTTGATTTAATCCTACATACCATTCACATTCATAATACCAGTTAATTATAACTTAGCTAATCATCATAAACTCATTCTTTTGTCTGACTTTGATTATTAACAATACTTAGTTAATTTACCACTTTGTCACATAATTTATACTTAATGAGTAACAAGCTAATTATGTATTCAGTAATTCGATCCACATGCAATTATGTTATTTACATGCTAAGTATTTAACATCTCATTATACTTATAACATAATTTTATGTTCATTACATTAAGTTACTAAAACATTGCTAGACTTAAACACTTTAAAAAATTTCGTTTAAACTTTTGTAGAGAGTGGCGCTACTGGCGCCATCATATATCTTCGGTATTTCGGCATCATGCACATTTGATGGCGGCGTATGGCATGGGACTCTTAATGACTTGCAAGGCCGCTGTAGGCACTGGTGGCCTGGAGCCTTAAATGTTAGACTCTAGCATGCATGGCCGACGAATTAGAATCAGAACTGCTCTCGCAATTCAAAAAATTGCGTAACACGTACCAAAAAATTCCAATTAAATTATCACTACACGAATTTAATCATACCCACATGTTAGAATTCATATATAATCATTACCCAACATTTTTAAAGTGATTTTAACCCACTAAAACACATAATCACAAAGTTTAAGCATGCAATTTCACTGACTTGGATGTTCTTGAAGGTTTTAAAAATAAAACATGAAAATTTAATACTACGGATTCGTTATAAGTCCAAATTCAACCATTCAAGTTTCATTTACTTCGTCTTAACATGCCTAATCATATACAAGTATAAATTTTACAAAACCATTTATGGTTGACATATTAAAGTTACGTTATAAGGGCCATATGGCCAAAACCCAAACTCTGTAAATTTTTGAAATAGCAAGTCATCGATAATCTTTGAAACTTATGATATGGAATCATATAAAATATATATAAAACATGTTATGCTACTCGAATTATTACATATATCCCTAACCCAATTTCCCAATTTACAGAAATTACACAGAACTTGAATGAAATCCATTTTCATAAAACTAACTGACGTAAAATATGAGAATTGAGTTGGAGAGTATTACCCGAAGCGTAGATGAACAAGGATGATAATTTTTATCTACCTCAATCACAGTACTCACAATCTCTCTCAAAATTTCTCAATTTTATCTGACAATTCTTAAACTCTCTCCCTCTCTGATCTTCCAGACTTAGAATAATAATAATAATAAGAAGACGTCTAATAATTAAAGGAGAAGAACTGACGCAGAAGTGGTCAGTTGGCCCAATCATGGGTTAACTGCTGATAACACCCCCTAAGGGTGTAACGCCCCAAAATCCGGTTTATCTTCATACCCGAATTTCGTACGTCACGAGTACATCATTCATCTAACATACATCATTATATACTAAAATATAATAACATACATTCTAAATTCCCAGGCTCTAAAACCTTATAACCTTTCTCATTACAAATAATGATAATTACATTATTCCTTTCATCTTACAAGAGTGACTTTTATCCACCACCAAGGATACATACAGTTCATTAAACTAGTCTATAGTTTAATTTTTATCTTTCTATATTACAAGTCTTCACTTGATCTTCTCGCTCATTCACAATCTGAATGGCACTTCATCTGTATACCATCAGCTTGATCTATACGGGATCCTTAAGTTCTTCTTACATCGTTCGCTGAAAATGTTTTTCATTTAAAACAAGTATGAGCATTCAATTGCCCAGCAAGTTATAACAGTTGAATAAACAACTTCAAGAATTTAAACATTCTTTTCAGACTTCAATAACCGAACAAGGTTACGAAGCAGCTTAAATAATAGGAATAGTCTTGATTCCTATGATCTTAAAACATTAGTCACATTCACTTTGAAATACTTTCATTCTCTATTCTCTTTCATACACATCCTTTCCGGCTAGAATCAATAGCACAAACTTAACAATAACGGTTCTTGTATAAACAAAACATTCTTTTATTGAACAGTTCAAACATAGAACAGTTCATCTCACAGAAACACCGAAGTGTTCACATTGTGGCACAAGTCCTCATACGTTCTACCACCATGCACAAATATCGCACATTCGCACATAGACAGAAGTTCTTAAGTTCGACATCTGAGAAGTTTAAGAAACTAACATTCATTTAAAATATGAATGAAGTTAGGAAACTTGCCTTCACATAAGATACTTCGACTTATTTGACCGAATCGCCATTCCAATCCCTATAACATATAAGGAAAAAACAAATACACCAATTAGTCATATACTTGACTTACGCATTGGTTTACTTAACTTTAGTTCTTAAGGTTCGCGTTCTTGCAATATAATTTTACGCGACTAACTTTCATTACCAGTTTACGGTTTCATGATATACGGAGATGTCTTACTCAATACGTTCATCATCTTTGATGATTTACATTCTTATCTTCTTCTTATAATTTCTCTAGGACTTAGCACACATCGCTTCTCTGCTAGTAGTCCATATGGTACTTTGAGTGGTTTCCCACAAACAACCAATAAACAAGTTCCCGTCTCGTCTACACTGCCATCACAGTGAGTTATATCGGTTGTCAGTTTCGTATATACCTTCGCTCTCTGAAGGAATTGTTTAGCCCAGCTCCCATATGTCAACCATCAAAGGTTACGATTGTACCACAACCTAACTTTCTCTTAACTTATACGAACTATTAAATATAATGTTCGTTAAGTCAATTTTTCATTCCTTTTGGCTTTCTGGCAAGTAATTGCCATACCTCAGAACTCGTTCTTATCCAACTCCCATTCAGCTTTAATTAATCTTATTACCGATCGATATGGCTTTCTTGATACCATTTGTATCTTACTTACTACTTTCATCAACATCTAAGTCATACAATCAGGGTATACTTAGAATGTTCGTCCAACGCGAATACAATTCACGAGGATCGTTTACGTATTCAACGTTCACGTTGCTCGTCTCTTAATCGCTCATTCAACCTTTACTCAAGGTTCTAATTGCTTTCGATCATTATCCATCCCATGAAACCCATGTTCATTATTCTTTCTTAATGTCAAAGCCATATCGTTCATCGTAACAACGTTGCATTCACAGCGTCTTAACGCTTTACATTCATCTCTCAATGCCATGTTATAACATCAAAATGTTATACATTAACATCGTCAACCAACGTCTAAGGAATCACAACCATAGCAATCCCTCACGTTCGTTTATCTCGACTATGGTCCCCGGACATCGGTTCCGTAACCCGCATCTACATTCTTTGTCTTTTATTCTTGTTTAATCTTTTCGTTCAACCTTTATTAATGGTTTAAAACACTTGATTAAGTGTTACATTAGTTGAACATTATGTTCATATTTCATTCTTGCACATCCTCCAGTAACTGAGAACTAAAAATCTCATTTCTGGGCATTACTCTGCACCGGCGCTACGACGCTGTGGCCTTCCCTTCCTCTTCCTCTACAAGCAAGACGACCTACTTTCTCCTCTCTTCCTTGGACTGGCCAAGGTGGCGAAGTCTTACTTAGTGGTAGGCATTTATACCGCCACACTCCGTAAGATTTTCAGATCAGCTTATGGTATATTGCGGCGCCACAAATTGTACTATGGTTCATGCTGCGGCGAACTCTTGCAGTGTGCTCGAACACTGTTACGAATCTTATACTTCTTTAAGAAATTTATAAACTAAATTTCTTATTTCTTATTTTCTCATGATTTCAACCATATGAAATCATTCTCAATATCTTTTAATCCTTACTCTCATTAAGTTATGTTTTTGAACATAAAATCTTAAAGAAAATTTAGAAGAAACTAGTGTTCTGATTCATCGTTTTCTTTTTTTCTCTTCTTATACAAAGCTCATGATTCGCTAGCTTTTCTATTTCACGATCACTTTTGATCCGAGCATTCATGCTCACGCTCTTCCTCTTCCTCTCCCAACCGAGTTCTCTCTCTCTCTCTCTCAAGTTCTAGGATTTTCAAAATCTTAGAAAATGAAAATCTAGCTTTCTATTTATTGAAAACCAAAGCTAGGGGCAAAATAGTCATTGTGCCCCTAAAATCACTATTCCCACCTCCTTAACAACTTAGCCACCAAGTTACTTGGCCACCACCCTTACTTGGTGGCCAAGTGGCCGGCCCACATGCCCCATGGGTTGCCCCAATGGTTCTTACCCATCCGTTTACCCATTGGTTCGATCCGCGATTTCTTTTCTTGGTTTGGGCCTTAACCCTAATTCTTGCTGGGCCTAACTTGGGCTTGATTTCACAAATCATTGGGCTTGACATAATCCAAGTCTAATTGGATTCTACAAAGTCCATGAACACAAAGTCCATTAAAACTAATCGTACTCTACACATTCTTTTCTCGTATTCTCGTAATCTCTTTGTATTTAACTCTGCATTTATATTCAGATTATATCGCCTTACTATTCTTCTTTCTATACTCAGATAATAACTCGTATCATACTCAGATTTCTCACGCATAATAACCCTAGTTATTATATGTATTTATTATACAATCATGAACTCACTTTCCCTAACCCTTAGGTTTTGATTCCGCAGGCGAAAACTTCGTAACTGAAATATTATTGAATATTCCATCACATCTCAAGATTTCACATAATAAATAACTTCTCGGAATTTCAAAATAAAACTCCGAGCAGAAATGGGTGAATAGTGCCTATTTCGTCTTTTTCCCTGGAAATATTTTTGTTCCCGGAAAAGTTTCATTTTCATCTTGAAAATTCTTACTCGTTAAATCTAGCTCGTAGCCAGAATCCTCCCGACTTATAACCATCCTAGGTTATAAAACGATTAATAAACACATATCACAGAATAGTATTAATAAAAATTCATTTTATTAATAACTAATTCTTTAAATCTTAATTTCTGGAAAATCCAGATTTTCGGGTTGTCACATCCTTTCCCCCTTATAAAAATTTCGTCCTCGGAATTTCTTCAAACCATAGCCATACACGGCTCATCACATTCACCCCTTCTTCACAGAATTTTATCCTCGAAATTTTAACTTACTCCTCTTCTCAACTTCTCTTCAAAGAAGTTATTATCTTTTAAATATTCCCTACCCTTCATAACTTATCAAGAATCATGAAGTGAAAGGAATAACGAGGAATATAAAGATTTCTTTAAAACATTTCATACTTTTGCTGAGGGGTCAAATTGACCATGAACTCTTACTAGGTTTACCAAAGACGAGGTCAGAATCCTTTCTTTCCACTACGGTTTACAATCACAAAGAAGGTAAACTACCTCTTCCATACGTAGGTGATCAACCCATCGTATAACCCCATTTCGGAGTATGTTCACCTCAGACTTACTCCTTAGATTCCGCACCAAAATAATTTGGTTTGGCAAAGCTCTTCAAACAAAGCTCGATTTTCTTTTAATCATGACATACCATTCGTCTTAGCCAAATCAAGTAGCTTTGACCATACCAATAAATTGGACATCAACTTGAAACATTCGTCTAGTCAACTCAATTGACATTGACTACTTCTTTAAATTCTTTCGCAATACATCAAAACGTTTTATGACGCCATAATACCGCACTCTTCACAAGACGCGTTGAGGACTTCGTCTGGTTTATGACTTCGTCATTATACATCATACCATAGCAAAGTTGTTGATCCTAAGATCAAATCCAACACCAGGTTTAATTGCATTAACAACTCCATCCTTTTACCATCTTTGCATCAAATGCACTGATGATAAAAAATTCATTTTGCTATTTTTAACCAATTTCTGTCTAGCTGAAACAATTAGCATAGACATACCAAGAATAATTCTTTAAAAATCCATTGGTTCCAAAAGCTGAACCAATTCTTTCATTTTTAAAATGCGCACATCAGCACGATTTCAAGAAATTTCGAAATCTAGCATAGCTAGATGACTTGGAATATCCTATTTCCCATCTTCTTTCATTGTCTTACTTATGACAATACTTAATCTTCTCTAGCACCTTCAATGCTAAGTCTACCGAAAATACTTACTTTCAGTCTAAACATTCCTATACCTTAGTATAGTTCATCAATTTACCACACTTTATGTGTTTAGGAACTTTCCACAACCATGTGTGTTTAAGAACTTATCTTCGCAATATGTAATCCAAGAACAAATCAAGGACTATCCATATACTTAGGGCTCAGAAACATAGCATATAACTATGAGTCACAAACTTCTCATAAGTATGAGTTTCAAGAACCCGCACCTATCTTATCATTCTCTACCTATCAAGTATATATATGAGAAAAGATTCACCTTCTCGTCATATACATCTTGATAACACGACCAATTTCAATGATTATCACTGTAATAAACTGAGTGGTTGTTACACCAAGCACAAACCTCTGCCCATACAAAGATTCATACAACTCAGCCATCACATGAGTCCTCAATTGAAATCTTACAACTTCTAACTTTCTCTTTAGTTAATACGAATTTTCTTTAATTCGTATACTATCCTTTACAACTCAATTTGAGTTCTTCTTCCCGTACTACTTCGTAGTACCATTCATTCATAGCATTAGCTATAAATCAGTCATCGTTTAACAACTCATCTGTTACTACGATTTACAATGATCACGTGGTGATCTTCTTATCCTTCTCTTTACGATTATAGTCTTAGGTACTCATACCTAAGGTTTATAACCTATCAGCTCTGATACCAACCTGTAACGCCCCGAAATCCGGTCTATCTTCATTCCCGGATTTTTTACGTCACGAGTACATCTTTCATCCAACATACATCATTATATACTAAAATATAATAACATACATTCTAAATTCCCAGGTTCTAAAACCTTATAACCTTTCTCATTACAAATAATGATAATTACATTATTCCTTTCATCTTACAAGAGTGACTTTTATCCGCCACCAAGGATACATACAGTTCATTAAACTAGTCTATAGTTCAATTTTTATCTTTCTACATTACAAGTCTTCACTTGATCTTCTCGCTCATTCACAATCTGAATGGCACTTCATCTAGATACTGTCAGCTTGATCTATACGGGATCCTTAAGTTCTTCTAACATCGTTCGTTGAAAAAAATTTCATTTAAAGCAAGTGTGAGCATTCAATTATCCAGAAAGTCATAACAGTTGAACAAACAACTTCAAGATTTTAAACATTCTTTTCAGACTTCAATAAGCGAACAAGGTTACGAAGCAGCTTGAATAATAGGAATAGTCTTTATTCCTATCATCTTAAAACATTAGTCACATTCACTTTAAAATACTTTCATTCTCTATTCTCTGTCATACACATCCTGTCTGGCTAGAATCAATAGCACACACTTAACAATAACGGTTCATGTATAAACAGAACATTCTTTTATTGAACTGTTCAAACATAGAACAGTTCATCTCACAGAAACACCGAAGTGTTCACATTGTGGCACAAGTCCTCATACGTTCTACCACCCTGCACAAATATCGCACATTCACACATAGACAGAACTTCTTAAGTTCAACATCTAAGAAGTTTAAGAAATTAGCATTCATTTAAAATATAAATGAAGTTAGGAAACTTTCCTTACGCATAGCTACAGCTTACGCTAAACTGCTCATTCCAATCCCTATAACACATAAGGAAATAACAAATACACCAATTAGTCATATACTTGACTTACGCATTGGTTTACTTAACTTTACTTTTTAAGGTTCGCGTTCTTGCAATATAATTTTATGCGACTAACTTTAATTACCGATTTTCGGTTTCATGACATACAGAGATGTCTTACTCAATACGTTCATCATCTTTGATGATTTACATTTTTATCTTCTTCTTATAATTTCTCTAGGACTTAGCACACATCGCTTCTTTGCTAGTAGTCCATATGGTACTCTTAGTGGTTTCCCACAAACAACCAACAAACAAGTTTCCGTCTCGTCTACACTGCCATCACAGTGAGTTAGATCGGTTACCAGTTCCATATATACCTTCGCTGTCTTAATGAATTTTTTAGCCTAACTCCAATATGTCAACCATCAAAGGTTACGATTATACCAAAACCTAACTTTCTCTTAACTTATACGAACTATTAAATATAATGTTCGTTAAGTCAATTTTTCATTCCTTTTGGCTTTCTGGCAAGTAATTGCCATACCTCAGAACTCGTTCTTATCCAACTCCCATTCGGCTTTCTTTAATCTTATTACCGATCGATACGGCTTTCTTGATACCATTCGTATCTTACTTACTACTTTTATCAACATCTAAGTCATACAACCAGGGTATACTTAGAACATTCGTCCAATGCGAATACAATTCACGAGGATCGTTTACGTATTCAACGTTCACGTTTCTCGTCTCTTAATCGCTCATTCAACCTTTACTTAAGGTTTTAATTGCTTTCGATCGTTATCCATCCCTTGAACTCCATGTTCATTATTCTTTCTTAATGTCAAAGCCATATGGTTTGTCAGATGCTAAGATCGATCGCTCATCGCAAATAATGTTATGCTCACAAAGCGCCTAAACGCTTTATATTCATCTCTCAATGCCATGTCATAACATTAAAATGTTATACATTAACATCGTCAACCAACGTCTAAGGAATCACAACCATAGCAATCTCTCACGTTCGTTTATCGCGACTATGGTCCCGGACATCGGTTTCGTAACCCGCATCTACATTCTTTGTATTTTTATTCTCATTTAATCTTTTCATTCAACCTTTATTAAAGGTTTAAAACACTTGATTAAGTGTTACATTAGTTGAACATTATGTTCATATTTCTTTCTTGCACATCCTCTAGTAATCGAGAACTAAAAATCATTTCATTTCTTATTACTCACACCAGCCCCTACTACTCCCTTTCCCTTCCTTTCTCTCATATGCATGCGACCTACTTCTTTCTCTCTCTCTTCCTGGATCAGCATGCATGCACATGAAGTCCTTATTAGTGGTCGTGATCATAGCTACTACCACACTCGTAAGATTTTCAGATCATATACATGGCATTGCGGCTCCACAAATTGTACTACTGTTCGCGCTACGGTAAACTCTTGCAGTGTGCTCGGACACATCATTACATCACAATGGCGGCCTCCAAGGCATAACTTCTCAAACCTACAGTATGAAACCTAGAAAATTTTCTAAGTCTTTTACAAGCTTGAGACGCCGATTTCGAAATCTCATAACTTCTTCGTTATAACTCGGAACGAGGTCGTTCCAAAGCCATTCTCTTCCTTATCTTACGTACTTTAATATGTCTCAGACATAACTTTGTTCTGAATCCTTTAACATGCCATTCAATTGGCTTAATCTTAATCCTTCATTCATTTTAACATTTTTAACGCTCTTCGTTCGTTCGTCTGTAATTCTGTCATCCGAACTAGGAATTCATTCGTTCTTTAGTCCATGACTCACATTTTATACATTCTCTTACATTCTTATGAAACCCTACACGTTCGGGTTCATTTACTAACTTTCAAATTTTCGTTCTTCTTTTACGAAATTTTCGCCATAACTTCGTTATAGCTTAGTTTTAATCCGTTCTTCATGAATGTTTCTAACATTCCTAACCAAGCAATAAGCAACTAACTTATACGCGATGGTTTTAAACTTGTCCATGAACAACAATTATTCTACGATGGTTTTAAATTTGTCCATCAACAACGTTCTTCGTGTTCTTCGCGTGTTATTCGTGTTCTTCGTTCGTTCTTCATTTTTAATCGATATTTTGGATTACGATTTCACTTTTTCTTGGAATTTGATGTTATAGAACACCATTCCTTACTTATTTGACCTACTCATTCATAAAATTCATTCTGGATCGCTTCAAAATCCTTACTTAATCTTATATTTCTTTAAGAAATTTATAAACTAAATTTCTTATTTCTTATTTCTTATTTTCTCATGATTTCAACCATATGAAATCATTCTCAATATCTTTTAATCCTTATTCTCATTAGGTTATGTTTTTGAACATAAAATCTTAAAGAAAATTTAGAAGAAACTAGTGTTCGAATTACCGTTCTTCTTTATTTCTCTTCCGTTATACAGAGCCGACGATTCGCTAGCTTTTCTATTTCACGATCACTTGTGATCCGAGCATTCATGCTCACGCTCTTCCTCTTCCTCTCCCAACCAAGTTCTCTCTCTCTTTCTCAAGTTCTAGGATTTTCAAAATCCTAGAAAATGAAAATCTAGCTTTCTATTTATAGAAAACCAAAGCTAGGGGCAAAATAGTCATTTCGCCCCTAAAATCACTATTCCCAACTCCTTAACAACTTAGCCACCAAGTTACTTGGCCACCACCCTTACTTGGTGGCCAAGTGCCTACCCACATGCCCATGGGTCACCCCCAATGGTTCTTACCCATCCGCTTACCCACCTGGCTCGATCCGCGCTTTCTTTTCTCGGTTTGGCCTTAACCCTAATTCTTATCGGGCCTAACTTGGGCTTGATTTCACAAATCATTGGGCTTGACATAATCCAAGTCCAATTGATTCTACAAAGTCAATGAACACAAAGTCCATTAAGACTAATCGTATTCTACGATTCTTTTCTCGTATTCTCGTAATCTCTTCAGATTTAACTCATGACGATTTCAGATTATACGTCAGACTATTCTTCTTTCTATACTCAGATAATAACTCAGATTATCATACTCTTATTTCTCACGATAATAACCCTAGTTATTATATCGTACTCATTACATTCATCAAAACTCACTTTCCTAACCCTTAGGTTTTGAGTCCGCAGGCGAAAACTTCGTTTTTGCCATAACTTAAATATTATTGAATATTCCATTACGTATCAAGATTTCACACAATCAATAACTTCTCGGAATTTCAAAATAAATCTCCGAGCAGAAATGGGTGAATAGTGCCTATTTCGTCTTTTTCCCCGAAAATATTTTTGTTCCCGGAAAACTTTCATTTTCGTTTTGAAAATTCTTACTCGTTAAATCTAGCTCCTAGCCAGAATTCTCCCGACTTATAACCATCCTAGGTTATAAAACGATTAATAAACACATATCATAGAATTGTATTAATAAAAATTTATTTTATTAATAACTAATTCATTAAATCTTAATTTCTGGACAATCCGGATTTTCGGGTTGTCACATCCTTCCACCCTTATAAAAATTCCGCCCTTGGAATTTCTTCAAACCATACCCATACACAGGTCATCTCATTCACCCCTTCTTCACAGAATTTCATCCTCGAAGTTTTAACTTACTCTTCTTCTAAACTTCTCTTCAAAGAAGTTATTATCTTTTAAATATTCCCTACCCTTCATAACTTATCAAGAATCATGAAGTGAAAGGAATAACGAGGAATATAAAGATTCCTTTAAAACATTTCATACTTTTGCTGAGGGGTTAAATTGACCATGAACTCTTACTAGGTTTATCAAAGATGACGCAGTAAACTTTTCTTTCCACTACGCTTTACAATCACAAAAAAGGTAAACTACATCTTCCATACGTAGGTGATCAACCCATCCTATAACCCCATTTCGGAGTATGTTCACCTCAGACTTTCTCCTTAGATTCCGCACCAAAACAATTTGGTTTGGCATAACTCTTCAAAGAAAGCTCAATTTTCTTTTAATCATGACATACCATTCGTCTTAGCCAAATCAAGTAGCTTAGACCATACCAATAAATTGGACATCAACTTGAAACATTCGTCTAGTCAACTCAATTGACATCGACTACTTCTTTAAATTCTTTCGCAATACATCAAAACATTTTATGACGTCATGATACAGCACTCTTCATAATACATTGAGGACTTCGTCAGTTTATGACTTCGTCATTATACATCATACCATAGCAGGTTGTTGATCCTAAGATCAAATCCAACACTAGGTTTAATTGCATTAATAACTCCATCCTTTTACCATCTTTGCATCAAATGCACTGATGTTATAATATTCATTTTGGTATTTAAAATCAATTTCTGTCTAGCTGAAACAATTAGCATAGACATACCAAGAATAGTTCTTTAAAAATCCATTGGTTCCAAAAGCTGAACCAATTCTTTCATTTTCAAAATGCGCACATCAGTACGATTTCAAGAAATTTCAAAATCTAGCATAGCTAGATGACTTGGAATATCCTATTCTCCATCTTCTTTCATTGTCTTACTTACGACAATACTTAATCTTCTCTAGCACCTTCAATGCTAAGTCTACTGAAAATACTTACTTTCAGTCTAAACATTCCTATACCTTAGTATAGTTCATCAACTTACCACACTTTATGTATTTAGGAACTTTCCACAACCATATGTGTTTAAGAACTTATCTTCGCAATATGTAATCCAAGAACAAATCAAGGACTATCCATATACTTAGGGCTCAGAAACATAGCATATAACTATGAGTCACAAACTTCTCATAAGTATGAGTTTCAAGAACCCGCACCTATCTTATCATTCTCTACCTATCAAGTATATACATGAGAAAAGATTCACCTTCTCGTCATATACATCTTGATAACACGACCAATTTCAATGATTATCACTGTAATAAACTGAGTGGTTGTTACACCAAGCACAAACCTCTGCCCATACAAAGATTCATACAACTCAGCCATCACATGAGTCCTCAATTGAAATCTTACAACTTCTAACTTTCTCTTTAGTTAATACGAATTTTCTTTAATTCGTATACTATCCTTTACAACTCAATTTGAGTTCTTCTTCCCGTACTACTTCGTAGTACCATTCATTCATAGCATTAGCTATAAATCATTCATCGCTTAATGTACTCATCTCATTACTATTACGATTTATAATGATCACGTGGTGATCTTCTTATCCTTCTCTTTTCGATTATAGTCTTAGGTACTCATACCTAAAGTTTATAACCTATCAGCTCTGATACCAACCTATAACGCCCCGAAATCCGGTCTATCTTCATACCCGGATTTTGTACGTCACGAGTACATCATTCATCCAACATACATCATTATATACTGAAATATAATAACATACATTTTAAATTCCCAGGTTCTAAAACCTTATAACCTTTTTCATTACAAATAATGATAATTACATTATTCCTTTCATCTTACAAGAGTGACTTTTATCCGCCACCAAGGATACATACAGTTCATTAAACTAGTCTATAGTTTAATTTTTATCTTTCTACATTACAAGTCTTCACTTGATCTTCTCGCTCATTCACAATCTGAATGGCACTTCATCTGTATACCGTCAGCTTGATCTATACGGGAACCTTAAGTTCTTCTAACATCGTTCGCTAAAAATGTTTTTCATTTAAAGAAAGTGTGAGCATTTAATTGCCTAACAATTCATAACAGTTGAACAAACAACTTCAAGAATTTAAACATTCTTTTCAGACTTCAATAACCGAACAAGGTTATGAAGCAGCTTGAATAATTGGAATAGTCTTGATTCCTATCATCTTAAAACATTAGTCACATTCCCTTTGAAATACTTTCATTCTCTATTCTCTTTCATACACATCCAGTCTGGCTAGAATCAATAGCCAAGACTTAACAATAACGGTTCATGTATAAACAGAACATTCTTTTATTGAACAGTTCAAACATAGAACAGTTCATCTCACAGAAACACCGAAGTGTTCACATTATGGCACAAGTCCTCATACGTTCTACCACCTTACACAAATATCGCACATTCGCACATAGACAGAACTTCTTAAGTTCAACATCTGAGAAGTTTAAGTTTAAGAAACTAGCATTCATTTAAAATATGAATGAAGTTAGGAAACTTGCCTTTTAAGATACCTACATTACTACGAATCGCTCATTCCAATCCCTATAACACATAAGGAAATAACAAATACACCAATTAGTAATATACTTGACTTACGCATTGGTTTACTAAACTTTACTTATTAAGGTTCGCGTTCTTGCAATATAATTTTACGGTAAGGGATATGATTTGTTGTACTCGTTAGGGGTATTCCTTCTTTCTTATTGGTGAAATTGACTTACGCATTGGTTTACTAAACTTTACTTATTAAGGTTCGCGTTCTTGCAATATAATTTTACGGTAAGGGATATTATTTGTTGTATTCGTTAGGGGTATTCCTTCTTTCTTATTGGTGAAATTCTTTTGTTATTCCATTCTTTATTATTCATTAGAATAACTCAGATATGGGATACCCTATACTTGGTGAAATTCTTCTGTTATTCCATTATTTATTATTCTGTTGGAACATCATATCTGTGCGTTTACGCATGACCTGGTTCCATTGTTTATTATTCTGTTGGAATATCATGTCGGTGCATTTATGCATGACCTAGTTCTATTATTTATTACTCTGTTGGAATATCCTATCTGTGCGTTTACGCATGACCTGGTTCCATTGTTTATTATTCTGTTGGAATAACCTGTCTTTGCGGTCTATCGCATGCCTGGTGATTTCTTTTGTTAATTCATTCTTTATTATACTCAGTTGCTTAAAGTTTTGACTTCTATACTCCATGAAATTAGTGAAATATCCTTTATATTTGTGCTTCATCCAGTATCTTTTCATGGAAATATTCTTCTGAGCATTCTTGAGTGTCACTCTACAAAGAAGTATCATGTTGACAATTTGGACATTATTAGTTCCTGGATAAATTAATTCTTGAACTTGTTTTTATTGAATTCTTATATCATTGTCATCATCCTCATGTTTATATTATGTTGAAAGTCATCTATGGCCTGTAGTGCATAAATGGACTTGGTATGATTATGACCAAGGATTATTCGGTGTAATCATGACCGTAATGTTACAAATGATGTGAAAAAAGCCCTCATTGACCAGTAGTGCATTGATGGACAGTTGTTGGCATGATCATGACCATTGATGAATACATGAATATCCTTGGCTATGGTGCATGGATAATTTGTTGCTGTGATACTAATGAATATCCTTGGCCGTAGTGTAGGGGTGATGTGAATTATTTATTAAGCTGAGTCTCAGCGATAAAAGTCATGAAAAACCTTTTAAATCATATAAGATAGTAGATTTTATTCTCTAAACTCTTCTAATGGATTGCTTGTTCCGCTACAGTTAAACTTGATGTTTGTTATATTTTATCAGTTTAACACTGTTGAAGGCTAATGATAATTTATTCTGTATTATCTTAGTCATAATATTTCTTACTGGGCTAGTTGAGCTCACCCTTTTGCTTTCATTGTTCTCTTCAGGAAATGAGAACATAGCAGGGACTAGTCGTGAAACAGATTGATGGTCCAGATAATAGCATTAGTAGTCCTCACTATTCTATAAAATAGTTTGATAATAAATGTAATGAGGACCCCATTGAGTTTGTATATTGTCTAGATGATAATATTTGTATTAAAAGTCACAGCATATGTTTAGTCGTATTTTACACTACTGTTGTATAATTAAGTTATATTTAAATTTTGTACCATGTATTTAGCTACTCAGAATAGGTGACGTATACCGATTTTGGGGGCGTCACACAAGTGTTTATTATGATAAGCCCTAAATAAATCAAAGCAAGCTCAAGTGTTTGATAATTAAAAGTCCAAGCTAAACTAATTGATGCGAGCCCAAAGGATGATCCATTAACTAAATAAGATCCATGGGGCAACCTATGGGTGAAGTAGTGGGCAAGAACCTTGTGTGATGAGCAAGTACTTTAAGTGATGGCCAAGATTACTTAATGACCAAGACATGAATAGTAAGGAGGTTAAGTTAAGGATGTGACACCCCCAAATCCGGGTACTTCAATTCCATGGGATTTGGTGTTCACTGTACAAATATCATCTATCTATCTACCCATAATAAATGCAACCCATGCAATAGATAGAATAAAAGTCTTTCCCTTAAGGGTTACAACTTCCGAATAATAATAATACAATCCCAGGTTAAACTAACCTTAAACATCTGAACGGAATCATAAACAAATAAGTCTTAAACAACATCATTAACTCAAGTCTTAAAAATAAATACATCATCTAATAAAGATAACAATTCTTCATCACTTGTTAACCTTGCCCTTGCCTTTAATAGTAGAAGGTTAGTCGGTTCTTTCATTCTTAACTGCAATATTATTATTAAGCAAGAGTGAGTACTATTGCCCACAAGTATAACAATGAAATAACAGTATAATAACATGCGAGTAAATCAAAGACATCTTAATAAAAGCTCAACTTTTGAATCAAGAATGAATAACAAGAATCAAAAGAATTCTGAGGGTCATAAGACCTTGAACTATGTCCTAGGTTATCAAGGGTTATACTTGAAACCTTTAACAGTCATAAGACTATGGACCTTTCTTCTCGCATATAGGGGATCATGCCCTTAGTACCATCTTGTGCACAATATCTTAACGCTAACGCATAAGTAAATCCTTTGCGGGGTTGTTCATCTCGGTTTGACATTCGAGTCTCGCACTAAAGGAAATTTGGTTTGGATAATTCAATAAGGGTTCTCAAATTTAGAACATTCATCAACTAAGGACTAGTTGAATCAATAAAGTTCACTAGTCTAATAAGGTTCAACAATAATGATATTCGATTTAAATATTAATCTCAAGAAGTATACAATAAAACAATTATTGTATAGTTGAATCATGCTTTGAAAAGCTAATCAATCTTTAATATAACATTTGAACTTGAATAATAGTAATGATAATTTACTCGAGGTAAATAATAAACTTGAACAATAATGACAAGTAGGGTTAGGAAACTTGCCTCGTGCGTAGATTACACTTTAACTAAGCACGTTCTTTGAATTTAATCCTACATGCCATTCACATTCACAATTCCAGTTAATTATAACTTAGCTAATCATCATAAACTCATTCTTTTGTCTGACTTTGATTATTAACTATACTTAGTTAATTTACCACTTTGTCACATAATTTATACTTAATGAGTAACAAGCTAATTATGTATTCAGTAATTCGATCCACATGCAATTATGTTATTTACATGCTAAGTATCTATTTAACATCTAATTATACTTATAACAAAATTTTATGTTCATTACATTAAGGTACTAACACATTGCTAGACTTAAACACTTTAAAAAATTTCGTTTCTCGAACTTTTGAGAGTGGTATTTGTGGCGCCATCATTATATCGGTACTCATACATGCCGCTGGATGGCTACTGCCACGGACTTTCTTAGTCATGGGCGTGGCCTTAAGGCGTTGATCAGCCAGGCCATGGCTGAATGAACCTGCTTCGCAATTCGCGAAAATTGCATAACACAGCCAAAAAAATTCTAATTAAATTATCACTACACGAATTTAATCATACCCGCATGTTAGAATTCGTATATAATCATTACCCAACATTTATAAAGTGATTTTAACCCACTAAAACACATAATCACAGAGTTTAAGCATGCAGTTTCACTGACTTTGATGTTCTTGAAGGTTTTGAAAATAAAACATGAAAATTTAATACTACGGATTCGTTATAAGTCTAAATTCAACCATTCAAGTTTCATTTACTTCGTCTTAACATGCCTAATCATATACAAGTATAAATTTTACAAAACCATTTATGGTTGACATATTAAAGTTACGTATAAGGGCCATATGGCCAAAACCCAAACGCTGTAAATTTTTTGAAATAGCAAGTCATCGTATACTGAAACTTATGATATGGAATCATATAAAATATATATAAAACATGTTATGCTACTCGAATTATTACATATATCCCTAACCCAATTTCCCAATTTACAAAAATTCCACAGAACTTAAATGAAATCTATTTTGATAAAACTAACTGAAGTAAAATATGAGAATTGGGTTGGAGAGTATTACCCAAAGCGTAGATGAACAATGATGACAATTTTTATCTACCTCAATCACAGTACTCACATTCTCTCTCAAAATTTCTCAATTTTATCTAACAATTCTCAAACTCTCTCCCTCTCTGTTCTTCCAGACTTAGAATAATAATAATAAAAAGAAGACGTCTGATAATTAAAGGAGAAGAACTGACGCAGAAGTGGTCAGTTGGCCCAATCATGGGTTAACTGCTGATAACTCCCCCTAGGGCCTTGTTTGGCTTAGCAAGAATAGATTACAAAATCATTTAATTTAATAAAGCTTTATCACATAGTTTAGTAAATGTCACACTCCTTTATAAAATAAATCAATATCTTATTTAATTTACTTTAATTAAAATCTAATAATTTCTCATAAATTCACATAGTCATATATTTAATTTTCTCATTAATAAATAATGTCAAATTATTAACTCTCTCATTAATAATTGAATTAATTAAATAACATCATGCTTAATTAAATATTTCATGTAATTCAATAAGCTCACATAATTACATATTTGAATAATAATTATTCTCTACATCAATTTAATAAATGTAACACATATAATTAAATTAATCTACCACAATTGCATCAAATAATTATTAAATCTAATAATTAAATCATTGAAAAATATTTATTTAATTCAATAAATATTAAAATTAATTTACAAAATCTCGTTCGTCACAAAGGAGATGGGATGCCCAATGACCTTATTACCCTAACCTTAGCTCTTCTATAAATAGCTAGCTTATTTTTGCAACGGTTGCTTGTTATTTCATCCAATAAACTCTCTCACAAACAACTTAATTGTTAGAGCAAATAAGCACTTTGAGCTTAACTTTTCATTAGTTAAGATTTTCAAAGCAAGAGAAGTAATCTTCAAAGGTAATTGATCTTGTCTCTTCTATCTCTATCATGGTAGGTTGATAAGAGAAGTGTAATCTAATGAACTTAGATGCTAAGAACATAAGGGAAGTGGATAAGCAATGAACTTAAGCCGAATAAGTTATGAACTTTTGGAATACACCCATGAACTTGTTATTTGATTAACTAAAGAAGTTTGTATGAATGATAAGATATAAACATGTAGCTTAAAGGACTTAATTAAGAATAAGTCATAAGAAAATGAAAGTCTTGTATGGTGTAATATGTTAAATTATGAACTTATAAGAATAAGGTATAAGCTAAATTGATGGTAGGTTGTTGTACCATGTAAGTTAAGATGTCTAGATATTGAAATGAATGTATTTGGAAAGATGAATTAATCACTAGTAATTAGGTTTCGCCGGAATTCACACGATTGGACAATAATCGTCGAATTCTTGAAATTCTCAGAATGGAAGTCGTATTTTGTGTTTGAACTCAGAAATATTGGTTTTCAATGGAGACAAGTCATATTTGGCATATAGAGTTATGGACTCAAAAATGGTCGGATTCAGACTTAGAACGAAGAAACGAGCGTTGAACATTCACGAACGTTTATCATTTTCGTTAAAAATGGACTAATATGTGTAATTTTAGTAAACGAAGTCGAATATATAAAATTCTTGTATGAACACGCAGAGTATGTAATTTGTGAACCGTAGGCTCTTGAACGAGCCAATTCGGACTTATAACGAAGGAGTTACGAGTCTGGGAATCTCACCATTTGAAAAATCTGTCAAACATTTCTGTGGCACAGAGTCCGCACCGCGGTACGACTCCAAGCCATTTAGCCGACGCCACAGTGCCAAAGTGATCCTCAGCCCCTGCAAACTCACGCCGCAGCACGACAGGTAACAAAGGGACTCGCTCCGCAGTGCCGAGTCCGGGTTCTGGTCAATAATAGGTGACGACGTAGTGCGACACTAAGAGTAATTGATGAACACTTAATTAAGTATCTTAATGAAACATTGTTAAGACATAATTAAGCCTTAAGTATGATCACTCAGGGTTAAAGAAAGTCAATTGCATGTGAACAGAAGAATGAAGTAACGAAAAGCCGGAACCAATAATAACAAATCTAATATGTAATTAGATTGAGAAGAAGGGTAAGATTCTTTAGGAACCATGTATATTATTCATGACCAAATGTGCTATGTGATGTTATCATCTACTGTCGAGACCTTAAAGACCTACAGTGCACGTGTTATATCTATAAGCAGATGCAAAAGGCAAGTACTCTAACCCTTATTCCAGTTCGATCTGGACAAGTCATTGTGATTCATGTATTCTCTGCATGAGTTAATGTCTGATGAAGTCAAAGCTAATTCTTTCGGCTAGACTTATGCTATGATTAATCTATCAAGTGTTGACAATGATTTACCAAACTAATACAGTTGTGGTTTTCAAAAGTAGATGAAGTATGCTAAACTGTTTTGTCGTCAAACGACAGGCACGTGAGGTTTCCATAATTTAAACGTATACACGTTTAATGAATATAGTGTTGATCAACATAGAGTACTATAGGCTGATCACCTAGACGTGCTCGTATGTTATGTCGGACTTACGGACTTGGTGCCGGGACGTCCTTTTCAAAGTACTTATGAAATGCTTATGGTCTTGAATCGGAATTGATGTTTTACAGAATATTGTTGTTGTAAAATGTTTTGAATGAAAAGAAGTGCTATTTTGAATTATCAATATTACTTCGTAACTATTTTTAGTTATTGAAGATATACGATTCCTATGTTTCAAGCATGCTATTTTCTTAGAATTGTTGTACTTGCTGAGCTAGTTAGGCTCATTCTTACTTGAACCATATGAATGCAGCTAAGACCGAATCTTAATCATGGATCCTATGAGGATAAAGAGAAGGCGAATATAACCCATAGATTACATATGTAATAGTATAGGTTTTGTTAGAATAATATTTCATATTATGACAAAGACAAATGTATTGTTTGTAAAGAACCTGGGGAATGTAAATATTCTTTTTTATATATATAAGTCATATCCGTTCTTTTGAGGTATTTCAATTGAATGTTTATGTGAACTGTAGCACCGTGTAGCACCATCTGTCGGGTTGGAATATACCCGGATTTGGGGGCGTCGCAGGTTGGTATCAAAGAATTAGGTTATAAAACTTAAGGGGGGGGGGGGAAATAAAACCTGAAGTCATAACCTTAAGAAAAGTTAAAGAACAAAAGATGGAAGTTAACCTTATAAAAATGCATTATATATGTTTTGTGTTTTTATTATTTTACTAATGTGTACTAATCAAAATTTTGTGTTGTTGTAGATGTCAGGAGGAAATAGAGACGTACAGGTAGTCAGTGAAGGATCAGTTAATCAGGTAGAGATTATACCGAGCCCCATAGCAGCAGATCCCGAGATAGTGGTGGTTGAGTCTGGAGACTCAAAAAGTTTAGATCTCATGTCAGTATTTGACGGCATGATAGAAGAAGGGGTGGAGGTAGTGTCCTTCAATACTGTAGCAATAGCAGCAGAGATGGCTCCAGGGGAGTCAACGATGTCACTGTTTATGTCAGTATTGGATAGAAACATCCACTACTGTCAGGAGGTTAAGGAGCTGAAGGCAGAGCTCCAAGCAGTTATAGAAGACAAGACGGTCGTGGAGTCTATGTGGGAACAGGAGCATGATGAAAGGGTTTTGGCTAAGGACAAGGTCCATGAGCTGAAACAGGAGGTCTTTGAGCTCAGGGGGGAGCTAAAGACCATGAAGCAGAAGATAGGGAGAAGGTCCTATATTCATAGGAGTTCTCATGAGGATTTCAAATGCGGTGTTGGTTTATCCTATTGAGGCTCGGCGGATACCTGAGATACTATCAGTCGTGATATTATTGCTGGTCTTGCCAAGGCGGATTTTGAAAATGCCTTAAGGAAAATATGATCTAGTAGTGGCTAGAATAGATAGATATGTACATATTTTGTATCTAGTAGTGACGTAAAACCCTCTTTTATATAATCAAGGGTAGCCTTTTGTAAATCCCAATTTTTGGAAAGCAATTGCGGGGAAATAATGTATTCAGCTTAGGCTGTCTAATGTAACCGATGTAGTATTATACTACAATGAATCAATATAAGTTTTTTTTTCAAAAAAATGTTGAGTAATGAATGTTTAAGTTATTGTTTAAAATTAAATAATAACTAACTGACAGGAAATGGATAATAACAAAATGTGTGTTTATTGTAACAACAAAATGCCGCCAAGAAGAGTACCACGTAATCAGGATGCAAACACAAACCAACCGGAGGGAGGTCCGGTTAACCCCATGCAGGAGTTCGTAAATCTATTAAATGCAGCATTTAATAGAATTGGGGCTAACATCCTCGTAAATCCTGGTGTAGTACGAGCTACTACGTTTAAGGACTTTAAGAGTGTGGGTCCGACGGAGTTCAAAAGAACTACGGACCCTATCGAAGCCCAAACATGGGTAAGGGAAATCAAGAAAGCATTTGTGATAGAAAATGTTGATGAGGCGCAGAAGGTTGCCTTTGCAACCTAAATGATGAAGGGAGAGGCCAACTTTTGGTGGGAGGCCAATCAGGTTAGGGCCGGGATAGAAGCTTTAACGTGGGTGAGGTTCAAGGAAATATTCTATGAGAACTACTTTCCCACGAGTATGAAAGGAAGGATGGAGATGCAGTTTCTAGATTTGAAACAAGGGGACATGACGGTTCCCTAATACGCCGTCAAGTTTAATGAACTTGCAAGGTTCGCTCCACATCAAGTAGATACTGAGGTGAGGAAAGCTTGACGGTTCGAGCAAGGCTTGAAACCCTGGCTCGATAACCGTATTTTAGTATTCCAAAGTACTTCCTTTGGAATCATTTTAGAGAATGAAATAATTGCCGAAGGTGGTAGCGAGGCATTGAGCCAAAACCACAAGGACAAGAAAAGCAAGGGGAAAGTGGACGGGGGAGTAAAGATCGAGGGTGCCAGCGGGAGTGGCGAAGGTTATAAGAGGAAGGTAATTAGCTCTAGGAGTACCGTAGTGAAACAAGGAGACCCGAAGAGGAGGATGGAGGCCTGCAAAACCTGTGGAAAGACTCACTTAGGAGTCTGTCTCAAAGGTAAGGTCGTGTGTTACAACTATGGATAGGAGGGGCATATTGTGCCTAACTGTCCAAGTTCGAAGAATAACTATGGATGCTTTGTGTATGGGTCAACTGACCACATGGCAAAGAACTGCCCGAATAAGGGGACGGACGGGAATAAGGGCACCAATAGTGGTAAGTTAACTATTGGCGGTCCAACACAGTCGGGTAGGCCGATGGCCCATACCTTTAACATGACCGTCCAAGACGCGATGGCCTCGGGGGACATAGTCGCAGGTATTATTCCGATCAACGACTTAAATGCATACGTGCTATTTGACTCGGGTGCTACCTGTTCGTTTATCGCATGTGATTTTGCTAGACGATTAGGATTACTTCCCGAAAAGTTGCATATACCTTTGAATATTAAGGTAGAAAATGAAGAGATAATTCCTGTTGAAGATATTCATAAGAGTTGTTGCGTAGACATACGAGGTTGTAAATTATCGGTAGATCTGATATCGATAAAGTTAGGAGAATTCAACATAATTCTCAAAATGGATTGGTTAATTAATCATGGGGAAATTATAGATTGTCAAAAGAACTACGTAAATATTAAAACATCAAGACAATCTCATGTAATATTTTATGGGAATAAATCGCCGGGACGTTCGTGTTGTCTTACTATTACACAAACTAGGAAATTATTGAGGAAGGGGTGTGTAGGCTATTTGTGTCATATGGTTGATACCTAGAGAGTGGGGGTGACCGTGGAACAAATACCTATAGTGAGTGAGTTCGTGGATGTATTTCCGAGTGAGTTTCCAGGTCTTCCACCGGATAGGGAGACCGAGTTCATAAAAGATATTGTGCCAGGAGTGGCACCAGTTTCCAGGGCACCGTATCGTATGGTGCTAGTGGAGATGAAGGAGTTGATGGTACAGTTGCAAGAGCTGCTGGACAGGAAGTACATCCAACTAAGTGTTTCGTCATGGGGAGCATCGGTACTATTTATCAAGAAGAAGGACGGATCGTTAAGACTTTGTATTGACTATCGAGAGTTGAACAAGTTAACGGTGAAGAATAAGTATCCGTTGCCCAGGATCGATGATCTTTTTTTATCAGTTGAAAGGGGCAAAATATTTTTCCAAAATAGATTTAAGGACATGGTATCATCAGCTGAAGGTTAGAAATGAAGACGTACCAAAGATAGCATTCAGAACTCGTTATGGTCATTACGAGTTTCTAGTGATGTCATTTGGGTTGATTAATGCACCAGCTGCATTTATGGATATGATGAACAGAGTGTTCAAACAATATTTGGACAAGTTCTTCGTGGTTTTTATCGATGATATTCTAGTCTACTCTAAGACGCCAGAAGATCATGCTTAACACCTAAGAATAGTGTTAGAGACATTAAGAAAGGAGAAGTTACATGCGAAGTTCACTAAGTGTGAATTTTGGTTATAAAGGGTACAGTTTTTAGGTCATGTCATTGACCATGAGGAGATTTCAGTAGATCCAGCAAAGGTGGAAGTTGTGATGAATTGGGAACAACCGAAAACACCTACGGAGGTGCGGAGTTTCCTAGTGTTAGCAGGTTACTATCGGAGATTTATTCAGGATTTTTCGAAGATAGCTACTCCGTTCACTAACTTGACAAGGAAGACGGTAAAGTACGTATGGACTGAGAAATGCAAAGACAATTTTCAAGAACTGAAGAAGAGATTGAGCGAAATGCCTGTTTTGTCTTTACCCGATGACACAGGAAATTTTGTAGTTTATAGTGATGCTTCGCATAAAGGACTTGGTTGCGTTCTCATTCATCATGTCAAGGTCATTGCGTATGCATCTAGGTAGTTGAAGGATTATGAGAAAGTTTACCCTATTTATGATCTAGAACTGGCCGCGGTAGTGTTTGCCTTAAAGATATGGCGACATTATCTTTATGGGGAAAAGTGTGAGATATACACGGACCATAAGAGTCTAAAATATATCTTCACACATAACGAGTTAAATATAAGGCAGATGAGATGGCTGGAGTTGATAAAGGATTACGACTGTGAAATCTTGTATCACCCTAGAAAAGCTAATGTTGTGGCCGACGCCTTGAGTAGAAAGGGTCGGGAGAAGTTGTCTATGTTAACGGCTCAAACCGAGTTAATAACAGAGTTGGCTAGGATGGAGTTGGAAGTGAAGTTGCCAAGTGAGGCAAATCAGAGACTATTTGTTATGGAGATTCAATCTATTATCGTAGAGAGAGTCAAGGAGGTGCAGCTCAAAATGGATGAGTGTGACCAAATGAAGATGAGGTCGACCAATGAACAAGATATTAAGTTTAGTCTTGATAATGAGGGATTATTAAGATTCGAAGGAAGAATTTGGGTTCCGAATGAGACGGAATTAAAGGAGCAAGTTTTATAAGAGGCTCATAGTTCAAGGTACTCGATTCATCCCGGTAGTACCAAGATGTATCAAGACATTCGACGTAGTTTTTGGTGGCTGAATATGAAGAGAGAAATAGCGAAGTATGTGAGTAGGTGTTTGACTTGTCAAAGAGTTAAAGTCGAACATCAACGATCAAGTGGCTTGTTACAACTATTAGAAATTTTGGAGTGGAAGTGGGAGCATATCACGATGGACTTTGTGGTGGGACTTCTGACTACTCAGAAGGGATATGATGCGATTTGGGTAATGGTGGACCGGTTGACAAAGTCGGCTAACTTTTTACCAATTCAGGTTAAGTATAACTTAGACTAATTAGCGAAACTCTATGTTAAGGAAATTATTTCCAAACATGGAGTACCAGTTTTGATTGTGTCAGACCGTGACCCACGATTCACATCAAACATCTAGAGAAGTCTGCAAGAGCAGTTGGGGACGCAGTTGAAATTGAGTACGGCATATCATCCACAAACTGATGGACAGAGCGAGAGGACAATTCAGATGTTAGACGATATGTTAAGATCTTGCGTCATGGATTTCAAGGGTAGTTGGGATGATCATCTACCATTAGTAGAGTTTGTGTATAACAATAGTTATCATGCAAGCATAGGTATGTCGCCGTATGAAGCTTTATATGGGAGGAAGTGTCGAACGCCATTGTATTGGGATGAAGTGGGAGAACGCAAAATGCTAGGACTAGAATTGGTGCAGCAAATAGTGGATATAGTGAAACTAATACGTATGCATCTAGTAGCAGCTCAGGATAGACAAAGGAATTTTACAGATTTGCACCGAGTGAATAAGGAGTTCGAGGTAGGCTCATATGTATTTCTAAAGGTATCTCCCTGGAAAGGAAAGATACGCTTTGGAAAGAAGGGAAAGTTAAGTCCCAGGTTTATAGGACCATACCTGAATTATTATTACATAATCCATCCTCCGTTATTATTATATCATTACGTATTTCTCAGAAATTCAAAAATAATTCCCGAGCAGAAATCAGTGAATAGTGTTTTTTCAAAAAATTTCTCGTAAAGCTTTTATTTTTGTCTTAGAAATTTAAACAGTATAATTCCTATAACGCCCCGAAAAATCGAGCCAATTATAAATAAGTTTAAATTGAATAAAATAGTATTATTTGTTATTATTATGTGTGAACAAGATATATGTCGTTCTATAACCTAGAAACGTTGGATCATCGTAGTATTTTAACCTCGTGATGCAATTAAAGATTTTGAATTTCCAAGACGAAAATAAAAGCATTCTGAGAAATTTTCTGAAAAACACTATTCATTGTTTGTCGCTCGGGAATTATTTTTGAACTTTCGAGAAATACGTAACGTTATAATATCAAGGCGAGATGGATTATGTAATAATAAACTAAGTATGGAAAACGCAATATTTCGCACGTGGACTTAAATTGAGAATGTAAGTATTAAAAGCTAATGAAAGGAATTGATATATGATATATAAGTCCGATAAGACAAAGGTGCAAACCTATGTGGGATTAATATCAAGCCCAAGTGTTTATTAAGATAAGCCCTAAGTAAATCAAAGCAAGCCCAAGTGTTTGATATTTAAAAGTCCAAGCTAAACAAATTGATGCAAGCCCAAAGGATGATCCATTAACTAAATAGGATCCATGGGGCAACCCATGGGTGAAGTAGTGGGCAAGAACCTTGTGTGATGAGCAAGTGCTTTAAGTGATGGCCAAGATTACTTAATGACCAAGACATGAATATTAAGGAGGTTAAGTTAAGGAGGTGGGATGCCCAATGACCTTATTACCCTAACCTTAGCTCTTATATAAATAGCTAGCTTATTTTTGCAATGGTTGCTTGTTATTTCATCCAATAAACTCTCTCACAAACAACTTAATTGTTAGAGCAAATAAGCACTTTGAGCTAAACTTTTCATTAGTTAAGATTTTCAAAGCAAGAGAAGTAATCTTCAAATGTAATTGATATTGTCTCTTCTATCTCTATCATGGTAGGTTGATAAGAGAAGTGTAATCTAATGAACTTAGATGCTAAGAACATAAGGGAAGTGGATAAGCAATGGACTTAAGCCGAACAAGTTATGAACTTTTGGAATACACCTATGAACTTGTTATTTGATTAACTAATGAAGTTTGTATGAATGATAAGATATAAGCATGTAGCTTAAAGGAATTAATTAAGAATAAGTCATAAGAAAATGAAAGTCTTGTATGGTGTAATATGTTAAATTATGAACTTATAAGAATAAGCTATAAACTAAATTGAAGGTAGGTTGTTGTACCATGTAAGTTAAGATGTCTAGATATTGAAATGAATGTATTTGGAAAGATGAACAAATCACTAGTAATGAGGTTTCGTCGGAATTCACACGATTGGACGATAATCATCGAATTCGTGAAACTCTTGGAATGAAAGTCGTATTTTGTGTTTGAACTCGAAAATATTTGTTTTCGATGGAGACAAGTCGTATTTGGCATTATAGAGTTGCGGACTCAAAAATGGTCGGATTCTGACTTAGAACGAAGAAACGAGCGTTGAACGTTCACGAACGTTTATCGTTTTTGTTAAAAATGGAGTAATAGGTGTAATTTTAGCAAACGAAGTCGAATATATACAATTCTTGCATGAACACATAGAGTATGTAATTTGTGAATGTAGGCTCTTGAACGAGCCAATTCGGACTTATAACGAAGGAGTTACGAGTCCGGGAATCACACCATTTAAAATCTGACAAATATTTTGGTAGCACAGAGTCCGCACCGCGGCGCGACTCCAAGCCATTTAGCCGGCACCGCAGCGCCAAAGTGAGCCTCAACTCCCCTATAAACTCACACCACAACGATAGATAAAAAGGGACTCGACTCATGCCAAAAGGTCTTGAGAGTCCCGGTTCTAAGCAATAATAGGTGTGTGCAAATAACAGACTAAGAGTAATAGTCGGTAGCCAAAATACCAAATTTCTTTATAACCTAGACAATAAAGAATGTTTACATGTTGAGCATGGATAGTAATTAATAAACACTTAATTAAGTATCTTAATGAAACATTGTTAAGACATAATTAAGCCTTAAGTATGATCACTTAGGGTTAAAGAAAGCCAATTGCATGTGAACATAAGAATGATGTAACGGATAGCCAGAACCAATAATAACAAATCTAATATGTAATTAGATTGAGAAGAAGGGTAAGATTCTTTAGGAACCATGTATATTATTCATGACCTAATGTGCTATGTGATTTTATCATCTACTGTAGAGACCTTAAAGACCTACGGTGCACATGTTATATCTATAAGCAGACGCTAAAGGCAAGTACTCTAACCCTTGTTCCAGTTAGATCTGGACAAGTCTTTGTGATTCATGTATTCTTTGCATGAGTTAATGTCTGATGAAGTCAAAGCCAATTCTTTCGGCTAGACTTATGCTATGATTAATCTATCAAGTGTTGACAATGATTTACCAAACTAATATTGTTATAGTTTTCAAAAGTAGATGAAGTATGCTAAACTATGTTGTCGTCAAACGACAGGCACGTGAGGTTGCCACAAATTAAACGTATACACGTTTAATGAATGTAGTGTTGATCAACATAAAGTAGACGTGCTCGTAAGTTATGACGGACTTACGGACTTAGTACCGGGACGTCCTTTTCAAAATACTTATGAAATGCTTACGGTCTTGAACCAGAATTGATGTTTTACTGAATATTGTTGTTGTAAAATGTTTTGAATGAAAAGAAGTGCTATTTTGAATTATTAATAGTACTTCATAACTATTGTTCAGTTATTAAAGATATACGATTCCTATGTTTCAAGCATGTTATTTTCCTAGAATTGTTGTACTTGCTGAGCTACTTAGGCTCATTCTTGCTTGAACCATATGAATGCAGCTAAGACCGAACGGACCGATGGATCTGGCAAGGATAAAGGGAAGGCGAAGGCGATCCCATAGATTACATATGTAATAGTATAGGTTTTATAAGAATAATATTTGATATTATGACAAAGACAAATGTATTGGTTGTAAAGAACCTGGGGAATGTAAATATTCTTTTTTTATATATATAAGACATATTCGTTCTTTTGAGGTATTTCAATTGAATGTTTATGTGAACTGTAGCACCGTGTAGCACCATCAGTCGGGTTGGAAGATACCAAGATTTGGGGGCGTCACAATTCCTTTATATAGCCAGAATAGTACAATATTCCGACATAATTAGGTTATATATTGACTTTGATCTTACTAACACATGATAATAACATATAATATAATTTTATTCATTATTTAATCAAATAAAATTATTTTACAATTAATCCGAATTTCTCGGTCGTTACATCCTTCCCCCCTTATAAAGATTCTGTCCCCAGAATCTCGTCTTACATTTAAGCAAATAAGTGAGGGAAATTCATCTTTATCTTTTCTTTAAGTTCCCACGTTACTTCTTCGGCATCGTGGTTCTTCCATAACACCTTTACTGAAGGTATAACTTTATTCCACAGAACTTGCTCTTTTCTATCAAAGATTTGAATATGCACTTCTTCGTACGTCAAGTCCTTCTCAATATGAATAGGTTCATATTCTATCACGTGCTTATAATCTGGCTTATAAGGACGTAACACATATACATGGAACACATTATGTATCTTTTCTAAGTCCGAAGGTAACGCTAACACGTAAGCTACCTCTCCTACCCTTTTTAATATTTCGAAAGGTCCTATAAACCTTGGACTTAACTTTCCCTTCTTTCCAAAGCGTATCTTTCCTTTCAAGGGAGATACCTATAAAAATACATATGAGGCTACTTCAAACTCTCTATTCACTCGATGTAAATCCACATATTTCTTTTGTTTGTCTTGCGCTGCTACTAAACGCATTCGTATCAGTTTGACTATGTTCGATGTCTGCTGCACCAATTCTAGTCCTAGCATTTGGCGTTCTCCCACTTCATCCCAACACAAGGGCGTTCTGCATTTCCGTCCTTATAAAGCTTCGTAAGGCGGCATGCCTATGCTCATATGATAACTATTGTTATACGCAAACTCCACTAGCGGTAGATAATCATCCAACCTACCCTTGAAATCCATGACGCACGATCTTAGCATATTATATAGCGTTTGAATTGTTCTCTCGCTCTATCCATCAGTTTGTGGATGATAAGCTGTACTCAACTTCAGTTGCGTTCCCATCTGTTCTTGTAGACTCCTCCAAAAGTTCGATGTGAATCGTGGATCACGATCTGACACAGTCAAAACTGATACTCCATGTCTGGAAATGATTTCCTTAACATAAAGTTTAGCTAACTGGTCTAAGTTATACTTAATCCTTATTGGCAAAAAGTGAGCTGACTTCGTCAACCGGTCCACTATCACCCAAATCGCATCATACCCCTTCTGAGTAATTGGAAGTCCAGCCACAAAGTCCATCATGATATGCTCCCACTTCCACTATAGAATCTCCAATGATTGTAACAAGCCACTTTGTCGCTGATGTTCGGCCTTAACTTTTTGACAAGTCAAGCACCTACTCACATACTCTGTTATCTCCCTCTTAGTACTACCAAGATGAATCGAGTACCTCGAACTATAAGCTTCTTGTAACACTTGCTCCTTTAATTCCGTCTCATTTGGAACCCAAATTCTTCCTTCAAATCTGAATAATCCCTCATTATCGAGACTATACTTCAATTCTTTTTCATCGGTTAACCGCTTCTTCATCTGGGAACACTCATCGTTTCTAAGTTGTACCTCATTGACTCTCTCTACAATGGTAGATTGAATCTCAGTTGTAAACAATCTCTAACTTGATTCACTCGGTAACTTCACCTCTATCTCCATCCTATCCATTTCTGTTATTAACTCAGTTTGAGCTGTTAACATCGACAACTTTTCCTGACCCTTCTTACTTAAGTCATCGACCACTACATTGGCTTTTCCTGGGTGATACAGGATTTCACAGTGGTAATCCTTTATCAACTCCAGCCATCTCCTTTGTCTCATATTCAACTCCTTATGTGTGAAGATATATTTTAGACTCTTATGGTCCGTGTGTATCTCATATTTCTTCCCGTATAAATAATGCCTCCATATCTTCAAGGTAAACACTAATGCGACCAGTTCCAGATCATGAGTAGGATTAACTTTCTCATAATCTTTCAACTGTCGTGATGCATACGCAATGACTTTGCCATGCTGCATGAGCACACAACCAAGTCTTCTATGCGAAGATTCGCTATAAACTACAAAATTCCATGTATCGTCGGGTAAAGACAATATAGGTGCTTCACTAAGCCTTTTCTCCAGTTCTTGAAAATTGTCTTCATACTTCTCCAACCATACATACTTCACTGTCTTCCTCGTCAAGTTAGTCAATGGAGTAGCTATCTTCGAAAAATCTTTAATAAATCTCCGATAGTATCCTGCTAACCCTAGGAAACTCCACACCTCAGTCGGCATTTTAAGTTGTTCCCAATTCATCACTACTTCCACCATCGCTAGATCCACTGAAATTCTTTCTCGATCAATAACATGACCCAAAAATTGTACCATTTCTAGACAAAATTCACACTTAGTGAATTTCGCATACAACTTCTCCTTCCTTAGTATCTCTAACACTATCCTTAGGTGTTCAGCATGATCTTCCGTCGTCATAGAATAGACTAGAATATCATTGATAAACACAACAATGAACTTGTCCATGTATTGTTTGAGCACTCTATTCATCATATCCATAAATGCAGCTGGTGCATTTGTTAACCCAAATGACATCACCAGAAACTCGTAATGGCCGTAACGAGTCCTGAATGACGTCTTAGGTACATCTTCACTTCTAACCTTCAACTGATGATACCTTGTTCGCAAATCTATCTTAGAAAAATAGTGTTCCCCTTTCAACTGATCAAAGAGATCATCGATCCTGGGCAATGGGTATTTAGTCTTTATCGTTAACTTGTTCAACTTTCGGTAGTTGATACAAAGTCGTAACGATCCGTCCTTCTTTTTCACAAAAAGTACCAGTGCTCCCCACGATGAAACACTCGGTTGAATGTACTTTCTATCTAATAGTTCTTGTAACTGAACCATTAACTCCTTCATCTCCACTGGCGCTATATGGTACGGTACCCTTGAAACTGGTGCCGCTCCTAGCACAATGTCTATCACGAATTCAGTATCCCTATCCGGCGGAAGACCTAGAAATTCACTTGGAAATACATCAATGAATTCTTTTCACTATAGGTATTTGTTCCATCGTTGCCCCCACTCTTTGGGTATCAACAACATGGCACAAATAGCCTACACATCCATTCCTCAACAACTTCCTCGTTTGTGTCATGGTAAGACAACACGGACGTCACGATGATTTATTACCGTAAAACACTATATGGGGATGTCTTAACGTTCTAATGTTTACACATTTCTTCTGACAATCTATAATTACACCATGGTTAAACAACCAATCCATCCCGAGAATTACATCAAGTTCTCACAACTTTATCGGTAACAAATCTACCGATAATTTACAACCTCGTATATCTACACAACAACTCCTATGTATATCTTCAACAAGAATTATTTATTCGTTCCCTACCTTGATATTCAAAGGTACAGGCAATCTTTCGGGAAGTAATCCTAAGCGTCTAGAAAAATCACATGCTATGAAAGAACAAGTAGCACCCGATTCAAATAACACGTAAGCATTTATATCGTTGATCGGGATAATTCTTGCAACTACAACCCCGGATGCAACTGCATCTTGGACTGTCATGTTAAAGGTATGGGCCATCGGCTTACCCGTCGGTGCTGGACCACCAATAGCTAACTTACCGCTATTAGCGGCCTTATTCCCGTCTGTCCCCTTCTTCGGGTAGTTCTTCACTATTTGATCCGTCGATCCATACACGAAGCATCCATGATTTTTCTTTGAACTTGGACAGTGAGGCAAAATGTGTCCCTCATGTCCACAGTTGTAACACACCACCTTCCCCATGAGAAAAACTCCTAAGTGAGTCTTCCCACAGTTTTTGCATGCATCCATCCTTCTCTTAGTTAAATCTCTTCCTCTTCTGCCCATCGCCACTACCACGGGCTCATTCGATCTTCACTCCTCCGTCTACTTTTCCCATGTGGTATTGGCTTAGTGCCTCATTACCACCTTCGACAATAATTGCCTTCTCCATTATGGTCCAAAAAGAATTACTTTGGACCATAGATATTCAGCTATAGAGCAAGGGTTCAAGCCCTACTCAAACCTCCTAGCCTTCTTCACCTCAGTATCCACCTGATGTGGAGCAAACCTTGCTAATTCATTGAACTTGGTAGCGTATTGGGGAACCATCATCTCCCCCAGTTTTAACTCTAGAAACCGCATCTCCATCCTCCCCTGCATACTTGTGGGAAAGTAGTTCTCGAAGAAAATCTCCTTGAACCGCATCCACGTAAGGTTCTCTATACCAGCCCTAGCCCGGTTCACCTCCCACCAGAAATTGGCTTCTCCCTTCATCGTGTAGGTAGAAAAAGCAATCTTTTGCCCCTCATCGACATTTGCAATAACAAATGCCTTCTCTATTTCTTTCACCCAAGTCTGGGCTTCTATTGGGTCCGTAGTTCCTTTGAACTCCGGCGGACCGAAACACTTAAAATCCTTAAAAGTAGTAGCTCGTACTACTACAGGATTTACGGGTATATTAGCCCCATTCCTATTAAAAGCGACCGTTAACAAGTTAACGAACTCTTGCATCGGGTTAACCAGACCTCCCTCCGGTTGATTTACATTAGAATCTTGATTTCTTTGTCTCCTTCTTGGCGGCATTTTGCTGTTAAGATAAACAACACATCAATATTACTTCTTTCTTGTTAGTTAGTTATTATTCATTATTAAACAATAACTTAAACTCATTGCACAATATGTTCCATAAAAAGACTTATATTGATTTACTTCTTGTAGTATAATACTATATCATTCATCATTACAGAACCTTAGCTGATTACATTACTATCCCTCAATTGCTTTCTAAGAATTGGGATTTACAAAAGACTACCCTTTGATATACAAAAGAGGGTTTTACGTCACTACTAGATACATCATATTTACATATCTAACTCTACTCTAGCTACTACTAGTTTACATCTGCCTTATTGCATTCTCAAAATCTGCGTTGGCAAGACCGACAATAATATCTCGGCTGATAGTATGCCAAGTCTGCCCTACCTCTATCGGATAACCAACTACTTGCTGCTGAAAATTCGCTTGAGAACTCATACGTATATAGGACATCCTCCCAATCTTCTGCTTCTTAACCTTTACCTCCTTCCTGAGCTCAAAGGTCTCCTATTTTAGCTCGTGGACCTTGTCCTTCGCCAAAACATGCTCATCATGCTCCTCTTCCCACATCGACTCCATGCTCTTTTTATCCTCGAGGATTTCCTGGACCTCTTCTTTCAGCTCCCTAACCTCCTTCCCCAACTGGATATTTCTATCCAATAATTCCATGAATAGTGCCTTCAATTGTGACAACCCGAAAATTTTGATGATTTTTAAAAAATTTATTAATTGATTTAAGGTTCAAATTTAGAACCTAGACAGAAAATTAGTGTATACGTTTGATATTTTTAAGATGGTATTTTGAGAATTTCAAAATTCTGTGAAAGATTTAGGTGAATTATTCTAAATTAAGTGTATATGGTTATGTATGTGTATAGTATGTGGTTAAGGGTCAAGGGTTGACCAGATAAACGATATCTATGACAAACCCTAAGTATATATTAAGAACTTCAACGTTCGGTTAGAAAACTCTAGCGATTAATAAAAAACCCTAAAACCGGTTCTGGAAACCCTAATTCCATCTCCGTAAATTCAAAACCCTAATTCAATATTTGAAACCCTAATCTGTGAACTTAAATGATTATTATATTGCTTAAGTGCTATTAATTATAATATTAATTAGGGTATAGCTTAATTAATTAGCAAAGCCTAATTTCAAATTTAGAAAACCCTAATTTCGGGATTAAGAACCCTAATTTATAATTGGGAAAAAACCTAAGTGTTAATTTAATAATTTTAATGTTAATTAGGAAATATTAATCCTAATTTTCAAGTTATAGTAATTAGGAAACCCTGATCTAATTACGAAATCTAATTTCTAAATTACAAAATTATTTTCTATTTAAAAAAACTAATTTTGGTTTATAAACCCTAATCCGTGATTTTGACCCTAATTGCTTAATTAGCAATTTTAATTAGGAAATACTAATCCTAATTAGCAATATTTAAATTATGATTAAGGAATTTTAATATAATAAGAAAATTATAATTATAATTTAGAAATATTAATTTTCTATTTTTTAAAACTGAAATTCGGAAATGTTAGAAACTAATTTGCTAAACTTGAGGTTTCAAACCCTAAACCCTAAATGTTCCAAACCCTAAACAATAAATGTTCCAAACCCTAAAACCTAACACAAACCCTAAACTCTAAAGGTTTGTCCAATTGATATGTTTGCCATTAAATTAAAAATCAAAATGACTATAATGCTCTTTTTGGATTTTTTAAGGTAACTTGTAAATCTTACTAAATGAGGAGTTGGTGACTAACTCATTTGACCTTGGTGACTTATAACCTCTAGCAGATCAGCCCCACTAGCTCAGCTACATTATTGCATCAAATCTTATATAGATTAGAAAGAGAGAAAAAAAACTCACTTGAATTCTCAAATTTTTATTTAGTCATTCTCTCTCAAAATCTGAAATTTAAAGTGAGAGAGAGAGAGAGTAGATGAACCATGATCAGTTCAAAGCAAGCAGAGAATCAGAATCAAGGATCAGATTCTTGATCAAACCATCAAAGTGGTAAAGAACCCTAAATTTTAAAATCTTTTGATTTGATGTTAAATGTTGTAATTGATTGTTTAAAGTTATGTAATAAGGTATCTTTTAGTGATCTGGGTTGTTAAATCCCAGATCCATAACATCAAAATGCTCGGATTTGATGATTTTAGGAATCTGGAAAAATGTTGAAATATGGTCTGACAGCCATATGTCAGGGCCCATAGATCTTGATCTCTTTATTGTTTGCTGTGTTTTATGTTTTGGATCTTTTCTCTGACATAAGGACTACACATCTATGGTTTTATATTACTCAGATCATGCATATGTTGAGAGATACTGACGAATAAACTTCGCTGATCGGCGCGATTTCGGGTTTTCTGGGTAACCCAGAAACCCAGAAATTTCTGACAACCTTTTGGTGGTCTCTGATCTTCTTTCTATGAAGCGATCTGGCCATGTTGTTGTTATATGTATGTAGACTGACATGTAGACTACCCATAAATGCCTTTAGTACTTCCAGATCATGCACTGGATCAATATTGTAGCAGGTCAAACCATCGTTGACCACCAGCCTCTTGCTGAAATTTGGGAAACCCAGATTTCTCAAGAACAGTCCCGGACCACCACTTTGACCGGTCCAGATCTTGCGTGGGTGATGTTTATAAGTTGATGTAAGGTTATAGCATTGTACTCTGATATGTACTCTACAGGAACGAACCCTTATATCACACAAACAATACATAGACTGAAAGATACAAGGATCTAAAGTAGCACCATGAAATGTTCTTCATTTTCTGGGAAACTTAGAAATGAAGAACAGCTCTGACATCATATTGGAGATCTTATAACTCTCGGATTTGTTGTAGCTTGGCCATGAAATCGATTGATAATGGTAGTATTAAATTTATACTACAACATCAACGTATTATCACACCCAGAAACATGATAACCAAAGACTTAAAACTGGTCAAACATGCCCACTTAGCGACTGACAAGAATTCTGGGTTTCCTCAAGAACAGGCTCATGAACACATATAGCGACGGTTCTGTTGCTATAAGGCCCTTTAGTGACAATTATTTTCTGAAAATAGAATAATTAATTAAATAAATAGAAAAAATGATTTTTAATTATTAAAAATACTAAATAAATTCTAAAAAATTATTTTAAATTCTGAAAAATAGTTTTTAAGTATTTAGAGTATATTTCATAAATATTTAATATTTTTAGAATATAAAAGGTATTTATTTATTTAATTATAATATTAAATAAATTATTTAAAATGATTTTAATTCATGAAAAATAATAGTATGGTAAAAGAAAATATTTTAAGTTATTTTAAGTGACTTTTAATATTTTGTGATGAATTTTATTAATTAATTAATATTAATGATAATTAGTTTATTTAATAACTATATTAAATAAATTATGGAAAAATTGAATTAATGTTTTATAAATCATATAAAAATGATTTAAGTGTTATAAAATATATTTTAAGTTATAAAATATAACTTTTGATATTTTTTCATGAAAATATTAATATTTTAATATTAATAGTAATTCCTTGATAATGAATTTAAGTGTTTAAAAATCATATAAATTTTATTTTAAGGTATTAAAAATACTTTGATATATTATAAATATATTATAATATTATGACATGTATTTCATTAATATTTAATAATAAATAAATAATAATGATAAAAGAATTATATGGTATTTAATTCATTTAAATATGGTATTAATGATTGAAAATTCATGATAAATAGTAATAATTATTTAAAAATTATTACGAGCTTACGAAAAATATTTCGACTGATATTAAAATTATCTGAGGTAATTGTTAAGTGTTAAGCAGAGTTTAATTGAACTTAAACTCGAAGTTTTGTCCGACTAGACCGTCGGGATGTTAGATTTGTGTCGGGTTCAACTCAGGCTGCAATAGTTTGACTTGATATCGAGTCTTATGTGTGTTATAGATTGATAGGGTTATGTGTTATGTGTTATGTGTTTAGGTTATTCTATGTATATATATAATAGTATTATATTGTGATGATAATATTCTAATATTGGAGATCTATATTACTAATATTAGGTCTTCGGATAAGGCGATATAAATTGTGTAGCGGTAATCAACGGTTCATGCAAGTTTGTTTTTACTTAACTCTACTAAGAGTTGTTTTATTCGGATAAGCTTATGGTTAATCATTGCTGGTTACCATGAATTGTACTTTGTACATATTGCATGTATAAGTCAGATATGAAAGGTTGATCACCTTCATTACAAGTTGGTTCAGATATATTTGTTCATGTATAATACTTGTTCAGTCATAAATTTGTTCATGCTAGTTCACAATTATATTATTTAATTATAGCCAACTTATTATTCAGACTCTTTCAATCATGATATATCATTATATTATTGAATTTAAACTTGTTGGGCAATCCTTATGCTCACCCTTGCTATATCATGATAAACATTGCAGATTAAGACGAACGCGTCGGATACAAGGAAAGATTAATGACAGTTCCAGCTTTAGTTTACGTGTGTAGTTAGAATTGTAATAGTAATGTATATAATGTTATTGTAAGTCAAGTAAGTTATGAAATGTGTATTAAGTTTAGGTTACTCGACCTTGGGGAATAGTGTGTAAAATGTATTATATAAACAATTTATGTTTATATCTTCCGCAAAAATAGTAATAGTGTATAGAATGATCGAACCAGATCCGCGGTGATTCGGGACCTCGGATTCGGGGCCGTCACAGTTGGTATAAAAGCTGTTAGTTATGAAGCTTAGGTAGGAATACTTGAGACTAATAACCGCAGTGATTAGGATAAGTACTAACTCAAATAGAGTTAGTTGGTCGGTAAGATTCAAAGACGAATCTCGGCGAGTTATAAGATACAGAGTTCCCTAACTCTAAAAATAAAGTTGAACAGTAGTGAGAAATAGATAGAGTCAAAAAGACTAAAAGTACAGTGATAGAAGATCGTAAATTAAAACAATCAAGATATAGAAATGAATCTTAATATATTCGATGAGATCACTCAGTGATCGGATAAAGTTATAGTATGAAGAAGGATCAAGCGAAGGATTGAAAAGTTTACAACAAGATTGCTAGGTGTCAGTTGTACAATGAATTGGTACAGATTCAGGAAAGGAATATGAATACGAGTTAAATGAAATTCGTATTAAGAAGGGTGTTAGTGGTAGGTGGGGATTCAATTGAGGATTCATGTCGGCAGCTGAGTTGTATGATTCCTTGTGTGGGCGGAGAATTGTACTTGGTGTAAAAACTACTTAGTTCTGACAATGATAATCATTGAAATATTTGTGTCGCACTATTGTTATATGCATGTTAAGAGGGTGATTCCTTTCTCATGTGTATAACAAATAGATAGGTCATAGGTAGAGGATATAAGGTTAAGTACGAGTTCTTAAAACTCATACTTATGTGACATACTTTATTCACAGTTATATGAAATGTTTATGAACCCCTCAGCGAATGGACGCCAAAGGTTTGTCTAGAAAAGTTCTTAAACTCATATGATTGTGGCAATTTATGGACTCATAAGTGTGGTTTTACGAACTGGGTATAGTTGTGTGTAAATGGGGTATTAACGATAATAAGAATAGATAGCCTGTTTAAGCAAATGATTATTAGTTGAGACATAAGTTTTACGAAACTCCTAGCTATGCTAGATTTCGAAATGATTGACATCAAGCTAAATACGCACTATGTGCTTTTAAAAAAAATATGTAGACTCATAATCATTTTTGAAATGGTTTAAAGTATAGTCTATGCTACTTATTTCAGCTAGACGCAAACGATTTGAAATATCAAAATATATTTTATTTATCACTCATGTACCATGTAACCTGGTGCAGAGATGATAAAAAGTTGATGGAGTTATAAATGTAGGAATACTTAGTGCGAATTCGATCTGAAAATCATTGTTCCACTATAGTATGACGTGTTATGACAAAGTCACTCGATGACGGCATTCTCAAACGGACTATTAATACAGTATGACATCATGACGTCATTCTCAAAAATATTTTCAAAAATTTTAATTTGCCAACGGGGTTTGGCTACATCTAAATAATTCGATTGAATTGAATTATTGATATGAGTCTATGCTATTCGATTCAGCTAGACTAATGTTATGAAAACTCTAAGTGTTCATTGAAAGAAATTTCCCGAACCAAATTGTTTTGGTGTGGAATCCAATAAGACTGAGGTAGAATTTTGTGCCTATGGTAGTGAAGAGAAACAGATAAAATTAGTACTTGGCCAGTACAGGGCATATCAGGCTAATCACCCTTTGTGTCTGTAGGTTATGATAGTTTGCGGATGAATTTCCATAAAACCATTGCGAAAATGACAGACAAATAGTCTATATGACTCATCAGCACAATTTGAAAACTTTTACTCTTGTGAGTGGTGTATTGGGTAGCATGTGATGATATGCGTGAATGATGTAAGCAGTATGGTGTAAGGTGTAAGGTAAATTTCGGGGACGAAATTTTTAGAAGAAGGGGTGAATGTGACAACCCGAGAATTTTGAAGAATTTTAAAAATTTTATTAATTGATTTAAGGTTCAAAATTAGAACCTATACAGAAAATTAGTGTATGTGTTTGATATTTTTAAGATGGAATTTTGAGGATTTCAAAATTATGTGAAGGGTTTAGTTGAATTATTCAGGATTAAGTGTATATTTGTATGTTCTGTGTATATGGTTATGTATGTGCACAGTATGTGGTTAAGGGTCAAGAGTTGACCAGATAAACGATATATGTGACAAACCCTAAGTATATATTAAGAACGTCAACGTTCGGTTAGAAAACCCTAGCGATTAACAAGAAACCCTAAAACCGGTTTTGGAAACCCTAATTTCAGCTCTGGGAATTCGAAACCCTAATTTGATGTATGAAACCCTAATCTGGGAACTCAAATGATTATTATATTGCTTAAGTGCTATTAATTATAATATTAATTAGCGTAAAGCTTAATTAATTAGCAAACCCAAATTTCAAATTTAGACAGCCATAATTTCGGGATTAAGAACCCTAATTACAATTGGGGAAAAACCTAGGTTTTAATTTAATAATTTTAATGTTAATTAGGAAATATTAATCCTAATTTTCAAGTTATAGTAATTAGGAAACCCTAATCTAATTACGAAATCTAATTTCTAAATTAGAAAATTATTTTCTATTTAAAAACCCTAATTTTGGGTTATAAACCCTAATCTGTGATTTTGAACCTAATTGCTTAATTAGCAATTTTAATTAGGAAATATTAATCTTAATTAGCAATATTTAAATTATGATTAAGGAATTTTAATATAATTAGAAAATTCTAATTATAATTTAGAAATATTAATTTTCTATTTTTTAAAACCGAAATTCAGAAATGTTAGAAACTAATTTGCTAAACTTGAGGGTCCAAACCCTAAATCCTAAATGTTCTAAACCCTAAAACCTAACACAAACCCTAAACCCTAAGGGTTTGTCCAATTGACAAGTTTGCCAATTAATTAAAAATCAAAATGACTATAATACCCTTTTTGGATTTTTTTTAAGGTAACTTGTAAATCTTACTAAATAATGAGTTGGTGACCAACTCATTTAACCTTGGTGACTTATAACCTCCAGCAGATCAGCCCCACTAGCTCAGCTACATTATTGCATCAAATCTTATATAGATTAGAAAGAGAGAGAAAAAAACTTACTTGAATTCTAAAATTTTTATTTAGCCATTCTCTCTCCAAAATCCGAAATTTAAAGTGAGAGAGAGAGAGAGAAGATGAACCATGATCAGTTCAAAGCAAGCAGAGAATCAGAATCAAGGATCAGATTCTTGATCAAACCATCAAAGTGGTAAAGAACCCTAAATTTTAAAATCTTTTGATTTGATGTTAAATGTTGTAATTGATTGTTTAAAGTTATGTAATAAGGTGTCTTTTAGTGATCTGGGTTGTTAAATCCCAGATCCATAACATCAAAATGCTCGGATTTGATGATTTTAGGAATCTGAAAAAATGTTGAAATATGGCGTGATAGCCATATGTCAGGGCCCATAGATCTTGATCTCTTTATTGTTTGTTGTGTTATATGTTTTGAATCTTTTCTCTGACATGAGGACTACACATCTATGGTTTTATATTACTCAGATCATGCATATGTTGAGAGATGAAGCGATCTGGCCATGTTGGTGGTCTCTGATCTTCTTTGTGTGAAGCGATCTGGCCATGTTGTTGTTATATGTATGTAGACTGACATGTAGACTACCCATAAATGCCTTTAGTACTTCCAGATCATGAATTGGATCAATGCTGTAGTGGTCAAACCATCGTTGACCACCAGCCTCTTCATGAAATCTAGGAAACCCAGATTTCTCAAGAACAGTCCCGGACCACCACTTTGACCGGTCCAGATCTTGCGTGGGTGATGTTTATAAGTTGATGTAAGGTTATAGCATTGTACTATGATATGTACTCTACAGGAATGAACCCTTATATCACACAAACAATACATAGACTGAAAGATACAAGGATCTAAAGTAGCACCATGAACTGTTCTTTATTTTCTGGGAAACTCAGAAATGAAGAACAGCTCTGACATAATATTGGAGATCTTGTAACTCTCTGATTTGTGTAGCTTGGCCATGAAATCGATTGATAATGGTAGTATTACATTTATACTACAACATCAACGTATTATCACACCCAGAAACATGATAACCAAAGACTTAGAACTGGTCAAACATGCCCACTTAATGCACGACAAGAATTCTCAGGTTTCCTCAAGAACAAAGTTTAAGAACACCTATAAATGACGATTACCTGCGCTATAGGCCCCTTTAGTGACAATTATTTTCAGAAAATAGAATAATTAATTAATTAAATTAATAGAAAAAAATGATTTTTAATTATTAAAAATAATAAATAAATTCTGAAAAATTATTTTAAATTCAGAAAAATAGTTTTTAATTATTTTGAGTATATTTCATAAATATTTAATATTTTTGGAATATAAAAGGTATTTATTTATTTAATTATAATATTAAATAAATTATTTAAAAATGATTTTAATTCATAAAAAATCATGAAAAATAATATTATGGTATAAGAAAATATTTTAAGTTATTTTAAATGAATTTTAATATTTTTTGATGAATTTCATTAATTAATTAATATTAATGATAATTAGTTTATTTAATAACTATATTAAATAAATTATGGAAAATAGAATTAATGTTTAATAAATCATATAAAAATGATTGAAGTGTTATAAAAATATTTTAAGTTATAAAATAAAACTTTTGATATTTTGTCATGAAAATATTAATATTTTAATATTAATAGTAATTATTGGATATTAAATTTATGTTTAAAATCATATAAATATGATTTTAAGGTATTAAAAATACTTTGATATATTATAATATTATGACATGTATTTCATTAATATTTAATAATAAATAAATAATAATGATAAAAGAATTATATGGTATTTAATTCATTTAAATATGGTATTAATGATAAATAGTAATAATTATTTAAAAATTATTACGAGCTTACGAAAAATATTTCGACTGATATTAAAATTATCTGAAGTAATTGTTAAGTGTTAGGCAGAGTTTAATTGAACTTAGACTCGAAGTTTTGTCCGACTAGACCGTTGGGATGTTAGATTTGTGTTGGGTTCAACTCAGACTGCAATAGTTTGACTTGATACTGAGTCTTATGTGTGTTATAGACTGATAGGGTTATGTTTTATTTGTTATGTGTTTAGGTTATTCTATGTATATATATATATATATATATATATATATAATAGTATTATATTGTGATGATATTATTCTAATATTGGAGATCTATATTACTAATATTAGGCCTTCGGATAAGGTGACATAAATTGCGTAGCGATAATCAACGGTTCAAACAAGTTTTTTTTTACTTAACTCTACTAAGAGTTGTTTTATTCGGATAAGATTATGGTTAATTGTGACGCCCCCAAAATAGGTATACAACACCCATTCTGAGTCGCCAAATACATGGTACAGAAAGCAAACTATAACTTCAATAATACAATTGTCGTGCATAATACGACAACACATACTGTGAGTTTAAATACAAATATCGTCTTCTAGACAATATCCACACTCAAATAAGTCCTCATTACAATTATTCAAACACTATTTTATAGAAATAGTGAGGGCTGCTAAAACATCTTTCTAGAACCATCACTCCATACCCCGACTAGATCCTGCTATGTTCTCACCTCCTGAGAAGAAAAATGGAACAAAAAGGAAAGGGTGAGCTCAACTAGCCCAGTAAAGAATATTATGACTAAGATAATATACAAAAATTTATCATTAGTCTTCAACAGGGAGAAATCTGATAAAATATAATAGATAACAAGTTTTAGATCAACAACCGCAATGGAAATAAAGAATCCATTAGAAGAGTCAAGTAGAGAATGAGTTCTACTATCTTCTAAGATTTAAAAGTCCATCATCAATATTTAATCCCTGTAACAACAATCAATATACATCTTTAATCAATAATCATCTTTACACTACAGGCCAAAGATATTCATTTGTATCACCAGTTGGTCATGTTCATCTCAACACTTGTTCATCTTTGTACTACGGGCCAAAGATATTCATCAGTAAATCATTCATCTTTGCACTACAGGCCAAAGATATTCAGTAATATCATCATTTAGGACTGAGGATGATGAAAATATTTTAAAGAAAATGAATCCAAATGGAGACGTAAGGACAAATAGTAAGAATTGTAGATAATGCTTTATCCATGATCAATAATACTCTATAATAACCAATTTTGAAGCAAAATTCAAGAATAAAGATCAAAATATGGATACAATCAAAGATAGTAACCATAATTGACATCTTGGACAAAAAGGAGAAAATTTCATTTTTCGGTGAATAGTGTCGTATTCATGAATAGTGTCGTATACGTGAATAGTGTCGTATACGTGAATAGTAATCCCGACACAAAAAGTTTCAAATTTGATAAAAACTTTCACCAATATTTCGGCATAATGATATTGAAGAAAATAATATCATTTAAGAAGAAAATAACATCACTTACCTCAAAATAATCGTACTTCTGACTGAATTTTGGATATAGTGCTGACAGAAACTTGTACTGAATAGCAACTCTCAAAGTATCTAAATACTCACAAAATACGCTCGATAATCTAGAGAGAAAGAAAACTTGTTTCTGGTGTGATTTTCAATTCTAACCTAAGCGTCTATTTATAGAAAAATGCTAGAACGCCAAAGGAGACTAAAATAATAAAATATTATTATTCTTATTCAATCTTCTATGCACACCCAATTTGATCAATCAAGCCAGCCAATTCTGAAATTCCCAGCAGCCCACATGTTGTCAAACAAGAGTGGGTCCCACCCATAATTAAATAAAAATCATTTTATTTTCTGAAACTTTAGTAATTCATAGAAAATAGCCCGTTTATCAGAAAAATACGAATTTTATGTCCATTCTGCCTGAAATCGAATTCTCTACAACTTTGTAGCTTTGAGTTTTTCAAAATTCCAAACATAAAATATCCGAAATCCATAAACGGATGATTTTTAAAACTCTCACACCGACAAAATACTGATAAAACACCTCAGCATTAATTTCTTCATTTTTATCCGTATAAAAATAAATATATCCATCATTTACATCCACATAAAATAAATATTTCCTTATCATATAAATCAATAATTAATTATTCACAAATAATATTACAGAATCACAATTATGACAACCAGGCCGTTCCCAGAAAAGAGGGGGCTTTCCAATAAGAATTTCTCCCTCTCGGCGCCAAGTGACCAAACCTCTCCTCGATGTAACTTTCTAGACATTGTCAATAATGCTATCTAATAATATTATTCAAATAATATGAATTATTGATCTGATAATGGGAAATACTTGCAAATGATAAATATTGAAACAACAATAATATAAAATATCAATGCAGTAATTATTGAATCAATAAAATAAAATATTGAACAAGAATTAATTCGTAAACAATTATTGAGTAGTGCCTTCTTACGTAAAAATCAATAATTCAAAAACATCGCATCCACGCCAGACATCGTATTTTAACCACCGTATTCCAACAAAGTGTTAATTCAGAATAACTACGCCAATTATTTATAAAAACTTAAACTTGTCATTTTTTTCATCTGACAGTTATTCTATTATGGGGCCCACTAATGACTGCGCCGTCGTACGAATATTCCCCGACAACAAGAATATTCCACGACCAAATGAATATTCCCCGACAACAATGATTATTTTATAACCACTAGCTTATTTTGCAAAATTTGCACATTTCACCCATTACCAAAATATTATATCAATTTAACACCTTATTATTCACAATAATAATTAGAGGAAATTTGATTTTATTTATAATAAGTTGGGGTCTTACATTAATCATTACTGGTTACCATGAATTGTACTCTGTACATATTGCATGTATAAGTCAGGTATGAAAGGTAGATCACCTTCATTACCAGTTGGTTCAGATATATTTGTTCATGTATAATACTTATTCAGTCATAAATTTGTTCTTGCTAGTTCACAATTATATTGTTAATTATAGTCAGCTTATTATTCAGACTCTTTCAATCATGATATATCGTTATATTATTGAATTTAAACTTGCTGGGTAATCCTTATGATCACCCTTGCTATATCATGATAAACACTGCAGATTAAGATGAACGCGTCGGATACAAGGAAAGATTAAAGAGAGTTCCAGCTTTAGTTTACGTGTGTAGTTAGAATTGTAATAGTAATGTATATAATGTTATTGTAAGTCAAGTACATTATGAAATGTGTATTAAGTTAAGGTTACTAGACCTTGGGGAATAGTGTATAAAATGTATTGTATAAACAATTTATGTTTATATCTTCCGCAAAAATAGTAATAGTGTATAGAATGATCGAACCGGATCCGCGATGATTCGGGACCTCGGATTCGGGGCCGTCACATCAATGACTCCCCTGGAGTCATCTCTTCTACATATTCTATGGTGTTAAAAGACACCACCTCCACCTCCTCCTCTGACATGCCATCAAACATGGACACGAGGTCTAAGTCTTCCGGGTCTCCTAACTCGATTCCCTCAACTTCCAACTCTTCTTCTATAGGGTTCGGTAAGATCTCTATTTAGTTCACAGACTCCTCACTTACTACTTGTATATCCCTATACATTTCGTTATTTTTTGACATCTACAATAAACTAAATTAGTTTCATTAGTACACGTCAGTAGAATAATAAAAACACATATAACATTTAATTTATTTTAGGGTTAACTTCATCTTTTACTTCTTTAACTTTTCTTAAGGTTCTTTTCTCCCCTTAAATTTTATAACCTACAGCTCTGATACCAACCTGTGACGCCCCCAAATCTGGGTATCTTCCAACTTGACATATGGTGCTACACGGTGCTACAGTTCACACATTCATTCAATTGAAATACCTCAAAAGAGTGAAAATGTCTTATATTCCAAAACAATATTCACATTCCCAGGTTCGTTATAACAATTACATGTTTGCTTATCATAATATCAAATAATTACAACGTTCACACTAAACTATTACAAAGGCAATCTACTGGTTTGCCTTAGCATTCCCTTTATCTTTATTAGATGCTTCGGTCCGTTTGATCTTAGCTGCATTTATATGGTTCAAGCAAGAGTGAACATAACTATCTCAGCAAGTATGACAATTTTATTTAAGCAACATGCTTGAATCATATAAATCGTATATCTTCAATAACTGAAACAATAGTTATTAAGTGCTATCGATAATTCAAAATAGCACTTCTCTTTTCTTAAAACATTTCATAAGGAACAACATTCATTAAACATAAATCTCGGTCCAAGATCTTGAGCATTTCATTCTTTCTTTGAAAATGACAACCCGACACCAAGTCCGTAAGTCCGGCATATCTTACAAGCACGTCTAGGTGATCACCCTATAGTACTTTATGTTGTACAACACTACTTTCTTTAAACATATGTACGTTTAAGGTTTGGCAACCTCACGTTCCTGTCGATAGATGATAAAAAATTTGTTTATGCATACTCAGTCTTTTTTTGAAATCAATACCAAAACAGTTTGGCAAAAGATAGCAAATTTGACAAAAGGTTTGATAGATTAACTGGAAATCCACAAACCACCTCAAGTCTAGCCGGAGGAATTGGCTTCGACTTCATTATACATCAAGTCATACGTAAGGTACATGAACTACAAAGCTTGTCTAGAATGAACATAGGCAAGGGTTAGAACACTTACCTTTAGCGTCTTCTACAATAATTATACTTTTCCTTTAATTCTTTAAGGTTTCTACAATACATGATCACGTAACATACCACATTAGGTCATATATAATCAAGTAAGGTCACTACAATATCTTACCCTTCTTCTCAATCTAATCATGCTTTAGATTGTTTATCATTTGTTACGGTTTATTGTATTACATTATATTTACATTTATGTAATCATTCATCAACCTTTAGTTATTAACTTAAGGTCATAAACATCCATTAATGATGAAACTTCAAGTTAATTAAGATTATAATTTACCTTTCATTCACTTCCTTGTTCCTTTATGTTCATAAGCACTCTTTAGTGTGCCCTTTCCGATGTTAGCGCCTACAACGTATGACTTATATACCTTCAACTCAAGACTCATCATGGCCATGTTTATAAGGTTTATAGTGCCTATTACGGACTCGGCCTACTCTGCCTCGAGTCTCCTTTCTAATTGCCGCGTTGAGGCGCCACTTTCTGCGATGGCTTTGGTAATATTGCCAAGCACACGTACCGAGCCTCGAAAAAATTTTAACAAAAAACTTCTTATATGAAAATCCCGGCTTCATAACTTATTCGTTATAAGTCCAAATTGGCTCATTCAAAACCCGTTAGCTCACAAATCACATGTTCTATGATTTCATTAGAAAATATTTAATTTTCAAATATTTTAACTCGGAATTCACAGATTAGTTCGTTATTGAGCGTTCGTTAAACGTTTGAAGACGTTAAAAGCTCGTTTCTTCGTTCTAAGACCGAATTTGGTCATTTTTGAGTCCGCGACTCTAGAATGCAAACTGAGTCTAATCTCCATCGAAAACCAATGTTTTCGAGCTCAATGCTAACTTTTGAATTTCATTCTGAGAATTTAATGATTTCGACGATTATCGTCTAATCTAGTAAATTTCGCCATAACTTCGTTACTTGAGATATTTACATCGTTCAAAATGGATTCATTCCATTGTTCTAACATCCTAACCAAAGATATTTTAATAAATAATTTTCATGACAATTTCATACAAGTTCTTCATTAGTCTAATACTTATAAAAGTATGATTTCCTTACACATAACTTATTAAGGTTTAAGTCCATTCATTAGCCATTCTTATCACTTCTTATCATACATACTCCACAAATCCACACTTCTCTATCAAACTACCATTGAAGAGATAGAAGGTTAATGGTCTAGGATTCTTACCCTTGAAGTTCAACTTGGTTCTTCTTCTTAAATTATGACAGCTCTAGCTTTTTCTCACTTTTCTCTCTATAATCTAGGATGATGGTGGAAATTAACAAGTAACAAATGAACTAACACCCTCCCTATTTATAGGATTTCTAAAGTAAGGGCATTCTAGTCATTTAGACCATTCACCTCTTTAAATCCACCTCCTTACTATTCCTTTCTTGTATCCCACAACTTTTATCTCTTGTTTACTCTCCACCCTTGGTCAATATGACTCACATATAGGGCCCACATAGGTTTCCCCATGGGTTTTCTTACCCACTTACCCATTGGTTTGATCCACGGGTCTGGTTCTTAGTTAGGGCTTTAGGTTTAATTACCTTGGGCCTAAACTCGGGCTTGCATTTCATTTCATTGGGCCTTAACATAATACCACTTTGGCTTGCAAAATTCCTAGACAAATCCTACAAGTCCATTGAAATAGGATTTAAACATTTAACGTAAAATCCTCGTAACCCTTACGTATATTAGTTCGTATAATCTTTCGTCATACACGTTATACTAACTTTCATATATACTCGTATAATACATCGTATCATACTCGTATTCATTGCTTCGTATAATACTTGCTATTATACGATCATCATTTATTCCAATCCTTGCGTTCCTTAACATTCTCAAATTTAGTACGCATGAGAAAAAATGTGTCAGCCTCTTCATGAATTATTATTATATAATTCATCGTCCCTTATTACTATATCATTACGTATTTCTCGGAAATTCAAAAATAATTCCCGAACAGAAATTAGTGAATAGTGTTTGTTCAAAAAATTTCTCGAAAAGCTTTTATTTTCATCATAGAAAATCAAACACTATAATTCCTTCATGTAGCTAGAATACTACAATATTCCGACACAATTAGGTTATAGAACGACCTTCATCTTACTAACACATGATAATAACATATAATATAATTTTATTCATTATTTAATCAACTAAAATTATTTTACAATTAATCTGAATTGCATATAGTTATTGAGTACACTCTTGGATTTGCAATATCACTCTTGTGGACATTAATTCATGTCGTGTAAAACGAGTTTGGCGACGGAGGTTGACACTGGCTTGAAGCTAAACCAGATCTTGCACATCGTTGTGGTACGCAATTTGCTACCAAAGGGTCGATTAGAGTTGGTTAATTTCTATTGTAGCACTTAATTGGTACATTCATGTTATATGTCTAACATAAATAAAACCATATGATAGGAGTATATTGAGATGAAATGAGGTACCTAGTATCATCATGATATCATAGGAAGTTGTAATGCATAAATGATTAATTATCTGGAAATTCTAGAATCTGAGAAAGGAATTCAATGTTTAAATAAACATTAATATTAAATAAGGTTATAATGTGGTTATGTGAGTTGTAGAGTTAATTATGGAACTACCCAGAAAATAATACATGACTGCATTATTTTATTGCGTGTATTTAATGTACATAGACTATATGATGTGAGTATATAAATAACCCTAAATTCTCCAAATATAGTGACACTTGGACATAAAAACTATTTTTGGATAACAAAGTAACTAAATGGGATTGAGCTAAGCTTGTTGATGAGATTTTGCATTTTGACCCAAATTGAATGTCACCGAGTACAATGAATAGTAACAGGAAACTAGAACACATATTTTCCTAAAGGCTAAATCATTGGTGATCATTTGCTAGCTAAGTTGCTAGTATGGAGTTGTTAAACCACTCTTCATTAACCTATGTATCCTCCCATTACACCATGGACTCCAAGATTGTGTAATGACAATGCCTAGTCCATGCTTTTTCTATAAATACAAGCTTGAGTTCAGATTTTGTGTTGTTAAGAGTTATCTAAGTGGATAGTTCTAAGTTGCTGAGCATTGTAGAAGCCTATTCAGTGTGTGAGGAGTCCAAGTTAAGCTCAAGAAGGTATAATTTCTAATTATGTTCTTGAGATGGGTCTTGTTTGATTCTTGGAATTTCTTGAAATTCTATGTCAAGCTTTATGAATTAACATGTTATAATGTGTTTAAGAAGTTTACTAGCATGTATGAACACTATTGTAATGGTTTGGAACATGTTTGAGTTAAGGGAAATGGAGTTGGATAACACTATGCAAAACAGAGTCTACTTTTGCTCCTGAACCAGACATGACGCAGTTGCGCCATTGTGACGCCTCCAAATTCAGGTACTTGAAACCTGAACTCGGTACTTCACGATACCATTTCTATGAGCAGAATAATATTAATAATAATAACAATAATATAAATAGCAAATTTAATATACATATATCATAGTCTAAATCCCAGGTACGCGACCTTTAAACATTCATTACATGATAGATAATAAATATCATTGTCTTAATAAAGTTTAACTATTACACATAATGTTATAAACTTATTCGGCCAGATTTCTTTTCCCCTTGTTCTTGCATGAACCCTCGGGTTGATCATGTTTAGCTGAAAACATTTAAATTTAAAGCAAGAATGAGCATTTGACTGCCTAACAAGTAATAACAACAATAAACATTAGCTGAAAGGATTAAACGTTTTCTTTGTATGACACTTCTACAACGAATCAACAGTTGTGAAGTAAGCTGAACCAATAATAACAACATATCAATTCTATATCAAATTTTTAAAACTACGTAGTGACTATAAATGGAGATCAGTCGACAGACTATGAATATTGTTTTCTACTTTCAAAAAGGTATACATAAATTCATATGCAAACCATCATAACTTACATGCACGGGGGGTGATCAACACGTTATGCCTTGTATTGATCAAAACTACAAGCAAGAACGATATTATTGTTCATCTTATCCACCTTTGGCGCAAAAAAGTTTCCCATGTACGAGATGTTTATACTTAGTCAGGAATCCGAATCAAAATAATTTGGTTGGATAACAATAAAGTTCTATCTTGTTTAACAATATTTTTAAGTTTGTGTTTAGCCGGATCAAATAGCTTAGACTGCTTTTAAGTCAATGTATACATACTGGAAATTAATAAGTATGTATCAACATGTGATTAAATACAATGATTATCCAAGTGAGGACACTTGTATAACCATATTTAGAAATTAACGAACATAATAAATATCTGAATTATACTATAATACTGTGTGATAAACAATGATAGGATAATTTAAGAACTTGTATGAATACAAAAGATTGTGTACATAACCGATAACAATAAAGTTAATAATCTAGCACCATGATAATATAATTCTGAAACTTTCTTACTCATGTCCATTACATAAAGTAAATGCAGAGGTAGGATACTTGCCTAAGCTGCTGCTTACAATTACGCAACTTAGTTTTATCTTTTATATCGAAACCTATCATTAATAAGATCATTCGTTTGATTAGAATAACATATTATATCACATAGTACTGCTATTTGCAGTCAACACATAACCTATTCACAATGTCACATAAGTTCAACAATCATTGGTTCACACACAAACACTTATCTAGTCAAATTATATAAGTCCATATCGATTTTTGAAATATTTTGGTGTACCGACGACTTTATCGGGTAATTATCGAGTCTAGAACTGTAGTTCAATAACTGTAAATATTAATAATATTATTTTTCATATACTTATAATAATTTTAAACAATTATTATAATTTATTATGATTTTTCAAATACTGGAATCATTATTAAATGGTTTAAATACTAAATAATTCTATTATCATTAATATTTAATTAATATTAAAGTTATTTATAATAACTTAAAATATTTTTAAAGTATTAATATTACCCTTAAATGATTTTTAAAATAATTAAAATCATTTTTAAATAATTACCATTAATATTTAAATATTAATGTATTATTTATCAAAATATTAAAAGTAATTAATTATAACTTAAAATACTTTAAAAACATTTATGTCCTTTTAAAATAATTTTTAATTCATTAAAATTATTTTAAACTATTTATTTAATATATTTATTAAATAAATTTAATATCATTAATATTAAATTATTAATGAAATTTACGTTTAAATATTAAAAGTTATATTTTATAACTTAAAATATTTTTAAACTATTTATTCTCATTTAAAATTATTTTTATAATATTAAAAATCATTTTAATTAAGTTATTTAATATAATTATTAAATAAATCTAAATATCATTAATATTAAATAATTAATGAAATTTACATTAAAATATCAAAAGTTATATTAAAATATTTTTAAATACCTTATTATCATTTAAAATGATTTTTAATATAATAAAATTAATTTTAATTAATTTATTTAATGCATTTATTGAATAAATTAAATATCAATAATATTTAAATAAATATTAATATTTATGAAAAATATGTCAAATTATTAAAATTTAATTTTTATAACTTAAAATAAATTTTAAAATAATATTTTTAATTTTTAGAAATTAATTATTATTTTTAAATGATTTTTGGAAAATAAATTAAATAAAATTATTAAATCTACCACTATAGCCTTTAGCGATAGAAACCGTCGCCTTTGGTGTTCTTGAGAAACCCAAAACATTTAAAGTCAGTTAACGAGTGAGCATGTTTGACCAAGCATAAATCTTTGATCAATATGTTTCTGGGCATGTTTTTGGTCAGATCTTGTAGTACTAATGTAAGACTACAAGATCCAACAACAAACTTGATCAAACAGCATCACACTAAGGAGATCTAAGCATGCAAAGTGGCTGTCAAAGTTGTTCTTCATTTCTGGGTTACCCAGAAATGAAGAACAGTTCGAGCAGTCACTTTTGGGCTTATACAACTTGCAATCATGTTGAAGGTTTTCGTATTTAATGGTTTCAGTGTGTAGCTAACATGTAAGACAATATATCAAATTCATAAAAATAGTATAACAACAACAGAATGAACCGTTATGATCTGTTTTCTGGGTTACCTAGAAAAAAGAAAACATGATCGTGCTGCCTGGTTTGACCGTCCACTATAATCACCTAGTTTGATGTTTAGGAGATTTTAAGGCATAAACATGTATTCCATATACCAAACTACAACTTAGATACAACTACAAGAATAGATCATCAAACCACTGTCAGATCCATGCCCATGAAGATCTTGTCAAAGCTTTCTGGGCATGTTCTGGGTTACCCAGAAACGTTCGGGCATGGTCGGTCAACGTGGTTTGACCACATATATCTAATAATCTATACACGATCTGGACTTGATTCAAGTTCCAGATCCAAGCCTGCATTACATACTACAACTTAAAACATTTAAAATACTCAAATCATCAACGATAACTGAGATATAAGGTCTGACATTCGTTGTCAAAGAATAAATTTTTTTTTTTTCCAAGTTTTGAAGAACATCAAATCCGAGCCTATAGATGTTATGGATCTAACATCTATCAACCCATATAATCAATATACACTACATACAACATATTTAACACAAAAAAAACTAACGTCTAACATGGCATTCATGATCAAATTACTAGGGTTAGGTTTATACCTTTCTATGAACTAACTTGAATCTAAGGCTTCTGATCTGATATGAAGATGGTAGGGCTTGTTTTTGGGACTGATCCACTACTAAATTTTGGAGGTTTTAAAAAGAGAAGGTCAAGGTTTAGTATTATGAGAAAATGAGACTTGAATGTGATTTTATGTGACAAACAAGATTTTGTAATTTAATTTTAATATTTATTGAATTAAATAAATATTTTCGATGATTTAAATATTAGATTAAATAATTAATTGATGAAGTTGTGGTAGATTAATTTAATTATATGTGTTATATTTATTAAATTAATGTGGAGAATTTTTATTATTTAAAGTATGTAATTATGTGAGTTTATTGAATTAAAAGAAATATTTAATAAGCCTAATATTATTTTAATTAATAAGAAAATTAATAATTTGACATAATTAATAAAGGAGAAAATTAATTATGTGACTATGTCAATTAATTAGAAATTATAATATTTTTTTTAAAATTAAAGTAAATAAGATATTTGATTTATTTTATAAAGGGGTGTGACACTATTAAACTATAGTATAAAAGATTTATTAAATTAAAAGCTTATGATTCTTTTAAGGCTAGCCAAACGGAGCCTTATTGGGAGTTGGGAGCAGTTAACCCATGATCGGGTTAACAGACCACAACTGTGTCAGTTCTTAATTATTATATACGTCTTTTTCCTTCTTTATTCTCTATGTCTAGAAATAAGAAAAATAATTTACAGAGAGAAATTGAGAAATTGTTTAGGGAGATTGTGAGTGGGTGATTGAAGAAACATCTGAGAAAGGCCTCTCTACTAATCTATACTCTGGGTAATTTCTTTAAACCAATTTCAAATTACGTTGTTTATATTTTATGAAAATGGTTTTCAAAGTTTTGTTAAGGTCTCTGTAATTAGAAAGGGTAGCAATTATGTGTTTGTTTATGATAATATGTTATAATAACATGTTACCTACCATCTTTGTATGTTTTTATAACATTAAATCTATACAAATATATATTAATTGGATTATTTTAAAAGTCGTAGAGTATAAAAGTGAAAATATAGCCATATGGCCTTACGTACAAAACTTAATACTTTAATCATGTGTTGTATCATAAATTTACACTTGTAGGTAATTATGCATGTTAAAACAAAGAAAACAAACTTCAAATGAACAGATTCAGTGTTATAACGAACCCGTAGTGTTGATTTTTGTGTTTTGTGTTCAAAACTTTCAAGAACATCAAGAACAGTGAAAATACATGTTTTGATTATATAAATTATGTGTTTTAGCTTGTTAAAATCATGCTAGAAGGGTTGAGTAGTAGTTATATGTGTATCACAGTGTTTGGGTATGTCTAAATTCGTGTAAGAATAAATTAATTGGAGGTTTTGGCCATGTTCTGCAATTTTTCGCGAATTGCAGAACTAGTACTGGTTCGCCGCGCCGCGCCGCCAACTGTGACACCCCCAAATCAATGTACTTCATTCCCATAGGATTTGGTGTTCACTTTATAAGAACATTCATATCTAACTACCCAATCATAATAAAATTGAACAATAAACCTTCCCATTAAGGGATTAAATTAATAAAATCTAATAAAATCTCTTAGGTTATCTAACCTTTAAATACAATCATTCAAATGCGGAAATTAAATATTTTATTATAATCATTAAAATAAAGTCTGATAATAAAATATCAGCATATTACAAGTCTTCAATACTTGTTCATCTTTCTCTTTCATTTACTGTTGCTAGGTATATCGACCTTCTCATCCTTAGTTGTAATAGTTATATAAGCAAGAGTGATCAAACAAAGCTCACTTGAAATAACAATGAATAAAATCTTTACAACAATTGCCAAATAATAGGCTCAATAGAAAATGAACAAAATGCTTTATCAATGATAATCAGAATAATGAAATATTTATCTGAGGGTCATAAGACAACGAACTCTGTCCAAAGTTATAAGTAATCTTTCAACTTAAACTTTAACAGTCATAAGACTATAAAGAACTCCTCTTTCTTATGGGGATCAACCCTTTGTACAATGTATTGTGCACAAACATTTCAACGTTAAGCGTAAATTATCCCCTAATAATAGGGTTGTTCATCTCAGTATTTAGAGTACAAGTTCGTCCTAAAGTAAGTTTGGTTTGTATACATTTCAAGGTAATTTAGGTTTAACAAACATCAACTAGGGATTAGTTTAATAAAAAGGTTCATAACGTTATGCTATAGAATAAAGCATAACTGAATCAACATTGAATATTAAGGTTATGCTTTAGGAATAATCTAAGAGCACAAACATAGAATAACTATAACACACCTTGCTTGAACAATATTAAGCCAAGGTTATTTAGAATTGAGTACTAAGCATGTATAACAAATAGCGAATTGAACGATAAAAACTGTTCAACATTAGTATATAAGAATATATAAACTTGCACGCTATATAACAAGTTAAATAAAAGAATAACTTGCTCAACATAAAGATAAGGTTTAGAAAACTTGCATCATCATAAACAAACTAGATACAAGAACTTGCGTAATGTAATCGAAATAGAAACAATAATTTGCTCAACGAAACAATAGATTTAGAGAACTTGCTTTGCTTGTAGGCTAAACCATAACAACTCGAATCACAATACCTATATATATATATATATATATATATATATATGTCATCATGACATAATTAGTCACTACTAACACTATATATATGAATAAGTATATACATCGTGTAAGGTTTGATTTTTAATCACGTAATCAAATTACATTAGTAATAAAACTAGTTAATCGTTAACAACATGCTCATTCTTAGTATAGTACTACTAAAATCATAACTTAATAGTCCTTCTATTAACACATAACAACTTTTTTCAGACTTTGTGTAAATAATACACATTATCTGACCATTCTGCTAATTCGCGATGTGGCGCCACAGTTTACATCAGTGGTTACAATGACTGCTGACAGTAGCATCAACTGCTGCGAGGCACAAGCCAATGCTTAGCAATCTTGGCATGAGATTTCTATTGATGGGTCGCGTTGTGGCGCCGAACTTCAGTCCTTAGCGACCAGCCTTGGCAACAGTATGAACAAAAACCAAATTGGCCTACAAGCTACTTTCTAACAACCTAATTAACATATAATACTTACAGAGACTTCATATAAACATAATTTAAAGACTCTTAACATGATTTTACCCATATAACAACATAAACAACGAATTTAAAACAAATAATTTCACCTTTTTTGTTTATAAAACTTCACTTTTTGACATTTTTAGTGAAAATCATCACTATAACTTTGTTTTTCAACCAAAACAATTAACTCAAAATACTTTTTTTACGATTATCCATCTACTTTCAAAATTAATAGTCAATTTATATATTATACAAGGAATTAAACCTCAATTTACTTTAAACTAAGCCATATTCATACATACTCATATAAACTCACTATAATATGGTTTCTTTCACCAAATAAATACATAACATGAATTAATTTATCTATAAACTTATAAAACAACTTTATAACAACCAATTTATCATATCAAACTATATATAGAACATAATTTAACCTCTACAAATATTTTATAGAGAATTTTGGAAGAGAGGACAACTAAAACTTTTAAAAAATAAAAGAGTTTAGATGATACCTTAATTTTTAAAAGATGATGGCTATTCTTTTGATTATCAAGCATTTTTTCCCCCAATTCCTCTCTCTAGACTTCTCCCAATTCCCTCTTACTTTTCTCTATAATTTTCTTCTTCTCCTCTTTTCTTCTTCTGAGTCTTTCCTCCTAACTCTAACTTACGTACTAACAAAATATAACGTATATGATATAATATGTATTAATTATATAATATAATTATATGTATAACTGATATCAATTATTATATTTTTGAAAATCAAAAGCCATAAGGCTTGTTTGGCTACCCACATAAAATATAATCATTTAATCCTTATGCCTTGTTTGGTAAAACACATTTAAAATAAAGACTTAATATGCATTAAGCCTTGTTTGGCAAAACTAAATTAAACTCCTTTAATTTATTTTAATAACTCCTTTATAGTAAGGTTATTTGTCACACTTTTATTTAATTAAATTTTAATAATCAATTTAATTAATTCTAATAACAATTTATTAAATTACTTTAACACATAAATCAATACAACATAATTATAATTTTCTTTATAATCAAAATTTTATTTCATCAACTAACACATCATTTTAATTACAAATTCAAATTCAAATATGATAATTCATTTAATCATTATAAACTCTCTAGCTTAATTATTAAATTAAATTAGTATATTATCCCATAACAATTAATTTACCAATCAAATCAAATTAAATATGTATTCAACAATAAACACATCTATTAAATATTTATATAATTCAATAAATATTTAAAATGACAATTTAAAATTTCTGGATTGTTACACCAACTCCATGCCTTATGTCCCGTATGTGCAGTACTAAAGCCAAGTCGCAGTGCTACATGCAATATGCAAATACCACTCTGATTATTTTCGAAATGAATTTTTTTGATTATTTATGTCCAGGAATGTAATAGTAACCTAATCTAATGAGCATAAAAATGTGTTAGACATATAATGAGATGTTAACATGGGTCCTTAACATATCAATAATGCATTTACGCGTGGATTGAATTATTGAACGCATAGTTAGCTTATTGTTTGTGAAGTGTAAATTATGCGACAATAAGTGTGGTAATTTGACTAAGTATAGTCATAATCCGAGTTAGACAGAAAGAATGAACTTGTGATGACTAGTTACGTTATAATTGACTCGTATTGTGAATATGAATGGTATGTAGGATTAAATCGGGTGACGTATATAATTAATGTGTAATCTACGCACGAGGCAAGTTTCCTAACCCTACTTGTTATTGTTGTGCAAGTTTATAAACTTATATCCTTACATTGAACAAATTCCAGCTTTATATTCTATATCGAGCAAGTTCTTATTATTTATTAATCTGTTCAAAGTATGATTCTGTTATACAATATTTATTCTATTGTATACCTCTTAAGTTTGTTATTCGATTTAAATATCAATTTATTGTTGAACCTTGTAAGACTAGCGAACCCTTATTGATTCGACTAGTCCAAAGTTGATGAACGTTCTACATTTCGGAACCCTTATTGATTTATCCAAACCAAACTTCCTTTGGTGCGGTCTCTAATGTCAAACTGAGATGAACAACCGTGTATAGGGATTACTTATGAAGATATTGTGCACAGTATGGTACTAAGGGCTAATCCCCCTAAGTACGAGTAGAAGAGTCCATAGTTTTATGACTGTTAAAGGTTTCAAGTATAACCCTTGATAACCTAGGACATAATTCAAGGTTTTATGACCCTCAGAAATATTTTGATTCTTGTTATTCATTTTTGATTCAAAAGTTGAGTTCTTATTCCAGAAGTCTTTGATTCACTCGCATGTTATTATATTGTTATTTCATTATTTTACTTGTGGGCAATCATGATCACTCTTGCGTAATAATAACATTGCAGTTAAGAACAAAAGGATCGATGAGCCTTCTACTAGCAAAGGCAATGGAAAGATTAACAAGTGTTGAAGACTTTTTGTTTTATGTGATGATGTATTCCTCTTTTAGACTTATGTTAACGTTGTGTAAGACTATTAATTGTTTATGTTTCCGCAGTTAAGATTTAAGTTTAGTATGACCTGGGATTGATGTATTTATTTCAGATGATGTAACTCCTTAAGGGGAGGATTTATTTCTATCTATTTATGTTTTTAGATATTATGGGTAGATAGACATATGGATGTTGAATAGTGAACACCAAATCATGTGGGAATTTAATTACCCGGATTTGGGGGTGTCACAGGTTGGTATCAAAGCTGTAGGTTTTGAACCTTAGGTGGGGGAACAACCTTAGGTAATAGCCTTATAGGAAGAACATAGTGATGGAAAACTCTTATCGAGTTCTAAGAAATGAATTTCTTAATTCATTGAAGATAATAAAAGACTTTATGTGCTTATGTGTTAAATTATGTGCCCGTTAGTACGACTTAGTAACTAATACGTGAAACTGTATTGTCAGGATGTCGGATGTTGGAGGAGCTAGTCGAGCTGGGGAGGAGGAACCCCGAGTACCTACGAAGGAGGAGCCCCGAGACATTTATGTCGTCAGGGAGTAGTTGGTACAGAGAGAGCCATCTCTGTTGATCACTGTTGTTGGTCAAGCGCATGAGCTTGAGACTGATCCAGTGGAGGATCCTAAGGAAGAAGATGAGTTCCCACCAAACTCTATTGATGCTAAGATGTACAATGAGTTGTATGAACATAACGTAGAGTTACGTGACACTATTCAGGAGCTGAATGAGCGGACGATTATTCAGTAGATTACTATCGAGCAGAGGGATAGGGAGGTTATGACTCTTCACACTCGTCTAGGAAACGTAGAATGGGATTTGGTTCACGAGAAGGGTCAAACTGAGGAGAAGACCGAGGAAATAGAGAAGTTGAAGAATGAATTTAAAGAGAGCTCAGCAAGGCTGACCATAGCAGTGGAAGCTTGGGTAAGGGAATCACATCGTTCTGATCTTGTAGAAGAGGATTGTCGTGCGAAGAAGGCTAAGCTTGGGGAGATGTACTCTACACTTCAAAATATAATGGATGAGGCTCAGGATCGAGTTATGAGATACCCAATCATGTTCGAAGGACTACAATTGTATATGCTAGATCGTAAAACAATGTCCCGCATCATGGAAGAGGAATGTAGTAAGGCTATTCAGCGCGTTAACAGGCAGTGATAAGATTAGTTTAATTATGTGTAAACCTATCTGGTAGTTAAAGATGTAAATTCCGATGTGTTTATAAACAAAGGAATATTTTAATGTTTTAAATCCTGTAGATTCTTTATCTCGGGATAGTTGATGTAATTAGCAGTGATTCTATCGTATGATGTTAAAACTTTCAATTTGAATAAATATAGCGAGTTGATTGAGAAAATGTGTTAAGTGATTATGTTAAATTGTTGAGTTAAGCCTTAACTATGTAGAGAATTGGATAAAGATCTAATAAGCATATATTTTAACAGAATTATGCCGCCGAGAAGAAGACAAAACCGTCAACCAGCTCAAGAAGAATCGAAGAATAACAACAACAATAACGCCAATGCTAACCCCATATAGCAATTGGTGAACTTATTAGCTGGAGCGATTCATAATCAACCTTAAGCTCCACTGAATACGACGTTCAACGATTTCAAGGCAATGGGACCGCCAGAGTTTAAAGGCTCAATGAACCCGATAGAAGCTCAGACTTGGGTTATGGAGATGGAGAAAGTTTTTGATGTCGCAAGAGTCAAAGAGGACCAGAAAACATCCTACGTGACGTTCATGCTGAAATCTAAAGCCAGTTATTGGTGGCAAGCAAATAAGGTCCATGGAGGAGAGGGTGTGATTACCTGGGAGAGGTTAAAGGAGATGTATTTCGAGATGTATTCCCCGACCAGCTCGCAGAACCAAATGGAGGTCAAGTTTATGGAGTTGAAACATGGGAATATGTCCGTACCATATTATGCGGCAAGATTCAACGAGATGGCTAGGTTCGCCACATATAAAGTGCACACAGATGAGAGAAAAGTTAGAAGGTTTGAACAAGGACTGAAGCTTTGGTTGTATAGTAAAGTGTCGATGTTTCAGTTCAAGACGTTCGCTGGAGTACTGGAGAAGGCCATACTCGCTGAAGGTGGAAGCGATGCGGTAACAAAGTATAACCAGGATCGAAGAAGAAGAAGAAGAAGAAGAAGAAGAAGAAGAAGAAGAAGAGTGAAAAGGAAGGAATTAATAAGGCTAGTTGAAGTAGCACAGGAGGTAGTAATAATCAAAAGAGAAGGTGGTCTGATAACTCGTCAACTAGAAATCAGCAGGGAGGTCAGAAGAAATGGATCGAATCGTGCCCGACCTGTGGAAAAGCTCATTTGGGAGTGTGTATAAGGGTAAACGAGTGTGCTACAATTGTGGTCAGGAAGGGCATATAGCACCTAACTGTCCTAACCCAAAGAAGGGTGCCTGCTTCACCTATGGCTCAAATGATCATCTAGCAAGAGACTATCCTAAGAAAGGATCTGGAGGGGCAGTATCAGGAGGGAATGGAGGAAATAGCGGTGGAAGTGCTCTGACCATCACAAGACCAACCGCAACCAACCGACCGACCGCCAGGACATTCAACATGACAGTGCGGGATGCAGTGCAGTCTCGTGATGTGGTGTCAGGTATCATTCTGATCAATAAAGTTAATGCTTATGTATTTTTTTTGATTCGAGTGCTACTTGTTCATTTATATCCGATGACTTTGTTAAGAACTTAGAATTGCCTAAGGACGAGTTAGAATACCCCATGAATATAGAAATTGCGAATAGAGAAATAATCCCTGTTAAGTACGTACAGAAGAACTGTATAGTGGATATTAAGTGTAATATCATGAACGTAGATCTTATCTCTATTCGACTTGGGGAATTTGACGTTATCTTTGGAATGGACTGGTTATTCAATTACGGAGCTGTAATTGATTGCCAGAAAAAGCGTATTAACTTTATGACTCCGTCAAAGGTTATGTTTTATGGTAGCAAGTCGCCTAGACAAACGAGTTGTCTGACGATGATGCAGGCCAGGAAGTTGTTAAGATAAGACTGTGTTGGATATCTAGCTTACATAGTCGACAGTCAAAAAGAGAATCCGAAGGTAGAGGAGATACCAGTAGTGAAGGACTTCGCCGACGTATTTCAGGACGATTTTCCAGGACTTCCGCCAGATAGAGAGGTTAAATTTATAATCAATTTGGCACCAGGAATGGCTCCAATATTGAAGTCACCATACCGAATGGAACCAGTAGAGATGAAAGAATTGATGGTACAACTACAAGAATTACTGGACAAGAAGTACATTCAACCGAGCGTATCATAGTGGGGAGCGTCGATGTTATTTGTGAAGAAGAAGAACGTGACGATGCGACTCTGCATTGACTATAGAGAATTGAATAAGGTTATAATTAAGAATAGATATCCATTACCGGGGATCGACGACCTGTTTGATCAATTGAAGGGAGCGAGTTACTTTTCCAAGATAGACTTAAGGAGTGGTTATCACCAATTGAAGGTAAGGCCAGAGGATGTATCGAAGATAGCGTTCAGGACACGATATGGTCACTACGATTTTTTCGTAATATCATTTGGTCTAACAAATGATCTTGCAGCATTTATGGGCTTAATGAATGGAGTGTTCAAGCAATATTTAAACAAATTCGTAGTTGTATTTATAGATGATATTTTGGTATATTTGAAAACCAAGGATGAACATGAAGAGTATTTAAAGGAAACATTAGAGGCGTTGAGAAGGGAGAAGTTGTATGTCAAGTTCTCAAAATACGAATTTTAGATTGAGCGGGTACAATTTCTTGGACATGTGATTGATAAAGGCAGAATTTCGGTAGATCCATCCAAAGTCAAAGCCGTGATAAATTGGGATCAGTCAAGAACACCGTCGAAAGTACAAAGTTTTCTTGGATTGACAGTATATTATAGAAGATTAATTCATGATTTTTCTAAGATCGCAACTCCGTTAATGAACTTGACTCGAAAAGCTGTAAATTTTGTTTGGACGGAGAAGTGTAAGGAAAGCTTCCAAGAATTGAAGAAGAGGTTGAGTACAACACTTGTGTTGTCTCTTCCAGATGATACAAGAAATTTTGTTATTTATAGTGATGCGTCGCATAAAGGACTTGGTTGTGTGCTTATGCAAAATGGCAGAGTCATTGCGTATGCGTCACGATAATTGAAGGATTATGAGAAGGGGTATCCGACCCACGACTTGGAGTTAGCTGCAGAGGTTTTTGCCTTGAAAATCTGAAATAAATTCATATAACAAAATAATTATTATAATAATTCTATAATCATTTCATATATTATTTAAATAATATATAAATCTATTTTCATTGAAAATAAATACTAAATATATCTTTACTACAAAATTAATTTATTATAAAATTATAATTTAAAATGATCAATAATTAAAAAAAATATTTGTAATTATTCATGTAATAAATATATTTTTATTTATAACATAAATACGTACGCTTTATCTTATACATATTCCCACCTTTAAAATAATAATAAAAAATTTATATGAAAAATTTCTTATTTATTTATATAGAAAATATCGGGTTATTACGGCCATAATTGTACTAATGCGCAGCACAGCTGCGACGACCTCTGATATCAGTTGAGCCTTCTATTTTAAAACCTACTAAGTGATGATCAACTATTATGACTTAAACTAGCATGTAATCATGTCTAAGGAGTATATATAATTATATTAACTTAATGTGAGCATGTTTTAATAGATTAGCATTCATGAATAATGAAAGTGTGTAGTTGAAATGAATTTAGAAACTTTAGAAATGAACTTGATGAGTATGAGTGCCATGTTTATGTACTGACTCGCAAGCATATTGGTATAATTTAGAAATACATGATGTATGATTCTTACTTCCTTTGTTCATGTCCACTTTATTAGGATTTGTGTTAAAGAAGTTTTCAAGAAAAAGCTTAGCATAGTGAGCTAACATGCATGACTACTACATGATTTATATTATGACCTTGCGAGCATGATACCATGACTTGACTACATATGTTTAGAGCTTTGAAGTTGTCTTGTTTGTGTTAGATTGCATAGTTCAAGTCTAAAATTGTTTCAAAAGCAAACTTGAACATATTTTCAAAATCTAGTTGCATCACATCTAGATGATAAAGGGATAAGATGTCATATTATGTCTATAATATCCCTAGATATGATTTATATGTATTGAACATGATGATACCTAAACCAAACATGAGTTTAAAGCATGATTTAAAGTGTTAGACAATGATAGTTGTAAACAAACTATATGAGTACTATAAGCATGTGTATTAACAGAATGTATGCCATCATTGTAACGCCTCAAAAAAATTAGTTTTTATGAGAATTAAATTTTTATTTGATTATATGGATTAAATGAATTTAATTGATTATTTATGGGAGTAAGCTATTTGAAGGTCATTCTATAACCTAGACATATCGGAACATCGTAGTATTTTGGCTACGTGGTAAAATTGAAGTGTTTGAATTTCCAAGACGAAAATAAAAGCTTTCCGAGAAATTTTCCGAACAACACTATTCATGCATTTTTGTTCGGGAATTATTTTTGAACTTTTGAGAAATACATAACGATAAAATATCGAGGTAAGATAGAATATCCGATAATATTTCAGTTATGACAAACACAGTTTTTCGCCTACGGACTTAAAACCTAATAGTTAGGGAAAGTGATTTCCGAGAAGGAATTTAAATGTGTATAATGAATTAAAGCTATGATCGTATAATACGTAGGTATTATATGAAGTAATGAATACGAGTATGATACGAGCTATTATACGAGTATGTATAAATAATGGTATGACGTATATATTGAAGAAGTTTATGAGTTGGAATACGAGATTAATACGTAGATTATACGTTATAAGGCTTTAAGCCATATGTAATGGATTTGTTGAATTGTGTAGGAAATTGTATTGTCTAATGTGACTGATGATAAGACCCAAATGTGGGAAGGGTAATTCCAATAGGGATTAATGTGCAAGCCCAATGCAAGCTAATGGTAAAGCCCAAAGATTTGTTAATTCAAGCCCAAAGTATAAAATGAGATTAATTGCAATTAAAGTCCAAAGCAAGGTTGATCCATGGGGCAACCCATGATCACATGGATGACCCAAAGTGGTGGCCAAGTAAAGTACTTGGTGGCTAAGTAAAGGTGATGATCAAGAAAAGGATAAGCTAGGTGATTAACAAGTATACTTAATGGTTAAGTTAATGTGGTGCCCATGTATTGGATAAATGTTGTGATGGCCAAGCAAAGAGTGTAGTGGCCAAGTTAACTTAATAGCTAGATAATGAATAGTAAGGAGGTGGGATGGCCTAAAAGACTAAACTACCCTAACCTAGAAATTCCTATAAATAGAGAGCTTGGATTTCATTTTTGTTGGTTGTTCATTTCCTCCAACACTTTACAACTTAGTGGTTAGAGAGAATAAGTGATAATAAGTTAGTCTTTCATATTTTAAGAAGCAAGAAGAAGATCAAAGATTAGCCAAGTAATCTTCAAGGGAAGGATCTGTAACCATGAATCTCTTTCTCTTCATTTGTTAGAGAAGTGAGTAGTGGTGGGATTTGTATGCTAAGAAGTAGTAGGAATGATTAATTAATGGACTTAAGTCGTATAAGGCATGAATAAGCTATTCGTAATCATATAAATTATGAACTAAGGAAGATCTTGTAAGAACTTGTCATATGTTAATAATAATGAAGTTGGTATGATAAGAAGAAGTAAGGATGGTGGTTAAAAGATTGAAGCCATAAGAAATCATGAGAAATGAAAACATAAGTAGTTTATACTTTTATAAGTTACAAACTCACAAAGAATAAGTAATAACTTATCATGATTATAAGTTAATGAAGTATATATATTAAGATGTTAGTATGATAGAATGAATCCATTTTAAATGGTTTAAAAATCTCAAGTAACGAAGTTTTGGCGAAATTCACGAGTTTGGACGATAATCGTTGAATTCGTGAAATTCTCGGAATGGAAGTCGAATTTTGATATTGAGTTCGGAAATGTTGTTTTTCGATGGAGTTTAGTCTTATTTTGCATTATAGAGTTGCGGACTCGAGAATGACCAAATTCTGACTTAGAACGAAGAAACGAGCGTTGAACGTTCACGAACATTATCGTTTTTGTTAAAAATGAACTAATAAGTGAATTTTTAGTTAACGAAGTCTAATAGATAAAATTGTTTCATGAAAATGTAGAGTATGTGATTTGTGAACCGTGGGCTCTTGAACGAGCCAATTCGGACTTATAACGAAGAAGTTATGAGCCCGGGAATCTCACAAAGTTGAAAATCTGCCAAATTTTTCTGAGGCACAGAGTCTGCGCCGCAGCGCGACACAAGGAAGAAAGGCCCACGCCGCAGTGCGAGGCCGGAACTATAGTGCACTATTAGTTGGCGCGGCAGCGCGGCTAATTGAGAAGGAGATGGCGCCACAGCGCCGTGACCGAGTCTTAGGAACATGATACCCGTGCCGCAGCGCGAATTGTAGAGCAATAGATGGCGCCATAGCGCCAACACTAAGTGAAGCATAAAGAGGAATGTTTTTGAATGTAAAGTAAAGGAGAAGTGAATGAAGAATAGATTAAATCCTTAATTAACTTAATGTAACATCATTAAGGATGTTATAAACCTTAAGTATAACACTAAAGGTTGAAGATAATCAATTAAACGGGAACGAAGAACGTGAAGGTTAAGTAAGTAAATTATGAATTGTATTTAACGTTGGTACTTCACCAATGACGATCAAGCAATGGTTTAATGATGTAAGAACGTTAGTAAGCCTTAAGGAAAGATGATTAACTCGAAATGAGTTATATTAAGGAAATAATTTTAGTTAAGTTACAGAAGAGAAAGAAGTTGGTAAGAACGATGTAAAAGAATGACGGCAAACCGGAGCCAGTATTAACAAATCTAATACATGATTAAATTGAGAAGAAGAGTAAGATTCTTTAGGAACCATGTATGTTATTCATGACCTAATGTGGTATATTATGTGGTTATGTGTTGTAGAGACCGTAAAGACTCGAAGGAAAAGTAATTTTTCTAGAGCAGACGCTGAAGGCACATTTTTCTTATCACTTGTCTAACCTTCATGTTAGCCAGGTTTTCAGTGATTCATGTTATGAGATGCATGAATTGTTTTACAGAAGGGTCGATGCCAGTTTTAACTCGGCTAGACTATACTTGAAAGATTGATTGATTTTATTACAAGTCTTTCATTATAGAATTGTTAACGCTATCCTACACCAATTGTTTGGCATGGATTCAAGGTAAGCCTGAGTATGAATAAACAAATATATTTTCATCAATTATTCGATGGGCAAGTAAGGTTGCCACAACTTAAAAATACATACGTTTAAAGGATGTAGTGTTGATTAACATAAAGTACAATAGGCTGATCACCTAGAAGTGCTCGTAAGCTATGCCGAACTTACAGACTTAGTGTCGGGTTGTCCTTTTCAAATAAATTATGAAATGCTCATGGTCTTGGACCAGAATTGATGTTTTACTGAATATTGTCATTGTAAAACGTTTTAAAGGAAAAGAAGTGTGATTTTGAATTATCTATATTACTTCGTAACTATTGTTCAGTTATAGAAGATATACGATTCCTATGTTTCAAGCATGTCGTTTAAATGAAATTATTATACTTGTTGAGCTTGTTATGCTCACTCTTGCTTGAACCATATGAATGCAGCTTAGATCGACCAGACCGAAGGATCCGGCAAGGATAATGGGAAGACTAAGGTGAACCTGTAGATTACCATTGTAATAGTATAGGTTTGTAATGATAATATTTGATATTATGACAAGAACAAATGTAATGGTTATAAAGAACCTGGGGGAAATGGTAATATTATTTTAGAATATATATAGACATATTCGTTCTTTTGAGGCATTTCAATTGAATGTTTGGGTAAAGTGTAGCACCGTGTAGCACCATATGTCGGGTTGAAAGATGCCCGAATTTGGGGGCGTCACAATCATTATGTAGACTTATGGCCAAAGTTATAAAGTGTGGTGGTTGTATGACCTTTTAAGCTTTAAATTCCATAGGAAGTCATAAACTAAGAACTTGTAAAGATGAGCACAAGAATGGTTATGTGGTATGTGAAAAGCTTCTAACATGTATGTATGTTCAAGTATAAGGGTAGTGGTATGTTAGAGTGGGACTAAAATCAGGAGGGTTGTAGCTCAACCATGATCTGGCCAGAGGACAGCGTAGCTGCCATGTCCCCCTAAGCTTCAAACGGTAGCAAATGCACACCCATTCTATGATCTTAGCGGTTTACATTTTGATCTGATGTTTGAAGCATGCTTATATGATTACTTTAACTTATAATACATGACCAATATGCTATGTAATGTGTTAAGGAGCATGCTATGTGATAAAGATGAATGTAAATTATGATTTTTGAATGTTAAGCCCAAAAGAATGTTTGCAAGAAATAAAGCAATAAAGACGTTGTTTGCATTTCTGATGTCTTACAAACTGAATTGTGCTATTAAAATATAGGATAAATGATATGTATGAAGTTACAACTAAGTTAGACGTTTATGTGTACGTTGAACTTACCTATATGTGTTAGCTAATTAACATTTTGTACATATAATATGCTATAAATAGGATTCAAAAGTGTTGATTCTTAACGTGGATAAACTACGCTTAAGGCAAGTATCTGAACTATCCTTTACATTGTGCAAGTATCCTAACCCTTGCATTAATTTATTCAACGGATATTGTAAGCAAACCTTATGTTATATTACTTTCTCGTTCAAATTAGCTAGTATTAAAACTCTTGAGAAAACAATTATTCATGTTGAACTTGGTATTGTTCTTGAATATTGTGAAAGGGTCTATGTCATTGATTCGGCTAGACTATATGCATGTTTATAAAACAGTCCAAACCAATTGATTGGTGCAAAAATCTTGAAAACTGAGTTGGACAACCCATATGGTAAGGGGAGTGTATGTTGTTGGAAACCCCAACACATGAATGGTTTATTACTATGGTGTTATGCATAACTTAGAGTATTGTAGACTGATCATCTATAGTACTTGATTTTTTTGGGTTATCAGTTTAATATTGGTAATTCTAGTAGATGTCGAATAGTCCTTCGTTACTGCTCAGTATAAATTGTTAATCCAGATGGATACATTGATAGTCTTTGAATTCATATATATCTGTTGATTTATATTGAATTATCGTTCTTATTCCAAAAATTTTGATATTCATTATTCATGATATTATCCTGAACCTCTGAACTATCTTAGTGATGATACTTCAATATTTCAAACTCGTGTTATAAAACTCTTTACCTCTTGTTGTATATTACTTGCTGGGCAGGTTTTGTTCATTCTTGCTTATTTAAAACCTTTCAGTTAAGGTGGAACAATTAATTTTCTCTGGGAAAGACAAGGGCAAGGTCAAGGCTACCGACTAGCTTGTTCCTTTATGTTTAAGACTATTTTGTTATATTAAGATTGTTTTTTAAACCATGTTTAAGCTTAACTAGTATTAGGTAATAAGTCTTTATTCGATATTATTATGTAATATTTTAAGTAGTGTAGGTTGCGAGGCTTGGGGGAATAATTATAATAAACCATTGTATATTATTCTAAATTAGATCTTTTGTTGTGAATGTGTGATTTTAGTTATTATGGTATTACAATGAGAACGTGAAGAACTGAATTCGAGTGACCAAGTGGCAGTCCGAATTTGGGGTGTCACAGGGCCCACCTGGGTTGCCCCATGGGTTTTCTTACCAGCTTACCCATTAGTTTGATCCACATATCCGGTTCTTAGTTTGGGCTTTAGGTTTAATTACCTTGGGCCTAAAGTCGGGCTTGCATTTCATTTCATTGGGCCTTAACATAATACCACTTGGGCATGCAAAATTCCTAGAGAAATCCTATAAGTCCATTGAAATAGGATTAAAGCGTTTAACGTAAAATCCTCGTATCCCACACGTATACTAGTTCGTATAATCTTTCATCATACACGTTATACTAACTTTCATATATACTCGTATAATACATCGTATCATACTCGTATTCATTGCTTCGTATAATACTTGCTATTATACGATTATCACTTATTCCAATCCTTCCATTCCTTAATATTCTCAAATTTAGTATGCAGGCGAAAAATTGCGTTAGCTATACTTGAATTATTATCTGAAGGAAATTTCTTCAGTGTAGGGATCTAGTGCGTAGATAAATCTCTTTTAACATTGGAAATTGTGCTAAGACAAGCCTCTAGTTTGATCCTTGGCTTGGGCAATCCCCTTTGGCTACCTCCATTCACTCGTCTTTGATCGTCAACCCTGGGCTTGGTCCAAATGCTTGTGTGGATAGTATCATTCAAAATCCTGGATGGGTTCTCCCTGTCTCAAATCATCAGGATGTTATTTCCTTCTGTGGATCATTTGACTTTTCTAGATCTTGCAATTCTTGAAAGAATGATGGCATACTCTGGGATGGTACTAGGGCAAAGGATGTGAGGGCCGCCACTATTTATAACTCTATTCGGCAGGTGGGGTTGGCTGTGGATTGGCATAAATTAGTTTGGCATAAACGGGTCCCTCCCCGTCACTCTTTCATCCTCTGGCTTGCTTTCCATAAGGGACTCAGAAAGTCGGATCAACTCTTGCAATTTGGGCTTGATATAAACCCAACATGTGTGCTTTGTTCAAATGAAAATGAAACTTTCAACCACCTATTTTTTGAATATCCTTTCTATTTTTAGATTCTTGTTGTTGTCCTTCGCTTTTGTGGTTGGCGTGGGTTAAGTAGAAATTGGTCTACTATTACTGGTTTTATCATACATTGCTCTTGCAAAAATTTCCATCATAGCCTGGTGTCTTTTGGGTTTGCTACTGTGGTCTATCGGATATAGAATGAACGAAATGCTCGGCTTTTCTCCAAAAAATTCACCCCTACTAGGACTATTTTTTGTGATATTATTCATTTAGTTAAGTGTGGTCTTCACACAAATGCTAGTTTTTAGAAATTAAAGTCCAGATCATGTTTTCACCATCTTATTTTATAAGTTGTTGCTGGTTTGTTTCGGTGGGGATGGGAACTGCCATGTTGGGTTTAGGCACTGTGGGATGCTGGTCTTCTCCTGCTGCACTGCTGAGTTAGGAGCTACTCTGCTATTTTGGACTTGGAGGCTCAGGTCTGCAATTGGTTTCTGTCTGTTGGGGTGCCATTAAGCACAAGGGATTTGTCTGCTATTAGGCATCTGGGGTACTATTTGGATCAGCTGCAAAGGCTAGTATACTGGCTGGTCCTGTCTGCTGGTCACAGGTTTTGGGCTAGCGTTGGGATCTGTTGTAGCTGCTTTTTACTATGCTCGGTCGGTCTCGGACTTAAACCAGGTTGGTCTCGGGCGAGCTGGGCTGCCATTGGTTGGGTATGCTGATGCAAGCTGTGTTTTTGGGTGAGCTATGCTATGATGTGATGTGCTAGGGTCGTTCGGTCTCGGGTGAGCTATGTTTTCGGGCGAGCTTTACTATGGTGTGATGTGCTTGGTCTTTCGGTCCCGGGCAAGCTATGCTCTGTCCCGGGAGAGCGAGTGTGGAAAATGGTATGTGCTTTCGATGTCAGGCGAAGCCTCTTGGAAGAGCGGTGACGAGGTGAGGGGCGAGGAGAGAGGTTTGGGCTTCGGCATAGAGAATTTGGACTTCGTCAATGAGAGGTTCGGTGTAACGCCCGAGAAAATCGGATTTTTGAGAATAAAATTTTTATTTTTATTAAATGAATTTAATTGATTATTTATGGAGCAAGCTAATCGAAGGTCATTATATGACCTAAACATATTAGAACGTCGTAGTATTTTGGCTACGTGGTAGATTTAAAGTGTTTGAATTTCCAAGACGAAAATAAAAGCTTTCCGAGAAATTTTCCGAAAAACACTATTCACGCATTTCTGCTAGAGAATTATTTTTGAATTTCCGAGAAATACGTAATGATAGAATATCGAGGTGAGATATAATATCCAATAATATTTCAGTTATGGAAAACGTAATATTTCGCCTGTGGACTTAAAACCTAACGTTTGAGGAAATTGATATATGAGAAGGAAATGTAATGAGATTAATGAATTAAGCGATGATCGTATACTATGTAGGTATTATACGAAGTAATGAATACGAGTATGATATTAAGTATTATACGAATGTGTATGAATGATGGTATGTTTAATACAATGAATAAGTATGCGAGGGGAATACGAGAATTATACGTATAATTTTTGTTATAAGGCTTTAAGCCAAAAGAATGGAATTAGTAGGATTTTGTCGGAAATGGTTAAGTCCAATAGAGTTAATGATCAAGCCCAAGTGTTTGTTTAATTGCAAGCCCAATGTATAAGTTAATATTAGTTAAGCAAATTATGCTAGAAGCCTAAATGATTTAAGCTAAGATTAATTAAGATAAGGCCCAAGGTAAATATCCAATGGGTTAGTGTGACGCCCCCAAAATTAGGTATACGTCACCCATCTTGGGTCGCCATTTACATGGCACAGAATTCAAATACAACTTACTGATACAACTGTCGTGTACAATACGAGAAAACATAAACTGTGAGTTTGAATACAAATATTATCTACGAGAGATTATACAAACTCAAAAGGAGTCCTCATTACAAATATTATCACACTATTTCACAGAATAGTGAGGACTACTAATGCTATCCTCCGGACCATCACTCCGCTCCCAGACTCTAATCCTAGCTATATTCTCATTTCAAGAAGAAAGCGGTGAAAGGAAGGTGAGCTCAACTAGCCTAGTAAGAAATATTATGACTAAGATAATGCGAGAATAAATTATCATTAGTCTCCAACAATGTTAAACCGATAAAATATAATAGACATCAAGTTTAACTGCAATGAACAAGCAATCCATTAAAAGAGTCAAGTAGAAAATAAAATCTACTATCTTTTATGATTAAAAGGTTTTTCATCATCATTATCGCTTTGAGACTCGACAATAAATATTCCACATCATCGAATCACCCCCACTTCTGGCCGAGGATATTCTTTAGTATCACGACCACAATTATCCATGCACTACTGGGCCAAGAATATTTGTGTATTCATTAATGGTCATGATCATGCCAACAAGCGTCCCATCAATGCACTACGGGCCAATGAGGACTTTTACCACATCACTTGTAATATTACGGTCGTGATTACACCGAATAATCCTTGTCATAATCATACCAAGTCCATCTATGCACTACTGAATACGTAGATGACTTTCAACAAAATATAAACATGAGCATGATGACAATGATATAAGAATTCAATAAAACAAGTTCAAGAATTATTTTATCCGGGAATTATTAACGTCCAAATTATCAACATAATCTTTGTTTTGTAGAGTAAAATTCAAGAATGATCGGAAGAATATTTCCATGAAAAGATATCTTTGGATGAAGCGCAAATATCAAGGTTATTCTACTAATTTCATGGAGTATAGAAGTCAAAACTTTAACCAATTTGAGTATAATAAAGAATGGAATAACAAAAGAAATCACCATGCATGCAAGATTGCCCATGTAGACAAGTTATTCCAACAGAATAATAATAATAACGGAACCGGTGTCGGTGAAATTCACACTTGAGGATGTTCCACCAGAATAATAAATGCGAATAATAAATGATGGAACCAGTCCGTATATATAGCATGCATGTGGATATTTCGCGCGAATAATAAAGACGGAATAATAAAAAAATGGAACCAGTCCCATTATAGCATGCACGGGATATTCAACGTAATAATAAAGATGAATAATAGAAGAATTTCACCAAGTATAGGGTAGCCTGCATGCGTATCTGAGTTATTCCAACGAAACAATAAAGAAATAGAATAACGTAAGTTCTCTTCTTGAAAACAAAAGAATAATATCCCTTACGAGTACAACAAATAATATTCCCTACCTTAAGAAGAAGAGTACTGGATATATAAGTAGTGAAGTAGCAGAATACTTTCTTCTTTCTCTCTATAATTTTCTCTCTCTAGAGTTTTAGTGAATTCGTAAGAAAATAATGAAGGAATGAGCTTATTTTTATAGAAAATGGATTACATAATAACTAACTCATGAACTATCGGTCCAGATTGATTTACTTTAATCTGACGGTCCATATTTAAAAGCAAAATCTTTTAAATAAAATATAATATATTCTATTTATAATCTAATAAAATGAATAACTTTATAAAAGATTTTACTATCTGCAAACACTATCGAGCACTATGCAAACACTATGCATAATAAAATATAATATATTCTAATTATTGTCTAATAAAATAGATAACTTTATAAAAGTATTCTGTTTTATATAAAAAGATTTTACTATACAAAACACTATGCAGACACTATGCAACACTATGCATAATAGAATATAATATATTCTATTTATGGAATAACTTTATAAAAGTATTTTGTTTTATATAAAAAGATTTTCTGTATTATTTCATTAATAATACCAACAAAAATGAGTGACTTATCACTTAAGCATCAATAATTAATACTGTGTGCTACTATGCAACCACGCGTATTACTGTATTTTTAACACCGGGTGTTTCAACAGTTAACGGTATAACTTCCGCCGTTATTTTCATAAAGTATTTTCTTCATTTTCTCAATCCGACAATAATTCCATTGTGGGGTCCACCAATGATTGTGCCGTTGTACGAATATTCCCTATTAAAACGAATATTCTCCGACCAATCGAATATTATATAACAACTTGCGTACTTTGCAAAATTTATAAATATTGCGCACAACTATTATATCAATTTCACTCCATAATATTCAAAAATAATATTTATAAAAAATTCATCTTTATTCAAAAAGTAGGGGTTTTACAGTTAGGGGATGGGTAAGAACCATGGAACAAACCATGGATGATCCAAGGTGATGAACAAGTAAACTTAGAGGCTAAGTAAGAGTGGTGAACACACAAAGTGATTAATGTAATAATCAAGTTTACTTAGTAGTTAAGTAAGTGTAATGACCAAGTATTTTAAGTGGGGAGCAAGATAACTTAGAGGCTAAGTGTTGTGGTGGCCAAGTTTACTTAAGGGCTAGGTAATGAATAGTAAGGAGGTGGATGATTTAATGACTAATCTACCCTCACTTTGAGATGCCTATAAATAGAGAGCTTTGCATTCATTTGTTGGTTGTTCAAAATTCATCCAACTCCTCTAAAGCTAAACAACTTATTTGGTTGAGAGAATAAGCACTTATAAAGTTAGAATTTCTTTGTTCGTTTTTCCACCAATAACTTATAGCTTATTTGGTTAGAGAGAATAAGTGAGAATAAGCTAGCAAGTTAACCTTTGAAGTTCAAGAATCAAGAAGAGATTAAAGAGTAAGCAAGATATCATTAAAGAGTAAGTGTTCTTGAACCATGTTTCTCTTTCTCTTCCATTGTTAGAGAAGGGGTTATTGGTAGAACAAGCATGCTAAGAAGAGGTTGGAATAATGAATCAAAGGGCTTAAGTCTTAATAAGCCGGGTAAGTCATGAATAAGAAATTTATTCGTAAATAAGTTATGAACTTATAATGAAAGTATAAGACTCTACTAGAATTTGTAACATGTTTACATTAATAAAATTAGTATGATTAATAAGATGTAAGAATAATGATTAAAGGACTTAACTCATTAATAAGTCATATGAAAATAAGACATAAGTCATGAAATGGAAATATAAGTATTTTATACTTTAATAAGTTGCAAAATCATAGAGAATAGGTAATAACTTATCATGAATATAAGTTAACAAAGTATGTATGTCAAGATTATAGTATAATGGATTGAATCCAAGTGAAATGGTTTAAAAATCTCAAGTAACGAAGTTTTGCCAGAATTCACACGATTAGACGACGATCGTCGAATTCGTGAAATTCTCGGAATGGAAGTCGAATTTTGATATTGAGCTTGGAAACAATGGTTTTCAATGGAGATAAGTCGTATTTGTCATTATAGAGTTGCAAACTCGAAAATGGCCGGATTCCGACTTAGAACGAAGAAACGAGCATTGAACGTTCACGAACGTTTATCGTTTTCATTAAAAATGGACTAATAGGTGAAATTTTAGCAAACAAAGTCGAATAGATAAAATTATTGCATGAACACGTAGAGTACGTGATTTGTGAACCGTAGGCTCTTGAATGAGCCAATTCGGACTTATAACGAAGTAGTTATGAGGCCGGGAATCTCACATAAAAAGTTAACTGTTAAAAATTTTCTGGTGATGAGTACTAGCGCCGCAGCCCCAGTTAAGGCAAAGTAAGTCACGCCGAAGCGCCAAAGTGGCCATCAGCCCCTGGAAAGTCACGCCGCAGCGCGACATTTAACACAGAGACTCGCGCCATAGCGCCGAGTCTGGATTTTTGAACAATAAGTGGTGATGCCAGCATTGTTAACATCAAGTCTGATAATCGTGACTGCATTTCGACCTAAAAACCTAGACAGAAAAGAATGGTTACAAGTGGAAGATGAAGGGAAATTGATTAGTAAAGAACTAAAGGACTTAATAAAACATTGTTAAGTCATAACTAAACCTCAAGTATGATCACTTAGAGTTAAAGAAAGTTAATTGAATGTAATCAGGAACGATGTACAATAAACGTACATAACCATTGACGATCGGGTTTCGATTAATAACGTAAGGACATTAGTAAGCCGTAAGAAAAAATGTTTAACTCGAAACGAGTTGTATTAATGAAATAATTTCAGTTAAGTTATATAAGAGAACGAAGTTGGTAAGAATGATGTAAAAAGAATGACGGAAAGTCAAAACCAATAATAACGAATCTAATATGGGATTAGATTGAGAAGTAGGGTAAGATTATTTAGGAACCAGGTATGTTCATTCATGACCTAATGTGGTATGTTATGTGATTATGTGTTGTAGAGACTGTAAAGACTCAAGGGAAAAGTAATTATACTATAGCAGACGTAAAAGGAAAGTTTTTCTTAAACGCTTGTCTAACCTTCGTGTTAGCCAGGTTTTCAAATGATTCACATTATGAGATGCATATATGGTTTTGAAGAAAGAGTCGATGCCAGTTTAAGCTCGGCTGGACTAATCTTGATAGATTGATTGAACTGTTTACAAGTCTTTCAATATAGAATTGCTAACGCTATCCTATGCCAACTAATTGGTACGGATTCAATGTAAGCCTGAATATGAATAAACAAATGTATTTTCATCGAGTATTCGATGGGCACGTGAAGTTGCCAAAACTTAAACGTACACACGTTTAATGAATGTAGTGTTCATCAATATAGAGTACTATAGGCTGATCACCTAGAAGTGCTCGTAAGATATGCCGGACTTACGGACTTCGTGTCGGGTTGTCCTTTTCAAAGAAATTATAAGACGTTCACGTCTTGAACCAGAATTGATGAATATTGTTATTGTAAAATGTTTTGAAAGAAAAGAAACGCTATTTTAAGTTATTGATAGTACTTCGTAACTATCATCCAGTTATTGAAGATATACGATTCCTATGTTTTAAGCATGCTTTTAAAAATGAAATTGTTATACTTGCTGAGCTTGTTATGCTCACTCTTGCTTGAACCATATGAATGCAGCTTAGACCAAATGGACTGAAGGATTCGTCAAGGTTAAAGTGAAGGCTAAAGCGAACGTGTAGATTTCTTATGTAATAGTATAGGTTAGTAATGATAATATTTGATATTATGATAAGAACAAATGTAACGGTTATAAAGAACCTGGGGAATGGTAGTATTGTTTTGGAATATATTTAAGACATTCGTTATTTTGAGGCATTTCAATTGAATGTTTGTGTGAACTGTAGCACCGTCGAGCACCATATGTCGGGTTGAAAGAGACCCGGATTCGGGGGCGTCACATTCGGCATAGAGGGCTTCGGCCAGATGGGGTTCTGGGATTAAGGTGCTTCGGTCTTATGGGGCTTTGATTTGGGTGGGAGCTTCTTCTTCGGCCATATGGTTGGTTGGGTTTTCTCATTGAACATTTCGTTTTGGGGAGGCTTCGGCATCGGGCGTTGGTGCGGGTTTTGGATGGATGTCCCGTGCTTGGTGCTCGGATGTCTTGTAGAATGGTTCTAGTTAGTGATGTCAATTGCAATGTTTCATGTTCTGTTTTGGGCTTCTGCCTGTAACCCTTTATAGTCCTTACATAATAGGGCATGTCCTATGATGTCTTTGCTATATTTTGATTGGGTTTTCTCCCATTAAGTTTTGTAAATTCCCCATTTTTATTTAAGTCTAAAATTAGCAACAAAAAAAAGAAGGGAGTTTAGGACCTTTGGAAATAGCATTCCACGAACCCTCAGGATCGGGAGGAGGGGAGGCCTTGGCGTCAGTAGGAATAGAGGGACACGAATCCGCGCTTGGAATAGGAGAAGACTTGGGAACCCATTAAAAATTTGTTTTAGGACATTTGAGAAGGGAGTGTCCAAATCAATTGCAATTTGAGCAGGAGGGAGGCATGCTCCAATACTCCACTTTTACCGCTACAGTTTCTTCGACCAAGGCTGAACCATCAAACACTACAGCTTTGATAGAGGCAGAGAATGTAGACAAAGCGTTCATCTCAATACAAATTTGGCCAAAGCTCATAGGCTCCAACTTAGAAGTCATATCATCGGCAAATAACGGACGTCCAATAGCACTTGTCAGGTAGCTTAGACCCTCCTTCGTCCAGTAAGAGAGAGGGATGTTACTTAACTTGACCCATATTGGGACTTTGCTACAGTCGGTTTTAATGAAATTTACCCCTTCTTGCCACGGTTGTAGACATAGCAACTTGGACGCTATATACCATGGTCCCGAAGCTAAGATATTGTCTCTTTCCGTCACAAAATTGAACTTAAAAATGAAGTACCCCTTATCATGTAAATAAACTTTAGCCAACCCCAGGTGACCCCAAAGCTTTTTTGCAGAAGTTTCAACCAACTTGAATGGCAGTTTTGAGTGAATAAAATGACTGACAAGACTTGAAGACCACTTAATAAGACCCGGCTTGAGTATTTCAACTGAGGGATTGACCGTAACACTCCCACCAGACTGCAAAGGGGGGAAAAAGCTCAAACCCAGGTTCTTCTCAGTGGCTGAATTAGCAACAATCGAGCTCCATGACTTGGGGGGAGTAGACATGCCAGCGTTATTCTCCGGGCCTGGAGATGGAGGGAGAATGGCATCAGAAACCAGGAGACTCCCGGAAGCAAGAGCAGGGGAAACTCGAGGGGGGTTGGCAGTTGCCAAAGTAGCGCTCTGCCCAAAAATAGGACAGGAATCGAACACCTTGCGAGCATTAGCTAACCCCGCAAAAGTCCCAATTGAAGATAGGTTGTTTACATCTTCAAGAGGGAGGCCCAAAGCAGAGATATTGTCCATAAGCTTTGCGTTCTTCCTCTTTTCAGCAAGGGCTTCTTCACGGTCATTCTTAGTGAAGTGATGAACTGCTTTAAAAATATCTTGGGTAGCCGAGGTAATGGCCAGACCAAGGGACTCACCCAGTTGAGCTTCAAAAATAATTGATTCGTCATAGGTGACAGACACATTCGAGGGAAGAGGCTCAGATTCCATCATTGCGACAGAGGCTAAGGGTGAGTTAGGGTAAGAAACACCATATTCTGCAAACAAATCCCTAGAAAGGCTATTCTCCGATTTCCTGGCGGAGAGATGCTGATGGTTAACCATGACCCTGAAAACCTAAACCTAAACCGAGGGAGAGGGAGGGAAGAGATGGAGATGGACTGAGCGCACCGGTGAAACAGATGTGCCTGGGAAAGAGAACACTGAGAAGGGCCGAAACGAAAGAACAGACGGAAAGGAAAGGAACCGGGACGTTTGCAGAGGGAGGGTTAGGGAGAATAGAAAAAGATATAAAAGGGGAAAAGAAAGTACAGAAGAGGACAAATGGAGAAATTAGGTGGAGGACAAGAAAGTTAGGTGGGGGCAAAAGGAGGGCAATTTTTGAAAAATAGAACCAGAGAGAAGGCAGAGCATAGTTTCTAGTGAGAGAAACATGTCCCAAGCATATAATCTACCCTTGGGTTGATGAGTCTGTGAAGTTGCCCATTCCCTTTTATATAGCATGCTATCTTGTCATACAAAAAACTAACATCTGTTATGTAGGATAATACTCCTAAAACGGACACATCGCATAGCATGTAACATTTCCACGTTCCCTAAGACTAAACTGCATAAGTCTTTTGTTTGGAAGCAATCGATCCCGTTACCTTTTTAAAGTCCAAGAAGGCACTAAGCCCACCATCAGACATGGCTACAAGTGCCCAGCCTGATCCTACTCCTATTTCCTGAGAGGAGTTTGAAGGATTAAAGAATTAGATAGCAGAATTAGTTGTCTTTCTAAAAGAACAAAGTAAAGACACTCGGGGTCATACAATGCCTACTCAACCAGAGTCATTCACACTAGGGGGCAGTTAGGGTATTGGCAAAAAGATAGAAACCCAGATACCTGAACCTCATTCCAATAAAGGAACCAACAAAACCCTTGAAATCACAAAACTCAAGATGATCGAGATACTGGGGATATAAGAAAGAAAGTCCAACAAATGGAGGAAACTATTCGATCAATCAAAGGGACTGGAAACTATGGAAGTGTCACCTATTCAGATATCTGCATATTCCCAGGGGCTCGATATCCTGACAAATTCAAAGTCCCAGAGTTTGAAAGGTATAATGGGGCAGGCGATCCCTATACGCACCTAAAAGCATATATTGGCGAACTAGGGTCTTATGCTGAAGATGAAAGCCTCAAAATGCATGTTTTCCAAGGAGTCTCACTGGAGAGGCTAAAGCATGGTATGCCCTACTTGACAATGCCAAAATCCACAACTAGGAAGAATTGGCCCATGCCTTTCTAAATCAGTACAGATTTCAGTCACAAATGGCACCGAATTGATACCAAGTGACAAAAGTCAAAAAGCAAAGTACTGAATCTTTCCGAGAATATACCCAAAAGTCTCATCTAGCAGCGTAAGTCATTCCATCAATGATGGAAATTGAGATGGTAATGACGTTTATTGATATCCAAGAGGCTCCTTACTATGAGAGGATCCTAGCAGGCATAGGTAAACCATTCTCGGAAATGATCAAACACGGCGAAATGGCAGAGATGGGCCTGAAGGCAGGCAAGATTAAAGACTTCACTGCCTTGGAAGCAGTCGCCAATCACATTTAGACTAGCAAGTATGCGAGCAATCCCAAGGGTGTACCCGATAAAGGCACTGAAGATGTATCCCTTGTTGTACAGGGGAAAGATAGGAGACCAACTTACCGTCCCCCCATTTGGAAAAAGCAAGACAATCTGCCATTTCAACAACCGACTTCATTCTACCAATGCCCAGAGAGGAAAAGAAAATTTGAAAGAACGAAAAATCGGGTGTTCACTCCGCTGGGCGATTCCCTTGAAAATGTATTGGCGATATTAATGGATCATAAGAAAATTACCAAACTAGTTCCACCTCTGGAACCAAGGAGCAAAAGATACAATCCAAGCCAAAGATGTGCTTACCACTCAGGGTCTCCAGGGCACAATACACAAGATTGTTGGTCCTTAAAGCATAAAATTCAAAATTTGATCGAAAGTGGCAGTATTGTGGTCAACCTGACCAATAAAATGTCAACACCAACCTTCCTTTGCATCATGATATAAAAGAAGTAAACATGATCGGGTCAGAAAGCACTGAAATGTATCCAAATCGTAAGTGCATACGAAGGATTGAGGAATACCCCCAAAGGCACCGAAAAAATGTCCTAAAGTGGGAAAACTCGGAGGAGGGTATGATGGTAATGCAAAAATTAGAGACGATCCAGAATCAAGTAAATCTGCTAGCTAAGCTGATAGTCTGCCAACATCAGGATACGAGGCAGTTTTTCACTCAACTATCAGAAGGCCAAGTAAAAGGGGATGATAAAATTGCTAAAAGATCTCGCCAACGGAAAAATTGCACAGGGGAATACGAATTCTCAAAGAAGAAAGATCAAACAACCTCCACAAGAGTCCAAAAATTCACCCCTTTAAGCAAATCCAATGAAGAAATGCTACACTTTTTGATAAGCGAAGGAATGATTACTGAGTTGCTACCTCCTATAAATCCCAAGATGAAGAGTTATGATTCCACCAAGATATGTCTCTACTATTCTAATTCACTTGGACATACGAATGAGGAATGCTGGTCTTTGCGATATAAAATCTAGGATCTCATTGAAAAGGAATAGTTGATGAAGATAGAATTCCTCATAACCAGAAAAGCGAAGAGGAAATAAAAATCTTATGATGTCCACTCTATACAAGCAGTTCAAATGAGGTGAAGGCTATGAGCGACAATTCTGGCAGAACACAAGGTGGACTAATCCTAATGCAAGGAATGATATAGGAGACAAGGGAATCCCCAAGGGAGATTCCTCCGCCAACATCAAACATCCTGTGGTCCAAAGATAACAACCACATTCTGGATTTTATCACCTTGGATGATGCGGAGGAAATATTAATCCTTTCCGAGGAAGAAAAACCTAAAAAGGAAAGTTCTTTGCAAGAAATGCGACCACAGTTCGAGGGAGATTTCATAGTTGAATCCTCTCAAGCCCAAGAAAAAGGAGAAGGAACAAATGAAAGAAAAGGTGCTGAAGATATCGGGGATACCAACCCATCAAAGAATCCAGGGTTCATCCCTCTTTGTGAGGGGTCCAGCTCAAGCATCCCTGAGGAATGTACTGAATCAAGAAGCGATCAAGTTATGGCTATAAGTGAAGACATTCAGAACCAAGAAGTAACCACTATCGCGATCCTTGAAGACAACATAACCACTGACCACTGGACTATCAGGCCTCAACTAGCCCAGAAGATGTAGATCTAGGAGATAAAGTTGCGAGTTCCAGAAGATGTTGGGACGGTATCGCTTTCTTCGTAGTATGCCTTTTATTTTCTATGCGTGAAAATATTTTAAAAAAAGAAAGAAAAGAAAAAATAAAAAATAAAAAAATAAAAAATAAAACATAAAAAGGAATAAAAAAGAAAAAAATCAAATCAGTCATGTTTCATCTCATCAAGCAAGAACTACGAAAGACATGATCTCCCCTCATCAATGGGAGTACGTAGGTAGCAATTTATGGTGCGGTAAAACCAAATAAAAACCCAAACAAACACTTCTTAAACAATCACTTCTCAAACCGTTTATCTTATCAAGTAGGAACTACGCAGACCTGATCTCCCATACTCATAAGAGTACGTAGACAGCCATCAGTGGTGCGGTCGAACCCTCAAAAGAAAAACCCTCCAAGTCACTAACCTATGTGGAGAAGACCCAACAACACTTCAATGTCATTCCATCGAATCTGGCACAAATCCCAGAAAGGAAAAAACAGCGATACACTAAGATAACCACCATCGAGGACCTTCACAGAGCCAACACCCTTAATCACAAGTCTTCATCAAATCAAAAGAAAACCATCAAAGCCGATTGCGCGAACAAGTCAGGAACAATGATTGAGGGCATCAACGCCCAAATCCACTACCTATTCATCATCTGGTACAGAGGTAAAAGCCTCTTTCGATCTCAGCATCTTATCGACAAATCTGTCAAAGCAACGATCCCAGACAACAAGCAAGGCTGGGGCAATTTCAAAATTGGCAACAACCCGATATTTGGAGCCCTTACAACAAGAATGGGGCAATCTCAGAAAAAGTGACAACTCAACACTGGGGCATTTATCAACCATCCTAAGGAGGAAAATGCGCCAGTCAGCACCATCAGCATAGTACATCATCATCAGACCTTCCCTCACATCATCTCACTGGCGATGTGGATATTATTCACTTTTGACTTCATCAACAAAGAGAGTTTCTCAAATAAATCCCTGACATCAACATACGAAAGGACTGGGGCATTTTTTGATTCCAAGAAAGGGAAGGAGTTTAAGGCAGGATCAAGCTTCTCATCAAAGGAAAGGGGAGAACTCATATCACGGCGATATCAGCTTACCCCTATAGAAAAGGGGGATATTCTCAAAAAAGTTCTTAACTTAAAAGTAAAGGCCCAACGATAAAAGGTTTGGCAAATGAAATCTACACCATCAAACATGTTAACCTGTGTCAAATCCTTATAAGTTGAGGCCTCTACGCTGAAGTTCAAATCTGGGTAGTGAAAGAATGAGCTGCACCTTTCAGGGATATCAGCGGCATTCAGGTCATCAGTTAAGCCGGGTTGCCAATCAAAAGCTTTAAGGAAATGGGTCACGAGCACCCAACAACGAAAGGAAACGCCAAATCACCTCAAAAAGGGTGAGGTAAAATTCTACTCCAGACAATTTAAATTATGAATCAACCTAGGACAATAGACTTCTAAGGATAAATCTAGATCATCATAACATGCATGATCAGTACATGGGCAAATGCGCTACATCAACGTACATCTTTATCAAACGTAACATCGGGCAAAGTCTGGTGAAGCAAACCTTTGAATATTACTTCAGCAAAGGTATCGAAAAATCTGGTATTCAAAACTATTGGCATCAATTTGGCGCAACATCAAGACAGTTCAGCGATGAAAGCTTTGTATACCACCGTTCGAGTGGGAACCGAAATAGTTTGGTGATGTCAGCGTATTCAACTACCAGCAGGGTAGGATCCGTTGTCAAACTACCATCAGGGTAGGCACCATTGTAAACTACCAAGCGTGTACATCGGGAAGGTCTGATGATTTTAGAACGGCATCCCCAATAGAGATGGAGAAAACATCTCAATTTCTCTTCATCAAACAGGCATCGGCGACACCGACAAAAAACCATACCGTTGTAGTCAATACCAGCATAGGCATCAGTAATGATCGGTAAAGGTAAACCAATTTGCGAAAATATTTTAGCATTCATCATAACATTCATTGCTATTAGCGATATACGAAATGAGATGTACGATGTGCGAGTTGCGAAGTGCGATTGGCCAAATGCAAAAAGCGAAGTGCGAAATGCGATGCGCGATTTGCGAACTGCGATTTGCAAAAACATTTTAACATTCATCATAATATTCATTACATTGTGATTTACATCATTGAAAATACCTTGTCATATTTCAAGTGTCTAGTAATCTTTATCATGTCCATTCCATTGCATTGTATGAACATGATAAAGAGGGGCATCTATTGACACTCAAAATTTTGTTTTTTTCTATTACTAACTATGCAGGAGGACAAAAGCGTCTTTTTCACATTCCAGAGATAACCCTGGAGGACCACAACAATCAATTCCAACCCCGAAGATAGCCCCGGGAGATCCAGTTTCCAACCCCGGAGATAACCCTAGGAAAACAGTTTACAACCCCGGAGTAACCCCGGGAAAGGCAGTTCCAACTCTGGAGATAACCCCAGGAGATCAAGTTCAATGCCCGAAGTCAACCTCGAGTGGTCAAGCCAACCTCAAAGATGACCCTGAAAACATTCAGAGTCACCAAAATGACAATCTTAGAGAGAAACCTGGTAAAAACCTGCTACAATTGTGCAAAAACCAGAGATATCCTCGAGAGGGGCAAAATGGTTATTTTTCCAACTCAATTTCAACTCAAATCAAATACACTCATTTCAACTCAAAATTCTTCAAAATAAGTCCCACGAGAATCATATCTTAATTTCAGAGCGCAAACTACGCAAAATAGCTCACCGGACTGCTTGACGGAGACCCAGAATTGCTATTACGGTCATGGACCCATCCTCCTGGAATCAAAAATAGGAAAATCTGATGTCATTGTGTATCTCTTAAAAAGAGCTTTCCGTAATGGTATGGCACGTTTCCATTGGACTCCTGGATTGAAAGTTATGAAGCTTCGAGCAAACAGCGCGTTGTTCGAATGCACGTACTTTGAGTGCACGTACTTCGAGGCACCCCGGGTAGCCATAGGTACACCTACTTTTACCGCAGGTACACTTGCGGTACCCCCCCCCCCCCCTCTATAAATAGAGGGCTTGGGGTGGTCATATTTGAATGGAAAATGGCGAGGAGGCCTGTCTAATTTATTCTGTACACACTATAAACTGAGTGCTTTCTCATTTTAAACACTTGTGAGCTTATATTCTGTCATATTTTTACCGGCTCTTCAACTTAAATTTATAGAATTCTTCTTTGGCAGTTCACTATAAGCCTTCTTACACACTTTAAAGCATTTTTTTTGCTAAGTTTGTTTGTATATAAAAAGGACCAAATACAATGGCTAAGGGGTATACCCCAGAATATAGCAACATCATCTAAGTTGTATAGATGATGATATGATACATGGAAGAGAAGCCAACAAAACAAGTTAAACTAACAACCAATTACAGTAAAGATTATAGTGGCCTTGATAAAAAAAGGCAGCAGCTGCCCCACCCCTCGCCCGAAGCCTGGCTCTCTCACATCATGCTCGCCCAGCCTCAATCTTGCCCGAAGCCTCATGGTCGCCCAAAGCCACATGCGCGCCCGAAGCCATAACTTGGGCTCACACGCTTGTGCGAAGCCTCATGTTTGCCCGAAGCCGCATACTTGCCCGAAGCTATAACATACCACCTAGGCTCGCCTACCTCATGATCGTCCGAAACCATAACATGTGCATCAGACAGTCGGTGCCTGTAAAGCATGAATACACTACTGTGACTAACTCCAAGCGAAGACACGAGAGACTAAGCAATGTAGCACGACATGCTTGCAGGAGCCAAGCGATCTGACACCCACCTCGCCTAAAGTCAGTCCCAAAGTCGGCCAAAGCCAGTAACTTTATCTCACACCTAATAGCGGTGACCACTGACTCTCCATAGAAGCTTCGCCACCTGACACTGTGACAACCCAAAAATTTGGACAATTTTATAAAATCTTAAGAGATTGAGTAAATGTTAAATAATAAATCTACACATAAAATAAGTGCATGGATTGGACGTTTCTGTAAAGAAATTTTAAGGATTTCAAAATTTTTGGAGAAGAATTTGAATGATTTGATAGACTATAAGTGATAGTCTGATAATGAGGTATATTTAGTGTATGAGTTCATAAGATTATGTGTATGTAGTTTTAGTATTTTAATTATATACTAGTGACCTAATCTATGAATTGTGGACCATGTCTCAATTTATTAAATTATTTTGTATGAATATGGGAGTAAGTGAAATAAGAATTAAGTTATGTGAACTAATATATATGTATTAGGTGTGATAATTAAATAACCTAAGAGGTTATAATATGGGAGAATATTAGTATATAAATATATATACTAAGTCTAAGAGATTTAATTTATATATCGCAATTAATTAATTTTATAACCTAATTAAAGCAAGTCTAATTGGGTTAAGGATATAAGTGTGTATGAGTAAGAAATTAACTTACTAATGTGTGTAAGGGAACCCTAATTAAATAATGGAGAATGAATAAAAATTAATAAATATAGAGCTAATTTGATTTTTAGGCTCAAAGAATTAATTGGTAGCCAAGTGTTTATTTAAGCATGAGACTTGTAGTTAATTAATTTAAGAACAATTAAATTATTGAGCTAGCCCAATATTTAATATAAAGGGCAAGTTTAGTGATGACCTAATTTATTTGGTTGAGGAGCCCCAAGCTCATTTTAATTAGTAGACAAAGGAATAAGAAGGTGCAAGCCCAAAAAGAACTAAAAAGGGAGCCCAAGCTTGGCCCAATTAAAGTTCACTTAAGGAGAGGCATTATGGTCATTAATTAAGCTAGCTAATATCAACCAAATTGGTGAATGAAGAGGCCATGTGGCAAAAAAAGTAGAGAAGTCGAAAAAGGAGTGGAATGTAATGATTAGGTAGCTTTAGTAGGTAAACAAACTCCATGAGTTGTCATCTATTTATTTGGAAAACACTTTAGATGTTGCTTGCAAGTTACATCTTAAATAATGAGAGAAAGAAGAGCAAGATATGGAAAGATATGATGAGATACAATCTAATAACTTTAATTTTTCTAGCCAACTTGGTAGTTCATGTGAGCTCTCATTTTTTTCTCACGTAAATATAGAGAGAGAAAGTGTGAGGGGGCGGCAACCCTTCATGGGAATTAGGAGAGAAGAATCTCCATGGTAAAAGAAGAAGAAGAAGAAGAAGAAGAAGAAGAAGAAGAGGGGCCTAAGCTCATGCAACCAAGATTTCTAACCTACTTTGGGTATAGAAGGAAGGAAGCTAAAAAGTCGAGGTACAAAAATTAATTTTAAGGATTTAATTTCTTTTCTTTTTATGGATTTGATGGAGAAAATGGTTTTATGATTTGAAAGTTAGGACCCTTTTATTTATGTGTTTTATGTAGATTCATGTATGAATCTAACTTGTTAAAGTATTTAAAGGTGGATCAAAAGGGGAGAAATGAAACTAGGTTTCTAGAAATGTAGAAAACCCTAATTTTTCCTTACCTTGATTATGTTTTATTTTGTGTTTGATGATTGTTTGATGAAATAAATCATTCATCATGGTAGATCCATGGGTGTATGAGGTATTAGTAAGTATTATGATGTGCTATTTTGATTTATGTGAAAGTAGAAATGTTTTCTTAAAAGACACCAAAGGTTAAAAATCAGATTTTTGTGAAAGCGGAACATGAAATTCAAATGACCATATCTCCTAATATATTTCAAATTTTTGAGTTTGGTAAAGTCCTAGAGTTAGATCTATAAGTTATCTAACATCTCCAAGTGGAATCACTGAAAAAGGAGTTGTAGATTTTCGTATGGACTATTTTTAGCAAAGGTCTCCAAAGCTGCCAAATGACAAAAACAAGCTGCGAAGAACTTTCCAGGGCCTGTTTCGGCAACTTAGTATGCACGAAAAATTCCGGCCTTTTGGGAAATGAAAATATATGGTATAAGGTAGCTCCTGTCCAAAAATGAGCTCATTCCGAGTTAAATTGAGCAAGTTATTGCCATTTCAATATTTTGGTTTTTCGGACGAAAATTGCTATAACCGGAGTTCTATAACTCCGATGGCCACGAAATTTAAACTAGAGGGTCACGTTAACATGTATAACATTATGCCAAGAGATGGGAATTTCTGGAGTTAAGCACGAGATAGCTAATTTCTTAAGGAATTAACTAGAAATTGATTTTTGAAAAATACTTAAGGGAGTTGAAAAATTACGGAAAAATTTTTTTTGTTTATGAAATACATGTATATATGATTGGCCAAAAGATAGAAAAATAATAAGTTGATTTGTTATTTTCATGCAAAAGAATAGTGAATTCAGGTTGCTGAAATTGATAATTTTGAATTCAGGTTGCTGAAATTGAATTTAGTCTGCTAATCTGATTTTGGTTTGCTGAAATAGTGATTTCAGGATATTGAAATATAATCCGGTTTACTGAAATGATATTTCAATTTACAGAAAGGTTGTCTAGATTACTAAGATAACATATAAAGGGATAACTTATGAGTATAAGTTATGACATAATGAAAAGATTATCAAAGTATAATGATAATACTCAGGCTAAGGTGTAATGTCTAAAGCTTAACTATGGGAGTGAATGTTAGACAAGTTAATATAAGATGATGAGTTTATAAGTAGGTAAATGAATATGGTGTTAAGATTATCTAATATTTGACTATGTTATTAAGTGTTAGATAGTATTATGAAATAAGGTATGTTATACTAATTAAAAGATCAATCATATAATTGATAGGTCTTTCATAAGAGATTACATTATATTGCTTAGCGGTAATCAACGGTACAAGCAAGTTTCCTTAACTCAAACTTGAGTTGTATTTTCAAAGCATGTTAGTGAATGATTATTGTTGATTATTCACGTCTATACTGGTTATTGATTCGCATGGTGTGCGTGTTGTAAATGTTAATCAGGTATGAAAAGCTGATCACCTTCATTACCATTTGGTTCAGTTAATCTGTTCATGTTCATTATTGACCATTCATTTTTATTGACTTGGTCGTTCAGCTAAGAAAATTTGTTCATGCTCTTTCACAATGTTTATATTGTTGAAAGTTAGCTAGCTTATTGTTCAATTCTTTCAATCATGATATATCCTTAATTAAACTTATGCTTGCTGGGCAAATTTGTTGCTCATCCTTGCTACATCATGATAAAATTTTCAGATTTAGAGGAAAGCTCGAGTAAAGACAGAAGCAAAGGCAAAGATCAAGATTTAATTATAGTGCAGTTAGATTTATTAAATTTCTGATGAACATAGTATTGTAAACCTTTTCAGATATTGAAGGTTTGTATTTAGTTAAGGTTGTAGACCTTAGGAATGATGTGTAAAAGTTTATTGTATAAAAAAATTATGTTTATATCTTCGGCAATAATTATAGAATTAGTACACCAGATTCGTGGTAAAAAGTACCCGAATTTGGGGATGTCACAGTTGGTATCAGAGCCGTAGGTTAGAAACCTTAGGTAAGTGTACCTTAGGCTATAACCGCGAAAATGAAGATAAAGAATTAAATCAAATCGATTTTAAGTGATAAGAAATGAATTTAGAAAATTCATTATTAAGTAAATAAGAAGATTCAAAGAAGAATCTTTAGAGTTATAAGGATAAGAATCTGGAGTTACCTTACTCCAGTAATAAAAATGAAAAGTGATAATAAATAGACAAAGTCTATAGGATGAAAAGTGTAAAATCATAATATTATATGATTAAAGGAAAAGAAGATCGTAAAATAAAACGATCATAATACGGTTATAATATGAGATCACAACGTGATCTGATAAGGTCATAGTAGGAGAAGGATAAATCAAATGATTGAAAACTTTATAGCAGAATTGTTGTACGATAGTTGTACTATGAAATGGTACTATGTAAACTCAGAAAAGAGTGGTAAATGTTAAGATACGGATTAAAGAAACTTCATATTAAGAAAAGAGAAAGTTAGAATTGTGTAGGATTTCAATTGAGGACTCAGGTCAGCAGCTGAGTTGTATGATTCCTTGTATGGGCGGGGAATTTGTACTTGGTTTTAGAATCACTTAGCTTCCTTGTCGATATAGTGGTTAGGTTGACCAATTCTTTGTATGGGCGGGGAATTATGCACTTAGCTTCCTATGTTGATTAGTGGTCGAGTTTGGTTTGACAACCACTTAGTTTCTGCTACTGATAATCATTGAAATGTTTGTGTCGCATTATTTGCTATATATCTGTTGAGAAAGTGATTCTTTTCTCAGGTGTATAACAAATAGGTAGGGTATAGTTAGAGAATGTAAGGTTAAGTATGAGTTCTTAAAACTCATACTTATGGTACGTTCGTGACTCAAAATTATATGAAATGTTTATGAACCCCTCAGCGAATGGACGCCAAAGGTCTGACTAGGATAAGTTCTTAAACTCATATGATTGTGGAAAGTTCCTGAACTCATAATGTGTGGTAAGTTTGACGAACTGGGTATAGTTATGTGTAAATGGAGAATTGAAGATGATAGAAATAGATAGATTTATTAAGAAATGGATCAGTAGAGAAATTGAAGTTGATGATGGAAGTATAGGTATTCCAAATCTTCTAGTTATGCTAGACTCCGATGTTTTTGACATCAAGCTAAATTCGCACTGATGTGCCTTTCGAGATAAAATGAATTTTTGTTATCAGCAACACATGGTGACAAGTGTGTATTTATGAACTTCGGGACACTGACACATCGTTACCAGTTGCGGCATGATAGCATAAAAAAATGATTTTTGATGATTTTGAGCTGTTTAAAGAAGAGTCTTTGCTAATTTGTTTCGGCTAGACAAAAATGATTTGAGATGTCAAAATGTATTTTATATATCATCAATGTATCATGCAACCTGATGCAGAATGATAAAAATGATGGAGTCATCAATGCAGTATTACTTAGTGTGGAATATGATCTAAAGTTCGTCAACCCACTATATTATGATGTAGTATGACAAAGTCACAAAATGACGAAATCCTCAAACGGACTATAAATACAGTGCGGTATCATGACGTCATAAAATGATTTTAAGAATTTTTAAGGTAATTTATTGCCAACTGAATTTGGCTAGCAATGTTTCGATTGAAATTTGAATTATTGATATGCGTCTAGGCTATTTGATTCAGCTAGACAAATGTTTATGAAAAATTCAAAGTATTTTTGAGAATTTATCCCGAACCAAATTGATTTGGTGCAAAACCTTATGATAAGACTGAGGTGAACTATGTTGTTTGGATAAAATAATCCAATCTAGTAGCGTAAATATTCGCTAGACATGATTGATACATTATGCATGACGTAAAAGTACGATAGGCTAATTACCTAATGTACTAGCAACGGTAGTTTACCTTCTTTGTGATTGTAAACATACTAATAATTTACTGTTTTGCGATATAAATATCGTTAAAATTACGTGTTCATGGTCTAAATGACCCCTCAGCATTATTTAAAAAGTTTTAACTCCTTAGACTGAAGTCATGGAAGAATGTGATAGTAGCAGAGCTCCTCATATTAGGAAGCAAGTTGTACTATTAAATTGAGCATGAAATCAAGTAAGGGTTGATTTGAAAACCTAGTTTTGCTGAATAAAATGAGTGGTGATTAGTGGACTGTAATTTCGGGGACGAAATTCTTAGAAGGAGGGGTGAATGTGACAACCCAAAAATTTGGACAATTTTATAAAATCTTAAAAGATTGAGTAAATGTTAAATAATAAATCTAGACATAAAATAAGTGTATGGATTGGACGTTTCTGTAAAGAAATTTTAAGGATTTCAAAATTTTTGGAGAAGAATTTGAATGATTTGATAGACTATAAGTGATAGTCTGATAATGAGGTATATTTAGTGTATGAGTTCATAAGATTATGTGTATGTGGTTCTAGTATTTTAATTATATACTAGTGACCTAATCTATGAATTGTGGACCATGTCTCAATTTATTAAATTATTTTGTATGAATATGGGAGTAAGTGAATTAAGAATTAAGTTATGTGAACTAATATATATGTATTAGGTGTGATAATTAAATAACCTAAGAGGTTATAATATGGGAGAATATTAGTATATAAATATATATACTAAGTCTAAGAGATTTAATTTATATATCATGAATTAATTAATTTTTAACCTAATTAAAGCAAGTCTAATTGGGTTAAGGATATAAGTGTGTATGAGTAAGAAATTAACTTACTAATGTGTGTAAGGGAACCTTAATTAAATAATGGGGAATGAATAAAAATTAATAAGTATAGAACTAATTTGATTTTTAGGCTCAAAGAATTAATTGGTAGCCAAGTGTTTATTTAAGCATGAGACTTGTAGTTAATTAATTTAAGAACAATTAAATTATTGAGCTAGCCCAATATTTAATATAAAGAGCAAGTTTAGTGATGACCCAATTTATTTGGTGGAGGAGCCCCAAGCTCATTTTAATTAGTAGACAAAGGAATAAGAAGGTGCAAGCCCAAAAAGAAATAAAAAGGGAGCCCAAGCTTGGCCCAATTAAAGTTCACTTAAGGAGAGGCTTTATGGTCATTAATTAAGCTAGCTAATATCAGCCAAATTGGTGAATGAAGAGGCCATGTGGCAAAAAAATTAGAGAAGTAGAAAAAGGAGTGGAATGTAATGATTAGGTAGCTTTAGTAGGTAAACAAACTCCATGAGTTGTCATCTATTTATTTGGACAACACTTTAGATGTTGCTTGCAAGTTACATCTTGAATAATGAGAGAGAGAAGAACAAGATATGGAAAGATATGATGAGATACAATCTAATCACATTAATGTTTCTAGCAAACTTGGTAGTTCATGTGAGCTCTCATTTTTTTCTCACGTAAATATAGAGAGAGAAAGTGTGAGGGGGTGGCAACCCTTCATGGGAAATAGGAGAGAAGAATCTCCATGGTAAAAGAAGAAAAAAGAAGAAGAAGAAGAAGAAGAAGAAGAAGAAGAAGAAAGGAAGGAAGAGGGCCTAAGCTCATGCAACCAAGATTTCTAACCTACTTTGGGTATAGAAGGAAGGGAGCTAAAAAGTCGAGGTACAAAAATTAATTTTAAGGATTTAATTTCTTTTCTTTTTATGGATTTGATGGAGAAAATGGTTTTGTGATTTGAAAGTTAGGACCCTTTTATTTATGTATTTTATGTAGATTCGTGTATGAATCTAACTTGTTAAAGTATTTAAAGGTAGATCAAAAGGGGAGAAATGAAACTAGGTTTCTAGAAATGTAGAAAACCCTAATTTTTCCTTACCTTGATTATGTTTTATTTTGTGTTTGATGATTGTTTGATGAAATAGATCATTCATCATGGTAGATCCATGGGTTTATGAGGTATTAGTAAGTATTATGATGTGCTATTTTGATTTATGTGAAAATAGAAATGTTTTCTTAAAAGACACCAAAGGTTAAAAATTAGATTTTTGTGAAAGCGAAACATGAAATTCAAATGACCATATCTCCTAATATATTTCGAAATTTTGAGTGTGGTTAGGTCCTAGAGTTAGATCTATAAGTTATCTAACATCTCCAAGTGGAATCACTGAAAAAGGAGTTGTAGATTTTTGTATGGACTATTTTTAGCAAAGGACTCCAAAGCTGCAAAATGTCAAAAATAAGCTGCGAAGAACTTTCCAGGGCCTATTTCGGCCACTTAGTTTGTGCGAAAAATTCAGGCCTTTTGGGAAATGAAAATATATGGTATAAGGTAGCTCCTGTCCAAAAATGAGCTCATTCCGAGTTAAATTGAGCAAGTTATTGCCATTTTAATATTTTGGTTTTTCGGACGAAAATTGCTATAACCGGAGTTCTATAACTCCGATGGCCACGAAATTTAAACTGGAGGGTCACGTTAACATGTATAACATTATTCCAAGAGATGGGAATTTTTGAAGTTAAGCACGAGATAGCTAATTTCTTAAGGAATTAACTAGAAATTGATTTTTGAAAAATACTTAAGGGAGTTGAAAAATTACGGAAAAATTTTTTTGTTTATGAAATACATGTATATATGATTGGCCAAAAGATAGAAAAATAATAAGTTGATTTGTTATTTTCGTGCAAAAGAATAGTGAATTCAGGTTGCTGAAATTGATGATTTTGAATTCAGGTTGCTGAAATTGAATTTAGTCTGCTAATCTGATTTTGGTTTGCTGAAATAGTGATTTCAGGATATTGAAATATAATCCGGTTTACTGAAATGATATTTCAATTTACCGAAAGGTTGTCTAGATTACTAAGATAACATATAAAGGGATAACTTATGAGTATAAGTTATGACCTAATGAAAAGATTATCAAAGTATAATGATAATACTCAGGCTAAGGTGTAATGTCTAAAGCTTAACTATGGGAGTGAATGTTAGACAAGTTAATATAAGATGATGAGTTTATAAGTAGGTAAATGAATATGGTGTTAAGATTATCTAATATTTGACTATGTGATTAAGTGTTAGATAGTATTATGAAATAAGGTATGTTATACTAATTAAAAGATCAATCATATAATTGATTGGTCTTTCATAAGAGATTACATTATATTGCTTAGCGGTAATCAACGGTACAAGCAAGTTTCCTTAACTCAAACTTGAGTTGTATTTTCAAAGCATGTTAGTGAATGATTATTGTTGATTATTCACGTCTATACTGGTTATTGATTCGCATGGTGTGCGTGTTGTAAATGTTAATCAGGTATGAAAGGCTGATCACCTTCATTACCATTTGGTTCAGTTAATCTGTTCATGTTCATTATTGACCATTCATTTTTATTGACTTGGTCGTTCAGCTAAGAAAATTTGTTCATGCTCTTTCACAATGTTTATATTGTTGAAAGTTAGCTAGCTTATTGTTCAATTCTTTCAATCATGATATAACCTTAATTAAACTTATGCTTGCTGGGCAAATTTGTTGCTCACCCTTGCTATATCATGATAAAATTTTCAGATTTAGAGGAAAGCTCGAGTAAAGACAGAAGCAAAGGCAAAGTTCAAGATTTAATTATAGTGCAGTTAGATTTATTAAATTTCTGATGAACATAGTATTGTAAACCTTTTCAGATATTGAAGGTTTGTATTTAGTTAAGGTTGTAGACCTTGGGAATGATGTGTAAAAGTTTATTGTATAAACAAATTATGTTTATATCTTCCGCAATAATTATAGAATTAGTACACCAGATTCGTGGTAAAAAGTACCCGGATTTAGGGATGTCACAAGACCACTTGGCTCGTAGTGCATGGATAATTCGTGGATGTGATACTAATGAATATCATTGGCCCATAGTGCATGGATAATTCAGTGATGTGGATTATTTATTAAGTTGAGTGTCAGCGATAAAATTGATGATAAACTTTTAAATAATAGAAGATAGTAGATATCATGCTCTACTTGACTCTTCTAATGAATTGCTTGTTTCGTTGCAATTAAACTTGATGTTTATTATATTTTATCAGTTTAACATTATTGAAGGGTAATGATAATATATTATGTATTATCTTAGTCATAATATTTCTTACTAGGCTAGTTGAGCTCACCCTTTTACTTTCATTATTCTCTTTAGGAAATGAGAACGTAGCAGGGACTAGTCAGGGAATGGAGTGACGGTCCGAGATGGTGGCTGTAGTAGTCCTCACTATTTTATAAAATAGTGTGATAATAATTTGTAATAAGGACTCCATTTGAGTTTGGATACTGTCTACTAGACAATTTTCATGTAAAAACTCTCAGCTACGTTTTTGTCGTATTGTATAAGGAAGTTGTATTTAAATTATGTATCATGTATTTGACGACTCATAATGGGTGATGTATACCTATTTTGGAGGCGTCACAATTTAGTCATAAAATCAAATATCAGCTAATTTCTTAGAAATATTATCGTCCTTTGATAACATTTCTATCATTTAATCATTATCTTAAAACTTTCGTCTAATATTATTAATCACGTAATAATATCTTAATCGTTTACAAATATTATTAACCCTTTAATAATATTTTAATCACTTATTAACATCTTAATCATTTCCAAATATTATTAATTCTTTAATAATATTTTAATCACTTACTAATATTATTAATCCTTTAATAATATTCAACTCATTATCTAATATTATTAATCACTTAATAATATTTACATCACTTCTAATACTATTATTCACTTAACAATATTTTATTCACTTCCTAATATTATTAACTATTTAATAATATTATTAATCATTAAACAATATATTCACCTTATAATATTAATTATTAATCATTTAATAATATTAAAGTATACTTTAATATTATTAATCATTTAATAATATCATAATCATTTAAATATTATTAATTATTTAATAATATTTTAATCACCTTCAAATATTATTAATCATTAAATAATATTTTACTCATTTATAAATATTATTAATCCTTTCATAATATTTTGATTACATACTAATATTATTAATCATTTAATAATATTTTAATCATTTACTAATATTATTAGTCATTTAATAATATTTTAATCATCTACTAATATTATTAATTATTTAATAATAATTTTATCATTTACTAATATTATCAATCACTAAAGCTTCCTTCACATATGGTCGTTAACGTTAATTAAATTAATTCTCATCTTACATCACTTTTAATTGACACATAACGTTTGGTTAAGTCGTCATAGCTTTATATTACATCATTTTATATGTATTACATTCATTAAAGTTAATTAAATTAATTTCCATCTTATTCTTTCAAATTACTTCATTTAAATAGCCACTTAATATCTAATTAAGTCCTTTAAGCTTCCCATATTATCACAATAGGTGAATAATGTTTAATAGAATTTGATTAATTTAATCTTTTTTATCGGGGCTTCCAATTATTTCTCTTAATGGTTAACTTATTCTTATAACTTGCAATTACATCATTTAGATGTATATTAATTAAATTAACTTTCATATCATTCTTTAAACTTTTATTTTTTGATTAATACTTAACATTAAATTAAGTATTTAAAGCTTCCCATAATACCTTATTAAATGTATTACATTGATTAAAATTAATTATGATTAATTTCACTTGGGTCGTTCTTGAAATCTTTCTTACCTTAGGTATACATCACTCATCTTGAGTCGCCAAATACATGGTACAAAATTCAAATACAACTTAATTATACCACTATCGTGTAAAATACGACAAAACATAATCTGAGAGTTTTAGTACGAATATTGTCTTCTAGACAGTATTCAAACTCAAATGGAGTCATCAATACTTTTATTATCATACTATTTCACTGAATAGTGAGGACTACTAATGCAAATATCTGGACCGTCACTCCATTTCCCGACTAGTCCCAGCTATATTCTCATTTCCTGAAGAGAACAATGAAAATAAAGGGTGAGCTCAACTAGCCCAGTAAGAAATATTATGAACAAGATAATGCAGAATAAATTATCGTTAGCTTTCAACAGTGTTAAACTGATAAAATATAATAAACATCAAGTTTAACTGTAGCGGAACAAGCAATCCATTAGAAGAGTTAAGTAGAGCATGATATCTACTATCTTCTATGATTTAAAAAGTTTATCATAAATTTTATCGCTGAGACTCAGCTTAGTAAATAAATCACATCATCGAATCATCCCTACACTACGGGCCAAGGATATTCATGTAATCATCAAAATCACTTGTCATAATCATACCAACAACTGTCCATCAATGTACTACAGGCCAATGAAAATTTTTACCACATCATTTGTAACATTACGATCATGATTATACCGAATAATCCCTGGTCATAATCATACCAATCAATATTACATCTATGCACGTAAGTCACAGATGACTTTTATCACAATATAAGCATGAGGATGATGACAATGATATAAGAATTCAATTAAATGAAAGCAAAGGATAAATTTTTAAAGATTTATAATTTAATTTATACAGAATTCAATAATGCCCAAATTGTCAACATGATACTGCTTTGTGGAGTAAAATTCAAGATTAATATTGTATCAAAAATGATTTGGACAGCAAAGAAATCAATTTTTGTCATGAATAATTCCCCGGGTAAATAGTACCCGAGTGAATAGTACCCCATGAATAGTACTTCGGGAATAGTACCCCGTGAATACTACTTTGTGAATAGTACTTTATGAATAGTACCTTATGAATAGTACTTTGTGAATAGTACTGTAAAAATGAACACTACTCATGGACAGTACTCCGACATGAAAAGCTTAAAATTTAATAAGAAAGGTGCGTAAAATATCCTTGTGAAATGATACTAAATGAAACGCAAATTTTAAGGATATTCTACTAATTTCATGGAGTATAGAATCAATACTTTAACAAAATGAGGGTATAATCAAGAATACGAGACGAAATAATATTACTCACATACTACAGAGTATGGAATAAAATATTATTCCTATGAATACTAAACAAAATAATATCCCTTACCTCAAAAGAAGACTAGATACTGGAATAGTGAGGTAGCAGACTTCTCTTCTACTTTATCTCTAAAGCTTCTCTCTCTATAGCTTCTCTTTCTATAATTGCTCTTGTGAGTCTTAGTGAATTGGTGAGAATGAAAGAAGAATGAGCTTCTATTTATAGGAAAACATAGTTTCGATAATTGCACGTTTTGGGGCTTGAAATATTACAGTATAATACCTTCATCTTTTCCTTCATTTTTAATTTAGTCCTGCAAGTATTATCAAACTTGCACCACCTCCCCTAATATTACATCTTGTGAATCAATAGTACAATCATGTGAATCAATAGTTCTATACATGTGAAAAATATAATTACAGTATAGTACCTTCATCTATACTTCCATTTTTAATTTAGTCATGCAAGTATAATCAATCTTGCACCACCTCCCCTAATAGTACATGTATGTGAATCAATAGTACGCACATGTGAACAAGCAGTTATAAGCATCTGAATTAATAGCAATTAATTGCTCATTTATCCGAATAATTACTCGATTGGTTAATATAACCTCCAGACATCAATTATTATCAAAATAGATGTCGATTTCCATTAACACTAATAATCCCAACACAATGAAAATATCAATTTCATCTTTAATCAATACGAATTTATTCATCATTAATATTATTAACTCAAAATATTTAACAACCAGATCATTCCCAGGAAAGAGGGGCTTTCCGATAAGGATTTCTCTCTATTGGAGCGCAGTTAGGTGACCAAACATCTCCTTGACAAAACTTTCTAGACATTGTCAATATTGCAAATTATAATATGAATAACTTTGTCATCTCAATTATTGATTTAAAAATAATAAATATTATCACGAGATAATCTTTGTGATAATTGAATCAATAATATGAGAGATATGATCCAGCAATTATTGTAGCAATAATTGAGTATAACTGAGTGACTTTTCACGTAAGCATCAATAATCAATACCGTGTGCTACCATGCAATCACTCATATTACTATACTTTTACTACCGGGTAGTTCAACAGTTTAACTGTAAGACCCCAACTTTTATGAATAAAGAATAATTTTCTTGAAATATATTTTTGAATATTATGGTGTGGATTAGATATAATGTTATAGCTGTGGGTAATATTTACAAATTTTGCAAAGTAAGCAAGTGATTATATAATATTCGATTGGTCGGGGAATATTCGTTTTAACAAGGAATATTCGTACGACGACACAATCATTGGTGGACCCCACAGCGAAAGTATTGTCGTAGTTAGAAAACGACAGAATTATCTTTTTATAAAAATAACGGCGAAAGTATTACCGTTAAACTGTTGAACTACCCGGTAGTAAAAGTACAGTAATATGGTGGTTTCATAATAGCACACGGTATTGATTATTGATGCTTATGTGAGAAGTTAGTCAGTTATACTCAATTATTGCTACAGTAATTGATGCATCATATCTCTCATATTATTGATTCAATTATTGTCACAGTATCATCTGCATAATATTTATTATTATTAAATCAATAATTGAGACGGCAAAGTTATTCATATTATTATTGCAATATTGACAATGTCTAGAAGTTCTGTCAAGGAAAGGTTTGGTCACCTAATTGCGCGCCAATAAGGAGAAATCCTTATCGAAAAGCCCCCTCTTTCTTGGGAGCGACATGGTTGTTAAATATTGTGAATTATAATATTAATGATGAATAAATTCGTGTTTATTGATGATTAAATGGATAGTTCCATTGTGTTGGAATTATTAGTGTTAGTGAAAATCGACATTTATTTCGATAATAATTGATGTTTGGAGGTTATGTTTACCAATCGGGTAATTAACTGGATAAATGAGCAATTAGTTGCTATTAATTCACATGATTATAACTATTTGTTCACATGCGTGTACTATTGATTCACATTCTTGTACTATTAGGGGAGGTGGTGCAAGATTGATAATACTTGCATGACTAAGTTAAAAATGGAGGTATAGTTGAAGGTACTATACTATAATTAGTTTTTTAACATGATTATACTATTAAGTCACATGAATGAACTATTAATTCACATTATTTACTATTAGGGGAGGTGGTGCAAGTTTGATAATACTTGCAGGACTAAATTAAAAATGAAGAAAAAGAGGAAGGTATTATATTGTAATATTTTGAGCCCCAAAACGTGCAATTATCAAAACTATATATTTCCTATAAATAGAAGCTCATTCTTCCTTCATTTCTCACTAATTCACTAAAGCTATAAAACAATTATTATAGAGAGAAATTATAGAGAGAAAGAAGAAGAGAAGTCTACTACCTCACTATTCCAGTATCCAGTCTTCTTCTAAGGTAAGGGGTATTATTCTTTCATATTCATTAAGAGAGTTATTATCTTTCAATACTCGTAAGGGTTGTTATTCCATTCTTTATTATTATGTTGGAATAACATGTCTATGCGAAGTACTACATACATGGTGAAATTCTTTTTTTATTCCATTCTTTATTATTCTGTTGGAATAACCTGTCTGTTCGGTCTATCAAATGCCTGGTGAATTCTGTTATTATTCCATTCTTTATTATTCTATTGGAATATCATGTCTGTGCGGGTTACGCATAACTTGGTTCTATTCTTTATTATTCTGTTGGAATAACCTGTCTGTGCGGATTACGCACGCCTGGTGAATTCTTCTGTTATTCCATTCTTTATTATTCTGTTGGAATAACTTGTCTATGTGGATTATCTCATGCATGGTGAATGATCATTCGTATTCATTCCTTATTAACTTGTGAAAATGATCTGTCTACGTGGATTACCGCATGGCGGGCAAAAATCCATTTGTGTTTTCATATATTCTATTATACCTAGTTGGTTAAAGTTTTGGCTTCTATACTCCATGAAATTAGTGGAATATCCTTGATATTTGCGCTTCATCCAGTATCTTTTCATAGAAATATTCTTCTGAGCATTCTTGAATTTTACTCCACAAAAAAGTATCATGTTGACAATTTGGACGTTATTGATTTCTGGATAAATTAAAATTATAAATCTTTAAAATTTATCCTTGAACTTATTTTATTGAATTATTATGTCATTGTCATCATCCTCATGCTTATATTGTGATTAAAGTCATCTTTGGCTTACGTGCATAGATGGACTTGGTATGATTTTAACCAGGGATTATTCGGTGTAATCATGACCGTAATGTGACGAATGATGTGGTAAAAGTCCTCATGGGCCTATAGTTCATTGATGTACAGTTGTTGGTATGATTATGATCAGGGATAATTCGGTATAATCATGACCATTGATGATTAGATGAATATCCTTGGCCGTGATACAGGGATGATTCAATTTTATTTATTAAGCTGAGTCTCAGCGATAAAGTTGATGAAAAACTTTTTAAATCATAGAAGATAGAATATTTTATGCTCTACTTGACTCTTCTAATGGATTGCTTATTTCGCTGTAGTTAAACTTGTTGTCTATTATATTCTATCAGTTTAACATTGTTGAAGGCTAATGATAATTTATTTTACATTATCTTAGTCATAATATTTCTTACTGTGCTAGTTGAGCTCACCCTTTCTTTCATTGTTCTCTTCAGAAAATGAGAATGTAGCCGGGACTAGTCAGAGAACGAAGTGACAGTCTAGATGATAGCATTAGTAGTCCTCACTATTCTGTTAAATAGTGTGAAAATAAATGTAATGAGGACTCCATTGAGTGTGGATATTGTGCAGATGACAATATTCTTATTAAAACTCTTAGATTATGTTTTGTCATATTTTACACGACTGTTGTACAATTAAGTTGTATTTGAATTTTGTACCATGTATTTTGTAACTCAAGATGGGTGACGTATACCTGTTTTGGGGGAGTTATATTAACGGTAAAACTTTCGTCGTTATTTTATAAAAAGATATTTCTGTCGTTTTCTAACTACGACAATACCTCCGTTGTGGGGTCTATTAATGATTGTGTCGTCGTACGAATATTCTCTGTTAAAATGAATATTCCCCAACCAATCGAATATTCCCCGACACAACGAATATTTTATATCAACTTCTTTACTTTGTAAAATTTTCAAATATCACCCTTAACTTTAACCTTTATCAATTTAACCATTTACTAAATAACATAATAATTATAAGAAAATTTAATACCTTCATTTCGTAAAATTCGGGGTCTTACAATCTCCCCTCCTTATGAAATTTTGCCCTTGAAATATACGCACGTACCTGGTATGTCAAAGAGGTGAGGATACCTCGACTTCATTTCTGATTCTAATTCCCAGGTCATTTCCTCAACATCGTGGTTTCTCCACAAAATTTTGACTTGAGGTATAACCTTGGTGCGTAGAATATGATCCTTTTTATCCAAGATTTTAACAGGTACCTCTTCATATGTTAAATCTTCCGCTATCCCGTCTGGTTCTAATTTAATAATGCGGTTCGGGTCTTTCACATATTTACCTAACATAGATATGTGAAAAATGTTATAAACATACTTGGTGGTAAGGCGAGTCTATAGGCCACAGTTCCTACTCGATCGGGGATTAAAAATGGGTCAATGAATCGAGGATTGAGCTTTCCTCTCTTTCCAAATCTCGTAACTCCTTTCCATGGCCCAACACGTAACAACACATGATCTCCAATATTGAATCCCACATCCTTTCGATGAAGATCAGCATAACTCTTTTGTCGATCTTGTGAGGTTTTTATACATTGTTGGATCGTTTGAATATTTTCCGTAGTCATACATACCAACTCCGGTCCCAACAACGTTGTTTCACCCACCTCATCCCAACATACTGGAGAAAGACGCTTTCTTCCATACAACACCTCAAATGGAGCTATGTCAATACTTGCTTGATAACTGTTGTTGTAGGAAAACTCCACCAATGGTAAAAACATGTCCCAACTTCCTTTGAAGTCAAAGATACAGAGTCTTAATAAATCTTCAAGAGTTTGAATAGTCCTCTCCAACTGCCCATCCGTTTGAGGATGATATGCTGAACTAAATCGTAAATCAGTGCACATAGCTTTTTGTAAACTAACCCTAAATCGTGAAGTGAATTTTGGGTCTCGATCAGAAACTATGGATACTGGCATACCATGCAATCTTATAATCTCGTTTATGTAACACTATGTATAATAAAATATAATATATTCTATTTATAGAATAACTTTATAAAAGTATTCTGTTTTATATAAAAAGATTTACTATGCAAAATACTAAGCAAACACTATGCAACACTATGCATAATGGAATATAATATATTCTATTTATTGAATAACTTTATAAAAGTATTCATTTTATTACATTAATAATACCAATAAAACAAAAGCGAGTGACTTATCACGTAAGCATAAATAATCAATACTGGTATGCTACTATGCAACCATGTGTGACATTCTTTTTTTTTAACAACGGGTTGTTGCAACGAAGCTAATCTGTAAAACTTCCGCCGTTATTTTCATAAAGTATTTTTGTCATTTTTAATCCGACAATAATTCCGTTCTGGGTCCACCAATGATTGTCTTGGTAATATACGGATATTCCCCGACAAAAAAGAATATTTCCCGACCAATCGAATATTATCTAACAACTTGCGTACTTTGCAAAATTTATAAATATTACCCACAACTATAACATTATATCAAATCCACACCATAATATTCAAAAAAATTATTTCGAGAAAATCAAATATTTATTCATAAAATCTAGGGTCTCACATTGAATCGTCCTAATCGGAGTTCATATGAAAAAGTTATGATCTTTTTACTAAACAGACGTTGAACCTCGAAGTTTAGAAGTTACAATTTACACAATAGTCACTTGAAGCTTGATTTCGACCTTTATGCAGCCAGAATCTGTCAATTCTCAAATAATGAAAGTTGTAGATCTCGTCGATATCTTGGTTTTGATAGGTAGCAAGCCCCGTAATACCTCCCAGATCAAAAGTTATGCTCATTTTACCAAAGGATGGCGTAACAGAAAATGGAAATTACCCCAAATAATTTCAAATGAAATTGAAAATCTTGGATTTTTGGAAAGTTTCTAAATCACGAGTTTTGGCGATTTCAACATGGAATGGGATTATTATTTCTATTAGCTTTAGGATTTACTTTATACTAAGATTTTTTTCCAAATTAGATTATATTTCTTTATGGAAACTAGTTATGATTTGTAATTCCTTTTAGGATTTGGATTTCTAATTCTCATAGGATTTAGGACTTTGTCTAGCACTATAAATAGAGGATGCTTGTCAGTATTTTATTCATTCAATCATCTACTACATTCTCTCATCTACAACATTGGAGGATTGTAGACATGAGCTAAGTTCTTTTTATTCAGTTCTAAGGGATGTTGAACCTTATTTTATAATTAACGGTTAATTGAGTATTCATTATTTATTCCTTCTCACATGAAATTTATTCTTTTTAATCTGATTTAATTTCTGAATGCTATTTGGTTTAACTGATTTGATTTCTGCAGGATTGAGTTGGTTAACAAATATCATATGCTAGATCAAGGAATAATATTACGTGTAATTGATATTGTTTCTAATCACAAGTAGTAATTAGTAATACATGATTGTGGACAAGCTTTTGAGTATTGCTATGATTATCAGAAGACAAGTTAAACAATCCGAGCGTATGTGTCTGTTGCTTGGAATAGTTTAATTTCCTAGTTCTTAATGCTGCTATTATATTAAATCTAGAGAGCTTATTTTAGGTTATATAATTGTTAGAATCTTGTGAAGAGCTTATTTCATTGAGTGACAATCTAAGGGGAGTTTCGGGTAGCAGAGCTTATTGTTACCTAGGGCTATTAGTTTCATTGAAGGGTAAATAATGTTACACTTGATTAATCTATTATTGTAAAAAGGTGATACTGAACTGAAGAACTGAAGCTTTTTATTCATTGTTTATTCTTATTAGTTTATTCTTGTTAATTTAGTTAATTAATTCAAAATCCCCTTTTCATTAGAAATCATAGGATAAATATAAAATAAATCACTCTCCGTGGGATCGATCCTTGCTTACTACTGTGCTAATTGGTTAAATTTGTAAAGTGAAAGTGAGGTTAATTTAGGAGTGTAAACAACAGCTCCCAAATTTTGGCGTTGTTGCCGAGGAGTGTTATTTTTTTTTGTTTATTCTTTGTTTTCGTTTATTTTTATTATTTTCTCTTTGTTTTTTTTTATGACTCAATTGTCTAACTTTATTGACATAAATTTTGATCAAGAGATAAAGAAAACTGCAAATATAAAAGAAGCTCTTGTTCCATCATTTGAAGTGGAAGAGATGGCAGTGCCACAAAATAACAGAACTTTGAAAGAACTGGCTATTCTTGATTTGACTCAACCATCTTTTTGTATTGAGTATCCTACTTTAGATGTTTCTTTTGAACTTAACTCTAGACTAATTCATCTTTTGCCTACTTTTGTGGTCTTACAGGTGAAAATCCATATAAGCATCTTAAGGAGTTCCATATGGTGTGTTCCACGATGAAAGCACAAGGAGTAGTAGAGGATCAGATCAAGCTTAGACTTTTTCCATTCTCATTAGCAGATTTGGCTAAAGACTGGTTATACTATCTACCTTCAGGATCAATACAATCTTGGACTAATATTCAAAGGTTATTCTTGGAGAGGTATTTTCCTGCATCAAGAGTTACCGATATAAGAAAGGAGATATGTGAAATCAGGCAGCTTAATTGAGAAAATCTCTATGAGTATTGGGAAAGGTTCAAGAAGTTGTGTTCCAGCTTTCCACCTCATGGAATTGATGAACATTACTTGATCTAGTACTTCTATGAGGGGTTGTTACCAATGGAAAGAAGCATGATTGATGCAGCAAGTGGTGGAGCACTGGTAGACAAGATTCCAGAAATGGCAAGGAACTTAATTGCAAACATGGCAGCTAACTCACAGCAGTATGAAACTAAGATGGATCATACACCACAAAGGGTAAAAGGGGTAAGCACGAGAGACTTGGAGCAGCAGATTTCTGATTTAACTGTTTTGGTTCGACAAATGGCTGCAAGGAATACACAAGTTATTCAGCAAGCTCAACCTCAGTACCACACAGAAAACCAAGAAGTACTTGTCAATTCTAGGACATCTATGGAGGATATGTTCAAGGCATTCATGAACCAAACACAACAGTTCATGTGTCAGACACAACAATTCCAGCATGAGACAAGAACTTCTGTTCAAGATCTGAAGGACCAAGTTGGTCAACTTGCAACCACAGTAGAAAGGTCAATTTCTCAAACTGTTGAAAATGTAAGGGCCATAACATTAAGATGTGGTGCAGAGGATCAGCAGCAAGAAAAGTCAATACAAAGCAAGTCTGACAATAGTGAAATAGGCAGCAGTGATGTACTCAAGCACAAATTTCCACCTCTTTCAGCTTATGAATCGAAACTACCTTTTCCCCAAGTTCTAACAGAGAATTGGAAAGTTGGAAAAAAGTCAACGTGGTATACAGAGTCTAATGAAAAATTCCTTGAAGAAATGGCGAATAGGGAACAAGAACTTAAATATGATAAGGAGTTCACTAGTGGAAACCATTTTGATGTGCAACATACTACTGCTAAATTTGAAGAAATCAGGTATTCAAAGTCTGAAAAGGAGGAACAAGAGGTAGAGATGGAAGAATTAATAATTCCTATACATTTCTATAAGGAGGACATAGATGATGATACTTTCCTTGTACCAACAACAACACACAATGATAAACACCATGAGACCTTACACATAGAATTGGACAACGCGCATGTCCAGTTCAACATATATAAAGTTAAGAGGTATCTTGGTAATGTTAATTCTAGTTTTTCTATTGATGTTGTTAACTCTATAGTGTATGAATCTCTTGAGCAAATATATAAGAAGGATTTGAGGGCTGGAATGGAGAAAAATCAGGATTTGAAGGATGCTCCTAATGAAGAATTGAAATTGTTACCAGTCCACTTGAAGTACATAAGCCCAATTATATAGGATGAGAAGGATGATGTCAAGCCAATGACAATAAACAAGGGTAGCTGCTTGGGAGGCAACCCAAGATCTCAGATTTGATTTTTCTATCCCTTCACTTTTTAGTTTTTTTTATTGCATGTTAGCTAGTAGTATTTTCTTCTTTGCATGATTTTCTTACATTGGGGACAATGTAAGGTTTGAGTGTGGGAGGAAGATTTAGGTTTTTATTTTATTTATGGATATTGATCTGATTTTCATGGGAATTTTGAAAATTTGATGCTTTTGAAAAGTTTTGAAAATTCTGGTTTCATGGTTCTATTTGGCTATGTGTTAAAAAGATTAAAGTTAAAGATTGAAAAGTAATGCTAAATTTCAGAATCTACTTGATGCTTAATTAGTTAATGAATGATGAAAACTAAGCCATGATCCATAGTAATTGATTTAAATTGAACTTGTGATACATGAGTACTTGAATATGAGAAACATGTTTATTTGACTAAGTTATTTTTGGAGTTGTCTATGTGCACTGATTCCATGGCTTAGAACTGTTTAACTTGCTTATGTTGTTGCAGAACCATGTGAAAAAAAACGATGAATGAAAAAAGAAAAAAAAAAGAGAAGGAAAAAAATGATAAATGAAAATCTGCTTCAATGTCCATTGTACGAAATAACTGGGTATCCAAGCCTCGAGAAGCATCGGTATTCACGCTGAAAAGTGTGATGGATAAAAGCAGCTTGACTAGTCGACTTTTGTGGCCTTTGTTACTTGAATAAGTAAGCCTTAGGGGTGTCTCTACACCTCACGCCCTAAGATCGTCTGGTTTGGGAGTCGTTGGTGGAAAGTTCGCTAATGGGTAATTCTGAAAAACATAAGAAAAGGAGACATTGCACATGTCAAGAAAAGAAAAAAAATATACGAAAAAAGCATGAAAATACATTCATCTGTGCTAAAAAGAAGGTTCTATGAAAAAAACTTAAAAAGAAAGAAAAATTTGTTCTTGGGTATGAGTCAGTGTGCACGTTTTTTGCTCCATGGTAACTAAGTTGAGTAAGTATGTAGATTTTGGGAAAGTTACTTATGTGGCTACAATTTGTTTTAATAAAATTCATTGGTGAAATAGTAAGGTTGTTCATTGTGAGTTAACTGATAAGGCATTGATTAAGATTTTTTCAAATTTAGTGTTCATAATCATGATTTGTACCTTGAAATCTTTTGACATGATGGTTGAATCGAATTTTTCTGAAAATTAAACTTTTGGTTTACACGAGGATGTGTAAAAGGCTAAGTGTGGGGGAATTTGATGAGTGCATATTATTCATTTATTTTGATTCCATTATATTTAGTTTTATTACATGTTTCATGTGTATATGAGCTTATTAAGGTGTTTAATAATTTCAGGAAGAATTGGAGCTGAAATGAGGAAAACGAGAAAATTACAGGGTTTTTAGCATTATGTTGGATGCATGTTCTAGGCTTGGGACTTGAATTTTATTGTAGAGCTCTTCTTTAGCTTTCTGAAACATCTTGAATCGTCTCAATCGGAGTTCATATGAAAAAGTTATGATCTTTTTACTAAACAGACGTTGAACCTCAAAGTTTGGAAGTTACAATTTACATAGCAGTCACTTGGAGCCTGCTTTCGACCTTGATACAGTCAGAATCTGTCAATTCTCAAAGAATAAAAGTTGTAGACCTCGTCGATATCTGCGTTTTGATAGGTAGCAGGCCCCGTAATTCCTCCCAGATCAAACGTTATGCTCATTTTACCAAAGAACGTCGTAATAGAAAATGGAAATTCGCCCCAGCGAATATGAGCGCGAAAATTGGAAAATCTTGGATTTTTGGAAAGTTTCTAAATGTAGATTTTGGCAAATTTCAACATGGAATAGGATTATTATTTCTATTAGCTTTAGGATTTACTTTATACTAAGACTTATTTCCAAATTAGATTATATTTCTTTATGGAAACTAGTTATGATTTGTAATTCTTTTTAGGATTTGGATTTCTAATTCTCATAGGATTTAGGACTCTGTCTAGCACTATAAATAGAGGATGCTAGTCAGGGTTTTATTCATTCAATCATCTACCGCATTCAATCATCTACTACATTCTCTCATCTATAACATTGGAGGATTGAAGACATGAGCTAAGTTCTTTTTATTCAGTTCTAAGGGATGTTGAACCTTATTTATAATTAATGGTTAATTGAGTATTCATTATTTATTCCTTCTCACATGAAATTCATTCTTGATAATCTGATTTAATTTCTGAATGCTATTTGGTTTAACTGATTTGATTTCTGCAGGATTGAGTTGGTTAACAAATATCATATGCTAGATCAAGGAATAATATTACGTGTAATTGATATTGTTTCTAATCACAAGTAGTAATTAGTAATACATGATTGTGGACAAGCTTTTGAGTATTGCTACGATTATCAGAAGACAAGTTAAACAATCCGAGCTTATGTGTTTGTTTCTTGGAATAGTCTAATTCCCTAGTTCTTAATGCTGCTATTATATTAAATCTAGAGAGCTTATTTTAGGTTATATAATTTTTAATATCTTGTGAAGAGCTTATTTCTTTGAGTGACAATCTAATGGGACTTTTGGGTAGCAGAGCTTTTTGTTACCTAGGGCTATTAGTTTCATTGAAGGATAAATAATGTTACACTTGATTAATCTATTATTGTAAAAAGGTGATACTGAACTGAAGAACTGGAGCTTTTTATTTATTATTTATTCTTATTAGTTTATTCTTGTTAATTTAGTTAATTAATTCAAAATCCCCTTTTCATTAGAAATCATAGGATAAATATAAAATAAATCACTCTCCGTGGTATCGATCCTTGCTTACTACTGTGCTAATTGTTTAAATTTGTAAAGTGAAAGTGAGGTTAATTTAGGAGTGTAAACGACAGCTCCTATAACACCCCATACCTATATTCATGTGGTATCCGGTATGGTGTTTATAGAGAATTAACATAATGCATTTAAATCTATACACCCATGGTATCTGATTAAAATATTACATTAGATAGAGGGACTATCACATATTATTCCCATAGATTCAAGATTCACAGTATCCCATAACAGATGGAAATTCCCAAGAGAAATATTACTGTGTTTGGATACCCTCACTTGAATATATGAACTGTATCTGTGACTAGAGTCTATCTATCCGAAATTCAGAGTATCAGTAATAACATGAACAGTCATATTACTAATGCCCCCACCCAGATGTATAGTCTATGTCATGCGAATATATACTATCGTATCGATAGTAACCATCTATCTGAAATTCAGAGTATTAATAACAACATGAACAGTCCATGCTATTAACACCCTCACTCAGATAAATAGTTCCCAAGGATCTCAACTAGAATAGAAGACATCTTACTTTACATCTATATATGTAAGAAAACACGGTTGCGGAAATAAAAGATGTTATATATATATCATAATATTATGATTCGATTACAAAATTCTCATAACGAGTTCTTATTACAAGGTATTCATACAGACAAGATTATAACCTAAATATGTAGGGACGCTTCCCTTTATCTACTCTAGATGTTCCAGGATTACCATCTTAAACTGCAAAGGGAATAATTTGCAAGGGTGAGCTATGACATGCTCAACAAGTTGTATATTTATAACAATATAGGATTTGAAGAATTATAACAATTCAAATTTTGACTGATAGTTGTTACCATTTCTGGATTTCTAATTCCAACTAGTTCTGGAATTTTTATCATTTCTGTCAGTCACAAAGTCTTAGAAATTTTATTCAGATGTGAGATAGGGGATCAGCCTATTCAACATCCTAGGAGTATGCATATCACCTACAGTGCTCAAATTACACTTACAATTTACTGTCAATATATTCATTGACTAAACTTCGCTCCCTTACGGGATACTCAACTTCAGTATAAGATTGTCTTACAAAAACAATTTGGTTTGACACAACAGTTTATGCTCAATAAACAATATCATATGAATAAACAATTCATTTCTTAGCCATGTTGGAACTATAGCAATAACTTTTCAATAATAGGTAATTCAATATAGGTGTATTATATCAACAGTATATCAAGATAGAATCTTCTTCAGCAAATAAACAGGGTTGATAAATTTTGCATAAGTAATAAATTGGGTATAGGAGACTTGCCTGAGCGTAGATCAGTCAAGCTATGCTATTCGAAGGCTAATAAGTACCTATGACATTTATAAATATAAATCTATCACGTTAGTATTGATAACAATACTCAAATAAAACATCTATTGAATAATTTAAAGGTTAGATTTGACTTTTAATACCTTTGATAAATGAACTAAATTTTATTTATAAAATTTGGTTATATGTTTAAATAATTTAATCATCCTTATAATATATTTTAGAAGGTTTAAATTATTTTTAAAATATTTATTTATCCTTTAAATGATTTTAAATCATTTATCTCTATTTATAAGTAATTTATATTTACTAAAATTTTATAAAATTATTATTTAATATTATTAAATAATTTATAATCATTTATTGTGATTTTTATTTCAATAATAATATTTTTACATAATTATTTAGTATTTAAAAGTAATTATTCTAATTACTTTATTAATAAGTTAATTATAAATAATATCTAAATAAAATAAAATAATTATTACATTTTTGTAGAAATATCAGAAATAATTTATAGTAATTTTTAAAACTGTTTTTATATGTATTTATTAATTATTTCTAATTTTTTATAATTTATTTTTAAAAAAAATAATTTATGTCCGTCGCTAAAGCTCTACATTGATAGAAAGTGTCGTTGTAGGTGTTCTTGAGTTTCTGGGCAGCCGTTGGTCATGGTCGAGTGACCAGTTTGACCATCAAATAACTCGTTACTGGTAATGATTTTTGGTTAGATCAAATATTGGTGTTGTAGTACTCATACAATAGTACAAGCTCAAGCAATAATCATGCTTTAATCTACATCTAACAAGAAATTATAAAGGTTCAAAGTTACTGTCAGAGCTGTTCTTGGGTTTCTAGGTAACCCAGAACAATGGTCATGGCCGGTCAACGGTTTTGTGGCTTGAATAACTTTGATTATGTGTATTAGATGTATGTTGTGTTTGTTGTAACATGTAATCTATATGTCAGGGTAAATATATATAACATTAACATGAACAAAACTTAAATCTAAGGTCTCTATTTATCTTTGGTCAAAAATCACACTACCAACCATTCTTCGTGTTCTTGAGCTTACGGAAAAAACCCGAAACTTGGTAAATTTTCGATCAACTACTTTTGACCAATAATTCCGGTAATCCTATGAGTTATTTGTTCGATTGAAGATCATAGATATGTAGTATGTATAACAGGGTACCCGTATATAACAAAAACTTAAACAATTAACAATCAGAAGACCATTAAAAAGGTCGGTTAAACTAGCTGGTTTAACTGTTCTTGAGCTTTCTGGGCAACCCAGAAAACCAACTTCCGTGAACGGTCAACCCACTTTGACTGCTTATATCCTGGAATCTATGGTTCATATGAACCTGTTTTCTTTTCTAGATTAAAGACCTACTTACAGGCTACAAATACAAATTAATTAACATACCAAATCATAAACACACATGAATCGAAAAGCCCTAACATTCGGCGGTCAGACCATTTTTTTTCAAAATTTCCAGATTTCATAAAACGCTTAATTAAAGCATCTAGATGTTATGAAAATGTGTTCTACCACTCTAGCATACTTTCTAACATCCTAATACAATATTCTAAACATCTAAACAACAAATCTAACATAAGATCAAAGAGAAATTTATGAACTAGTGTTTGCACCTTAACTTGAGCAATTCTTGATTCTATCTTCTGATCTTGTTGCTGTTAACACCCAGGCTTGATATGGTAGGTTTATAAGTGTATCTAGGCTTTGAAAATTTGTGAGTTTGCTCAGCCCTAAGGTTTCTATTTATAGAATTCTTCAACTTGACTTTTTGGTCATTTTTCCACCTACTTGCCTCTATAAAGATCTGATTTATGACTCTTCTGCTGCTTGGGAGTTTGGAAGCATGTCCTGTGATGTTTTGGAACTTGAAATGGTGACTCTCAACCTACTTGTGAGCTAGTTGATCAAATTAGTAGCTTAATTAGGTTTAAATCTTCACTAATCTTGATTAGGGTTTTGTTTCTAATGATTTGGAATGTTAAGTAAGGTTAATTAGTACCTAATAGAAGTTTACTAACCATGATTAGGTGTTAACATAAGCTAGTTAGGTTTAGATTAGCTAATTAGGGTTTAATTTATAAACTAGGTTTAGGGTTTTTCTAATTAGGGTTAGGGTTTATTAACCTAGGTTTACTAACCTAAATTTCTGACTAATCCTAACAAGCACGACAAAGCATTTTGTCAGTGTAAGCACGACAAAGCAACTTGTCAAAATAATTTTACCAAAAAGTCCGATTATGGAAAAAAACATTTAAGCACGAGGTGTCAAGCACGACGTTTTTTGGATAAAAATTTATTTGGTCAATTTTGGCAAACCAAGTATATAATAACACGTAACACATTCAGAACAGAGAAATTTTATTTATATAATGGGATTTATACATACGAGTCTTATTAGGGTTTTGGGTTTTTACATTCACTTCCACTAATAAGAATTTCGTCCTCGAAATTACAGTACATGTTAAGTAAAAAGTTGAGGATAATTCTCTCGCATTTTATCTTCAAGCTCCCATGTAGCTTCTTCAGCGTTCTGATTTCTCTATATTACTTTAATCGATGTTATCACTTTATTACGGAGGACTTGCTCTTTACGGTCGACGATCTGCACAGGTTCTTCTACATAAGAAAAATCTTCTTCGATTTGGATAGGTTCATAATGTATAATGTGTTTATAATCAGGTTTGTATGGTCGTAAAACGGACACATGAAACATATTATGAATATGATTTAACTCAGGTGGTAGTGCTATTTCATAAACAACTTCACCAATTCTTCTCAAAATTTCAAAAGGTCCAATGAACCTCAGACTTAGTTTTCCTTTCTTGCCAAAACATATCTTGCCCTTCCAAGGAGATACTTTCAAGAATACATGGCTTCCTACGCTAAAATTTTGTTGTTGACGATGTGGATCAGCGTATTTTCTTTGTCGATCTTGAGATGCTTGAAATCGTTGACGTATGATTCTGATAGTTTCAGTGGTTTGTTGAATTATTTTAGGTCCCAACATTTTTCTTTCCCCGACTTCATCCCAACACATAGGCGTTCTACATTTTCTTCCATATAAGGCTTCATAGGGTGGCATACCTATGCTAGCTTGATAACTATTGTTGTAGGTGAATTCGACTAAAGGTAACTGATCTTCCCAACATCCTTTGAAGTCTATGACACATGTTCTCAACATGTCCTCTAATGTTTTTATGGTTCTCTCACTCTGTCCATCAGTTTGAGGATGATAGGCTGTACTTAGTCTTAACTGTGTTCCTAAATTTTTCTGAAGACTCTTCCAAAAATTTTAAGTAAAACGTGGATCTCGGTTTGATACTATGGAAACAGGTACTCCATGCCTAGAGATAATTTCATGAATATATAATTTGGCAAGGTGATCCAGGTTATGTGTAATTTTAATAGGTAAAAAGTGAGTGGATTTAGTTAAACGATCAACTATTACCCAAATGGCATTATGGCCTTTTTTTTGTAGTTGGAAGGCCCACTACAAAGTCCATGGTTATATGTTCCCACATCCACTCAGGAATTGGTAAGGGTTGAAGTAAACCACTTGGCTTCTGATGTTCTGCCTTAACCCTTTGACACGTGAGACATTTACTTACCCATTCAACTATTTCCCTTTTCATATTCGACCACCAAAAGTGTCGACTTAAATCTTTGAACATTATAGTACTGCCAGGATGTATGGCAAATTTAGAATTATGTGATTCGTTCAAAATTTCATCTTTTAAAGCTTGATCTAATGGAACCCAGATTCTATTTTCATATCTTATTATTCCATCCACATCTATTCAAAATTTATTATACTTGTCATGAGTTATATTAGACTTGTATTTCTTACACTATTCATCTTTTTCCTGTATCTCTCTAACTTTATCGAGCAGAGATGAAACTCCTTCTAAAATATAAAATTTTTGGGTAGAGGTAGTTGGGCATTCCACCTCAATTTTTAAATGTTCAAAATCTTTTATTAACCTATCATTGGTGGTTAACACATTCAATTTTTCCTGATTCTTTCTACTTAACGCATCAGCTACAACATTTGCTTTGCCGGGATGATATAAGATTTCACAACAAAATCCTTTATCGATTCTAACCATCACCTCTCTCTTAAATTTAATTCCCGTTGTGTAAAAAAAATATATTTCAAACTTTTATGATCTCATATATATTTCACACTTTTCCTGTATAAGTAATGTCTCCAAATTTTTAGAGCAAAAACCACGGTAATGGCTAACTCTAAATCATAAGTAGGATATCTCTTCTCATAATCTTTGAGTTGTCGTGATGCATAAGCTATCACTTTCCCATGTTGCATCAACACACACCCTAATCCTCTGTGTGATGCGTCACTATATACTACAAGGCCTCCTGTATCATCTGGTAAGGATAACACTGGAGCCATGCTCAGTCGCTTCTTCAACTCTTGGAAGCTTTCCTCACATTTATCTGTCCAGACGAATTTCACCGTCTTTCGAGTTAAATTGGTTAATGGGGTTGCTATTTTTTAAAAATCTTTTACAAACCGTCGGTAATAACCCGCTAAACCGAGAAAACTTCGTACTTCTGTTGGAGTTATCGGTTGTTCCTAGTTCACAACCGTTTCGATCTTAGTTGGATCTACAGATATTCCATCTTTGTCAATTACATGACCTAAAAATTGAACTCTCTTCAACCATAATTCACACTTGGAAAACTTTGCATAAAGTTGTTCCTTTCGTAATTTCTCCAAAACGACTCTCAAGTGTTCAGCATGCTCTTCCCGTGTTCTCGAGTATACCAGGATATCATCGATAAACACTACAACAAATTTTTCCAAGCATGGTTTAAACACTCGATTCATTATATCCATAAATGATGCCAGTGCATTTGTTAATCCAAAAGACATTACAAGAAATTCATAATGTCCATAACGTGTCCTAAACGTTGTTTTTGGCACATCCTCCTTTCTTACCTTTAATTGATGATAACCTGTTCTAAGGTCAATTTTTGAAAAATGTTCGGCCCCCTTTAATTGGTCAAACAAATCATCAATCCTTGGCAAAGGATATTTATTCTTAATAGTTAACTTATTTAACTCCCTATAGTCTATACATAGTCTCATAGTTCCATCCTTCTTCTTTACAAAAAACACTGGTGCGCCCCAAGGTGAAACACTAGGTTATATGTACTTTTTATCTAAGAGTTCCTGTAATTGAATAACTCTTTCAGTTCTATAGGTGTCATTCTGTACGGTGCCTTAGAAAAGTGTCGTTCCTGGTGCAAGATCAATGATAAACTCAATCTCCCTATCTGGAGGCAGACCGGGTAAATCATCTGGAAATATATTAGGAAATTGCTTAACTATAGGTATTTGATCTAGTTTTACTCCTTCCTGACGAGTGTCAACTATATAGGCCAAATATCCTAAACAACCCTTTTAAAGTAATCTTTATGCCTGAACTATAGTCAAACATCGAGATTGCTTAGGTGAACAACTACCGTTGAACATTACCTTTGACTTTGAAGCAGTCAAAAGGTTAATACATTTTTGATGACAATCAATCATCGCGTTATGATTAACTAACCAATCCATTCCTAGAATTACATCAAATTCTCCCAACTGAATTGGTATCAAATCTACCTTAGAATTATGTCCTTTTATTACCACACTACAGTTTTTGTATATGGTCTTAACCGGAATTCTTTCATTATTAGCAATTTCTACACAAAATGGTTTGTCTAAATTTTCACAAGGCATATTCAAGTTTGTAGAGAAATTTCTAGACACGAATGAACAGGTAGCACCAAAATCGAATAACACATATGCATTTAAAGTGTTGATAGGGATGATACCTGTCACCACGTCCTGTGAAGCAACAATATCCCTCACCGACTTATTAAATGTTCTCGCGGTAGGTCGATTCTGAACCCCAACTGCAGCTACTGTTGATTGATTACTCTCTGGTATTCTAACCCCTTTTCCTCCTTGGTTTATGGGACAGTTCTTAGAAAAATGGTCCATTGAACCACAATTAAAACATTTATTTTTCTTTGGAAGAGGACACTGTGAAAGATAATGTCCTGACTGTCCACAATTAAAGCATTTGTTAAGAAGACACTCTCCTCTATGTTTCTTACTACACTTAGGACAAGGTTTAATATTATTATTACTAAAATTGTTATTAGTATTTCCTATCTTTTTCCCTGAGTTGTTAGAAAAAGAATTATTCCATTTACGCTTGTTATTAAACCCACCTGAACTGGGTTCTGTCTTACTTTTCCCTTTCTCACTCTGAGTCTTTTTGTCCTGATGAAACTTAGCGAGATTTTCATTCTCACTTTCAGTTATAGTGGCCTTCTCTAGTATTTTAGAGAAAGTATTGATTTAAATCACTGATAATTTACTCCAAATCTGAGGTTTTAAACCTTCTTGGTACCTACGAGTCTTTCTAAGTTCAGTGGTTACTTGATGAGGAGCAAACCTGGATAGTTCATTAAACTTAGGCAGTATCTTTGGGTTACAATGAAGATCTCCTTGTTTTAAGTCCAGAAATTTTATTTCCATTCGGTCTTTCAGGGATTGGGAAAAATAGTTTTCAAAGAACAACTCTTTAAATCTATCCCAAGGAATAATTTCAGTTTCTACTCGACCTTTGGTTGATTCCCACCAATAATTAGCTTCACCTTTCAAGAAGAAAGTTGCAAAAGTTATCTTCTGGTTATTACTAACATTGTTTACCAGGAAGAATTTTTCTATCTCAGAAATCCAAATATGTGCATCTACAGGTTCTAATGTACCTTTAAATTCAAGTGGTCCAACTAATTTAAAGTCTTTAAAAGATGTATTTTGGTTTACAGGTCTGTTTATTACTTCTAACATCATATCTACTAACTGTTGAGTAGGATTACCCTCATTATTCATTTCTCTTTGGGGTCTTCTGGTTGGTGGCATGATTCTATAAAACAACAACAAAGATTCAAATAAGATTCTTAGATAACCAAAACATATTGTTTATTTATAACTCACAGTCTTACAACAACTTTAAACATACTAGTATCTTACAGGGTACAACTTTCATTACAAACTTTGAATGCTTCTTTATTATACTAATATAAAGCATCCAACCACCTATATTACTCTCTAGAATTCATTGATATCATCAAAGGAATCCTGGATCATGTGACAAACCATAGATCGATCGATGAGATAAGCAGTTTTCTTCTCCTCTACTAGATATCGAGTTACACGACGCTGCAAATCATTAAAAGTATCTCGAACTCCCAGAGATGTTTTAAGAAACCTTGAATGAATTTCCCTCCTGCTCCTATGTGCATGGTGTAGTTGTACTTTCAGTCGATGACTATGACTCCTTTCATCCATTAGCATACACTCAGCTAAATCTGCCCTAAACTTCATCTTATTGTTCTCACATTCTGTTGTCTGCAGTAGTGATATCATTGCCTCATCATGCTCATTTATTCTCATTAATTGTCCAGCCACTGGATCTTGTTCTTATTCTTCAGCATCAAGCAGTTGTTAATCATGAAGCAATTCTTCTTCTTCTGCATCACTAGCTATAAAAGAATCTATTTGCGGTGGATTGATTACTATCACTCTTTCTTCAGCATTGGAGTTGGCCATCTATAAAAGAAAACTCCATAAATACTGGTATAAAGGTTTACACACATAATAATTTTAATGTTATATTTTATATGTTTTTTTAAAAAAAAATTTACGGACTCGAAGACTATATACTAAGAAAACTCTTCTTTATATCTATAGCCTTAACAGCTCTGATACCAAAATTGAAACACCCCCATACCTATACTCCCATGGAATCCGATATGGTGTTTACAATGAATTAACATAATGCATTTAAATCTATACACCCATGGTATCTGATTAAAATATTACATTAGATAGAGGGACTATCAGATATAATTTCCATTGATTCAAGATTCACAGTATCCCATAACAAATGGTAATTCCCAAGAGAAATATTACTATGTTTGGATACCTCACTTGAATATATGAATCAGATATCGTGACTAGAGTCTATCTATCCGAAATTCAGAGTATCAGTAATAACATGAACAGTCCATATTACTAATACCCTCACCCAGATGTATAGTCTATGTCATGTGAATATATATACTATCGTATCGATAGTAACCATCTATCTGAAATTTAGAGTATTAATAACAACATGAACAGTCCATGTTATTAACACCCTCACTCAGATAAATAGTTCCCAAGGATCGCAACTAGAATAGAAGACATCTTACTTTACATCTATATATGTAAGAAAACACGGTTGCGGAAATAAAAGATGTTATATATATATATATATATCATAATATTATGATTCGATTACAAAATTCTCATAACGAGTTCTTATTACAAGGTATTCATACAGACACGAATGTAATCTAATATATGTAGGGACGCTTCCCTTTATCTACTCCTGATGTTCCAGGATTACCATCTTAAACTGCAAAGAGAATAATTTGCAAGGGTGAGCTATGACATGCTCGAGAAGTTGTATATTTATAACAATATAGGATTTGAAGAATTATAACAATTCAAATTTTGATGATAGTTGTTACCATTTACGGATTTCTAATTCCAACTAGTTACGGAATTTTTATCATTTACATCGATCACAAAGACTTAGAAATTTTATTCGAGATGTGAGATACGGGATCGTACCCTTTATTCAACATCCTAGGAGTATGCATATCACCTACGATTACTTTCAAAGTACACTTACAATTTCTTCGTTAATATATTCATTGACTAAACTTCGGCTCCTTTACGGGATACTCAACTTCAATTATAAGATTGTCTTACCAAAACAATTTGGTTTGACACAACAGCATTTATGCTCAATAAACAATATCATATGAATAAACAATTCATTTCTTAGTAAATGCCGGAACTATAGCAATAACTTTTCAATAATAGGTAATTGATGTAGGTGTATTATATCAACAAAGATATCAAGATAGAATCTTGTTCAAAGAAATAAACAGGTTGATAAATTTTGCATAAGTAATAAATTGGGTATAGGAGACTTGCACGGCGTAGATCACCAAGCTATGCTATTCGAAGCTAATAAGTACCTATGACGTTTATAAATATAAATCTAACACGTTAGTATTGATAACAATACTCAAATAAAACATCTATTGAATCTAAGGTTAGATTTGACTTTTAATACCTTTGATAAATGAACTAAATTTTATTTATAAAATTTGGTTATATGTTTAAATAATTTAATCATCCTTATAATATATTTTAGAAGGTTTAAATTATTTTTAAAATATTTATTTATCCTTTAAATGATTTTTAAATCATTTATCTCTATTTATAAGTAATTTATATTTACTAAAATTTTATAAAATTATTATTTAATATTATTAAATAATTTATAATCATTTATTGTGATTTTATTTCAATAATAATATTTTTACATAATTATTTAGTATTTAAAAGTAATTATTCTAATTACTTTATTAATAAGTTAATTATAAATAATATCTAAATAAAATAAAATAATTATCACATTTTTATACAAATATCGTAAATAATTTATAATAATTTCTAAAAGCTGTTTTTATATGTATTTATTAATTATTTCTAATTTTTATAATTTATTTTTAAAGAAAATAATTTACGTCTGTCGCTAAAGCTCTCTACAAAGGATGAAAAGTGTCGTTGTAGTGTTCTTGAGTTTCAAGGGCAGTTTTTATCATGGTCGAGTGACCAGTTTGACCATCAAATAACTCGTTACTGGTAATGATTTTTGGTTAGATCAAGTATTTGTGTTGTAGTACTCATAGAATAGTACAAGCTCAAGCAATAATCAGACTTTAATCTACATCTAACAAGAAATTATATAGGTTCAAAGTTACTGTCAGAGTTGTTCTTGGGTTTCAGTTTAACCCAGAACAGTGGTCATGGCCGGTCAACAGCTTTGTGGCTTAAATAACTTTGATTTTGTGTATTAGATGTATGTTGTGTTTATTATAACATGTAATCTATATGTTAGGGTACATATATATAACATTAACATGAACAAAACTTAAATCTAAGGTCTCTATTTATGCTAGTCAAAGTACAGCTACCAACTGTTCTTCGTGTTCTTCAGTTTCTGGAAAAAACCCAGGGAACTTAGTCATGCTCGGTCAACTACTTTTGACCAATAATTCTGGTAATCCTATGAGTTATTTGATCGATTGAAGATCATAGATATGTAGTATGTATAACAGGGTACCAGTATATAACAAAAACTTAAACAATTAACAATCAGAAGATGATTAAAAAGGTCGGACAAACTAGCTGGTTTAACTGTTCTTGAGCTTTCTGGGCAACCCAGAAAACCAACTTCCATGAACGGTCAACCCACTTTGACTGCTTATATCCTGGAATCTACGGTTTATATGAACATGTTTTCTTTTCTAGATTAAGGACCTACTTACTTGCTAAAAATACCAATTAATTAACAAACCAAATCATAAACACACATGAATCGAAAAGCCTTGACATCCGGCTGTCAGACCATTTTTTCAAAATTTCCAGATTTTATAAAACCCTTAATTAAGGCATCTAGATGTTATGAAAACGTGTTCTACCACTCTAGCATACTTTCTAACATCCTAATACAATATTCTAAACATCTAAACAACAAATCTAACATAAGATCAAAGAGAAATTTATGAACTAGGGTTTGCACCTTAACTTGAGCAATTCATGATTCTATCTTCTGATCTTGTTGTTGTTAACACCCAGGCTTGATATGGTAGGTTTATAAGTGTATCTAGACTTTGAGAATTCGTGAGTTTGCTCAGCCCTAAGATTTCTATTTATAGAATTCTTCAACTTGGCTTTTTGGTCATTTTTCCACCTACTTGCCTCTATAAAGATCTGATTTGTGACTCTTCTGCTGCTTGGGAGTTTGGAAGCATGTCATGTGATGTTTTGGAACTTGAAATGGTGACTCTCAACCTACTTGTGAGCTAGTTGATCAAATTAGTAGCTTAATTAGGTTTAAATATTCACTAATCTTGATTAGGGTTTTATTTCTAATGATTGGGAATGTTAAGTAATGTTAATTAGTACCTAATAGAAGTTTACTAACCATGATTAGGTGTTAACATAAGCTAGTTAGTTTTAGATTAGCTAATTAGGGTTTAATTTATAAACTAGCTTTAGGGTTTTTCTAATTAGGGTTAGGGTTTATTAACCTAGGTTTACTAACCTAAATTTCTCACTAATCATAACAAGCACGACAAAGCGTTTTGTCAGTGTAAGCAAGACAAAGCAACTTGTCAAAATAATTTTACCGAAATGTCCGATTATGGAAAAAAAAATTAAGCATGAGGTGTCAAGCACGACGTTTTTCGGATAAAAATTTATTTGGTCAATTTTGTCAAACCAAGTATATAATAACACGTAACACATTCAGAACAGAGAAATTTTATTTATAGAACGGGATTTATACATACCAGTCTTATTATGGTTTTGGGTTTTTACAGCTCCCATATACATACTTATAATATATATTTATTTAATCATATATATACTCCACATGAGTCACAATATATTTACTCCCTTGATATATTCATGTATTAGGCTAGACATTTAATTCAATACCTATTAAAATTTCTTAATACGATTTGCTTCATTCAATAAGCCTTTTAAATGGCTTGACATAATATACTATATTAATCTAACTTTTCAATTTAAATACCATATTAATAACTTGCATCATTTTTACAAGTTTTTTTAATATCGAAGCTTGCTTCATATGGTTTGCCATATATGTGAATTCAGTTTGTCGTATATGTGAATTCGGTTTGTCATATTCTTAATCCTTTTTTTTTACTTTTATTAAATTTCAAATATTTGACTACTAGGTAGGCTTAACTTAATTATCACCATAATACCTAGTTTATCTATTGTCAATTTAATATTTTTGGGTTCTATTAAATTATCCTTCAAAGCCTAATTTTTCACAAGCTTCTATAATTAAGTTTTTCATTTATTCTTGTATGATTAATTTTAATTAATCAATTTTCTTATTTGGCTAGAAATATAAATAGCACATTCTTAAGTATATACGTATCTATATATATACACATTTTCTTTGTCCTTTTAATATCTTTTCCTTTGAAATTAATTTAATTAATAAATTTTGACATACATTATTACATAATCTCTTTCACTGTTTAATTCTCACAAATTTAAAGGTACCCTAATACCTTATCTTTAATATACTTCAAGGGTACATATAAATTCATTCTAGGGTTTTTGATTTTCGTAACCCATATTTTCTCACATTTAAACCTTAACACATAGATTTGGTTAAAATGTATACTCATTCTCCATATATCTCATATAATTCTTCATCCTCTCATTACTCTTCAAATTTCTATCATTCCTATTTGATTTCTCTATATTCTTCTAAACAGTATAGGTTTTTCAAAAAAAATTTATTCATTCCTCTATTTCAAGTCCAGGTTTTATTCATTAACTTTTAATTTAATCGTTCAAGATTTTATAAATTTTCGGGTTGTCACAATGAATCCCTTCTCCTAAAGTCTAAATTCACTTTAAAGATCTTAATATTTTGTTGGGCTTGATTATGTATTATGTAAGTTTAGGAATGATTCTAAGGCTCTAAAACTTTATGTTTAATGAGAATTGAAGTATATTTTTATGATGGACTTAGAGAAATGGTCGTAATTATTGAGTTTGGAACCTTGTAATTCTGTTTAGGCCTTAAAATAATTTAGATAGCTTTCATGCACAAAAATTGGGTTTAAGACCCTTTCATAGTGATGTTTGTTATATTGATGTGCTTGGAGTTACTTGAATGACTTATATGCCCATTGGTAGTTCCAACACTATTTTTTATGTTTTGTTAAATTTTGTCACGTGAAAAATAATTTTTAAACAAAAAATCAGAAGATCTTTCAAAAATTGATCAATCAACTAGGTTATTAAATTGATTTTAGGCTAAAATTTAAAATAGTTTTAGTCAAAAATTGTTTCTTATTTGACAAAAGGGTTTCGACAACTATTTTCTTCATTTAAGACTAATTTTCATCACTATTTTATTATACAATAAAAAGATTTTCCAAATTTAAAAGTCGATTTTCATAGGACCAGTCTTCAAATTATTAATTTCCTACAAATCTATACATATATTACCATTTTGAAAACACAAAATTTCAAAACAACATTTCTAAAGACATTCACATAAGTTCAAGTTTTCAAAAGATTTACAAATCAAAATTCATCTTGCAAGACCCCAACTTTTTATGAATAAAGATTTATTTTCTCTAAATATTATTTTTGAATAATAAGGTGTTGATTTGATATAATGCTTTGGTTATTGGTGAAAAGTGAAAATTTTGCAAAGTAAGTAAGTGATCATAAAATATTCGTTTCGTCGGGAAATATTTAATTTGGTCTGGAGATATTCTTTTTGTCGGAAATATCCGTACGACGGCGTAATCGTTGGCGGACCACATAACGGAATAACTTTCGGATATAAAAAGTGACATAAATAACTTTTTTATAAAAATAACGGCAAAACTTTTACCGTTAAAATTGTTGAAATACCGGGTGATAAAATTATAGTAATACGCATGGTTGTACAGTGGCACACGGTATTGCACAATATCCCTAATTATTGATTCTTACGTAAGAAGTCACTCAATAATTGATACAGTAAAAATTGCACAGTTTTTTATATTATTGGTGCAATAATTACTACAGTGATAATTGAATAGTATTTTACATTATTGATTCAATAATTGTCACGACACAGTAACTCATATTATTGAAATGATATTATTAGATAGCATTATTGATAATGTCTAGAAAGTTCTGTCGAGAAAATGGGTTAGGTCATATAATTGCGCGTCAGTAAAGAAAAATTCGTAACGGAAAGCCCCCTCTTTCTTGGGAACGATATGGTTATCAATATTTTGAATCTATAATATTAATTAGTAATAATTATTGAAGAATTGTAAATAATTGATGAATATGGTAAGTAATGATTTCTTTAAACTTTGATATAAATGGAGGAATTTTAGAATGCGACAATTGTCGAAAGTTGTTTTTTTTTTACAAAATCATAATTATCTTCTCCGATGATATATTTATATATTATTATAATATTACATTATAATAATAAAATGTGATAATATAATAGTATAATTTTTATAATTTAAAGGGTAATATTATTATAATAAATTTATGGTATAAGAATAAAATGAGGTGGAAAAGAGCAAATTGAATTTGGATTTCTTTTTAATAATTGTTAAATGTTTTAAACATGTTAATAATGAGGGAGTTATCATTTTGAATTTGAACTCTTTGTTTTCAAAGAGGTGTGCTACATGTTTTCAAAATTAATCATCCGTATGTAAAATTGTCAGAAGTGGTATGCTACCACTTTCCTATAAATAAGATGCTTAGTTAAACAATGAAACTCACACCAGAATCAGAAAATTCTCTCTCTATAATATCGAGCGTATTTCTTGTGAGTATAAGGATAATTTTAGTGTACCTTTTTGTGCAAGATTTTCTCATAATAATATCCGATATTTCAGTCAAATCCAGTTTCTACTAAGGTAAATGATTTATTTTTTTCGTAAAGGAGGTTATTTTCTTTCAATACTCATAAATGACATTATTTTCTTCCATATTCGTAAGGAGTATCATTTTCTTTCATACTCTATATTATGTAAGCGATATTTTTTCATCTCATATTCCTAAATTTAAACTTACTATGGTAAGTATTGCTTCTATAATTCCTAAAATGATTAGAAATTTCGCTTCATCTAATATCATTTCATTGGAATATTGGTATGAACTTTCTTATTAAATATGGAACTTTTCATGTCTGGGCATTGTTCATAAATACGATATTATTCATACAGTATTATTCACGGGTACTGGTCACAAAAAAAGGATAATTTTTTTCTTTTTCCGAGTTATCTGCTGTGACCCTTATTCTTGAAATTGAATCCATGTTATGGTCTCACTTGATTCATTCTTATTATCATTATCATAATTTTAGACTTAAATTATGTTGAACGTTATCTTTGACCCGTAGTGCAAAGATGAACTATTGATTGATGAATATCTTTGGCCCGTAGTGCAAAGATAAATTATTGATGATGAATATCTTTGGCCCGTAGTGCAAAGATGGACATGTGTTTGGCATAAACATGACCACCGGTGATACAAACGATTATCTTTAGCTCGTAGTGCATATATAATTCAATGATTGGAAATAAATATTGATTGATGTTACAGGGATAAAATATTGATGATGGACTTTTAAATCATGGAATATAGTAGACATCATGCTCTACTTGACTCTTCTAGTGGATTGTTGTTTCCGCTGCAGTTGTTGATCTAAAACTTGTTGTCTATTGTATTCTATCAGATTTTTCCCTATTGAGGACTAAGAATAATTTATTCTGTATTATCTTAGTCATAATATTCTTTACTGGACTAGTTGAGCTCATCCTTTTTCTTTTTGTTCCATTTTTCTTCTTAGGAGGCGAGAATATAGCCGGGACTAATTGGGGTGTGAAGTGATAGTTCAAGTCGGTTATTATAGTAGTCCTCACTATTTTGTAAAATATTTTATCAATTATTTTAATGTTGAATTTATTTGAGTTTGGATACTGTCTACAAGACAATATTTGTATTAAATTTCACAGCATATGTGTTTTCGTATTTTACACGACAATTATAATAATGAAGTTTGTAGTTATTTTATGTACCATGTATTTGGCAACTCAAAATGGGTTGTGTGAAACTATTTTGGGGGCGTCACAGTTGGTATCAGAGCTTAAGGATATGATCTCTGGTGGAGATCTGGGAATAGAACTAGGAGGGGAGAGACGAGTAAATCATTCGCTAGTGTGTCCTACCTAAGCTTATTTATTTGGTCGGTCGGAATGTAGGGATAATATATGGCATGTTAATTTCTTTAATTAACCCTTGTTTTATGGCAGTATTTGAGATAACATCTAAAAATTTTGAGATAAGCAATGGAGCGCATGCGACCATTGAGACATTGACAATTAACAATTAGGATAATGTGCATCAGGAAGGCAATAATCCTTAAGTAAACAACAACACCGACCAAACGATGAACGATGGGATGTTTAGTAGCTTCCTACAATTCATGCAAAACCAGATGAGCGAGATTCCTATTCAAAATGCAGGTGGAAACAATGGTAACTCACGGCTTATCACTGCCAAGCAATTTAAGGAGTTGGGACCACCAGAGTTTTTGGGAAAGCCTGAGCCACTTAAGGCTGCGGCATGGATTAAGCAGATTACCAAGATATTTGATGTCTTGGGATGCACTGAAGAGCAGAAGGTTTCTTTTGCCACCTTCATGTTGTGCAGAGAGAAAGATTACTAGTCGGAATCTGTAAAACGTATCCATTGGTTCGCACTTAAGATGTCTTGGGAGAAGTTCCAAGAATTGTTCAACGACAAGTACTTTCCAGAAAGTATTCGTCACATTAAGGAGGTGAAATTTATCAAACTGGAGTAGAACAATATGACTGTGTCGCAATACGAAGCTAAGTTTGCGGAGTTATCCCAGTTTACTTATCATTTAGTAGATAATGAGGAGCGAATGACGCGAATGATTCTGAGAGGTTTGAAACCCAAAATTCGTCAATACCTTATTTCTAACAAACTTTATTTATATTCAGATGTTGTGAATAGAGCTCAGTTATTGGAGTGCGATATTGAGTCAGCTCAACCAAAAGATAACGACCAACAACACGATTATAATCGTACCAGTGACAACGGTCATCGGAACAATGATAACCATCGTGGAGGAAATTATCATTCCAGAAATGGTAACCACTTCGGTGGTAATCATGAGAAGAAATTATTCAAGTGGAAATTTCAAGAAGAGAAGATTTAACAATGACGGAAAGACATCGGCAGCAGCACCAACAACAACAGTTTCTAGGGGAGGAGAAAGACCACTAGTTAGATGCTACATATGCGGAGAGGAGGGACACATAAGTCCAAACTGTTCACAGCCTTTTAAGGTATGTTTTAGTTGTGGAAAATATGATCACATAGTTCAATTTTGTCATGTAGCGAAGTCAAGTCCAGCTGGGATGGTGGCACCAAAGGCAGCTACGGACAAAATAAAGTTGATGGTTTAAGGAAGAGCGTTTGTTGTGACTTCTCAAAAAGCGAGTAACCCGAACGAAGTTATCATGGGTAAGCTAATCATAAACTCTTGCGATGTCTATACCTTATTAGATACCGGTTCTACCCATTCTTTTATTTCTCCTGCTTGTGTTCAACGTTTGAACTTGACCCCTGAGAAATTAGACTTTGACTTATCACTTGAAACTCCGTTAGGAGAAACCTTAATTACATCCACCGTTTATAAATCTTGTTTGATTCAAATCGGCACCCTCACATTACCTGTTGATCTCATCTCTTTGAAAATACTTACATTTGATGTTTTTTAGGAATCGACTAGTTAACTTCTCATCATGCTAAAATTGATTATTTTCATAAGGTTGTTAGCTTTCATATTCCTAACCAACCTGTTATGCGAATTCAAGCAAACAAACCACTAAAGTCAAGCACTGTCATATCAAGCCTTAAAGTCATTCGTTTATTGAAAAACGGATATCAAGCTTTCTTAGCCCATGTCATGGATTTAAACAAAAATACGTCAGATTTGAATGATATTTCTATTGTTAGTGAATTTTTTGAAGAACTTCTTGGCCTACCCCTAGAGAGCGATATCGAATATTGTATTAACTTTGAACCCGATACAAAATCCTCAAATATTTCTTCACCCAAAACAAACGTAACATGTGTCAAAGACGTTGGCTCGAGCTGTTGAAAGATTATGATTATACCATTCAATACCATTCTGGAAAAGAGAACGTGGTAGCTGATGTGTTGAGTAGAAGATCATATGTGGGTACGAGTGCGATATTGTCAAACACAAAGACCCATTTTGTATAACTTACAAATGATGGAGATAGAGTTACAGACTTTAGGGACCCACGTAATGATGTCAAATATACGTGTAGAACCGACTTTAATTAATAAAGTTAAGGCTGCTCAAGCTGCAGACCCGAAGCTGATGAATATGAAGACGAAAGTACAAGAATGTGTTATTCAAGAAGCAAAAGTCGCAGAAGAAAGGAAAGCTCAACCCTCGATTTATTGGTCCATTTGAAATCCTCAATTGAGTAGGAACTATGGCCTATAGACTCGCTTTACCGCCAAGTATGTCTCGTGTTCATAACGTTTTCCACATATCCATGCTACGTAAATATGTGAAAGACCCGAACCACATTATTGAGTCAGAACCAGACGAGATAGCAGAAGATTTAACATATGAAGAGGTACCTGCTAAAATCTTGGATAAGAAAGAGCATATTTTACACTCAAAGGTTATACCTCAATTCAAAGATTTATGGAGAAACTATGAAAATGAGGAAATGACCTGGGACTTAAAATCAAAAATGAAAACAAGGTATCCTTACCTCTTCGATATACAAGGTACGTACATCAATTTCGAGGATGAAATTTCATAAGGAGGGGAGGTTGTAAGACCCCAACTTTTTATGAATAAAGATTTAATTTCTCTAAATATTATTTTTGAATAATAAGGTGTTGATTTGATATAATGCTTTAGTTATGGGTGAAAAGTGCAAATTTAGCAAAGTAAGCAAGTTGTCATAAAATATTCATTTTGGTTGGGAGATATTCTTTTTATCAGGAATATTTGTACAACGGCGTAATCATTGGTGGACCACATAACGGAATAACTGTCGGATATAGAAAGCGACAGAAATAACCTTTTTATAAAAATAACGGCAAAACTTTTACCGTTAAAACTGTTGAAATACCCGGTGATAAAAGTACAGTAATACATGTGGTTGTTGTGACGCCTCCAAATCCGTGTCTCTAACAACCCGACATATGGTGCTCCACGGTGCTACAGTTCACACAAACATTCAATTGAAAAGCCTCAAAAGAACGAATGTCTTATATATTCCAAAACAATACTACCATTCCCCAGGTTCTTTATAACCGTTACATTTGTTCTTGTCATAATATCAAATATTATCATTACAAACCTATACTATTACATAGGTAATCTACAAGTTCGCTTTAGCCTTCACTTTATCCTTGAAGAATTCTTCAGTCCATTCGGTATAAGCTGCATTCATATGGTTAAAGCAAGAGTGAGCATAACAAGCTCAGCAAGTACAACAATTTCATTTTTAAAGCATGCTTGAAACATAAGAATCGTATATCTTCAATAGTTGGATGATAGTTACGAAGTACTATCAAAAACTTAAAATAGCGTTTATTTTCCTTCAAAACCTTTTTCAATAACCATATTCAGTAATACATCAATTCTGGTTCAAGACGTGAACGTCTTATAGTTTCTTTAAAAAGGACAACCCGGCACGAAATTCGTAAGTCCGGCATATCTTACGAGCACTTCTAGGTGATCGACTTTATAGTACTCTATGTTGATCAACACTACATCCATTAAACGTGTGTGCGTTTAAGTTCTGGCAACCTCACGTGCCCATCGAATACTCGATGAAAATACATTTGTTTATTCATATTCAAGTTTACCTTGAATCCGTACGAATTAGTTGGCGTAGGATAGCGTTAGCAATTCTATATTGAAAGACTTGTAAACAGTTCAATCAATCTATCAAGATTAGTCTAGTCGAGCTAAAACTGGCATCGACTCTTTCTTTAAAACCATACATTCATCTCATAATTTGAATCATTTGAAAACCTGGCTAACACGAAGGTTAGACAAGCGTTTAAGAAAAATTTGCCTTCAGTGTCTGCTACAGTATAATTACGTTTCCTTTGAGTCTTTACGGTCTCTACAACACATAATCACATAGCATACCACATTAGGTCATGAATGAACATACGTAGTTCCTAAAGAATCTTACCCTTCTTCTTAATTTAATCCCTTTTTAGATTTGTAATTATTGGTTCCGGCTTTCCATCGATCTTTTACATCATTCTTACCAACTTCTGTCTCTTTTATAACTTAAGTGAATTTATTTCATTAATACAACTCGTTTTGAGTTAATCATCTTTTCTTATGGCTTACTAACCTCCTTACGTTATTAATCGAAACTCGATCCTCAATGGTTATGTACGCATATTGTACATCATTCCTGATTACATTCAATTAACTTTCTTTAACTCTAAGTGATCATACTTGAGGTTTAGTTATGACTTAACAATGTTTTATTAAGTCCTTTAGTTCGTTACTAATCAATTTCCATTCATCTTCTACTTGTAACCATTCTTTTCTCGCTACAGGTTTATAGTCATTTGTTGTTGCATACCGATTATTACACTATGTCTTGCTTGTATGCGCCACACCATAATACTCAAAAATCCGGACTTTGGTGCCATGCCATGAGTCTCTGTGTTATATATATACCGCGCTTCAAACATTGACTCTCCAGGGGCTGATGGCCACTTTGGTGCTGCGGCGTGAGCTAATTTGCCTTGTGCTAGCGCCGAGGCGCCAACTCTGTGCACCAGAAAACTTGGACAGATTTTTCAAAAGTTGATATTCTCGGACTCGTAACTTCTTCGTTATAAGTACGAACTGGCTCGTTCAAGAGCCTACGGTTCACAAATTACGTACTCTATACATTCATCCAAGAATTTTATCTATTCAACTTCGTTTGCTAAAAATTCACCTATTAGTCCATTTTCAACGAAAACGATAAACGTTCGTGAACGTCCAACGCTCGTTTCTTTGTTCTAAGTCAGAATTCGGCCATTTTCGAGTCCACAACTATATAATGCCAAATAAGACTTGTCTCCATTGAAAACCAATGTTTCCAATCTCAATATCAAAATTTGACTCCCATTCCTAGAATTTCACGAATTCGACGATTATCGTCCAATCGTGTTAATTCCGACAAAACTTCATTACTTGAGATTTTTAAACCGTTTCAATTGGATTCAATCCATTATACTAATATATTGACATACATATTCATTAACTCATAACATGATAAGTTATTACTTATTCTTGATAAATTTGTAACTTATGAAAATATAAATTATTTATATTTTCATTACTCATGACTTATGTCTTCTTTTCATATGACTTATTAATGAGTTAAGTCCTTTAATCACTATTCTTACATCTTATTAATCATACTAATTTTATTAATGTAAACATGTTACAAGTCCTAACAAGTTCTTATACTTCCATTTATAAGTTCATAACTTATTTATGAATGGATTTCTTATTCATGACTTATCCGACTTATTAAGACTTTAAGCCGTTTGATTCATTATTCCAACCTCTTCTCAGCATGCTTGTTATAACAATACCCCCTTCTCTAACAATAGAAGAGAAAGAGAATCATGACTTAGGATTACTTACTCTTGATGTTCTCTTCTTAATCCTTCTTCTTTCTCCTTGAACTATAAACTCTAGTTTTTCTAGCTTTTGTAGCTTATTCTCTCAAGCAAATAAGCACTTAAAATGTTGGATGTAATACAACAACCAACAAATGAATCCAAGCTCTCTTTATTTATAGGATTTCTAAGGTTAGGGTAATATAGTCATTAAGCCATTCCACCTCCTTAAATCACATCCTTACTATTCCATACTTTGTCCTTAAGTAAACTTGCTCACCACATAAACTTGGCCATCACTCTTACTTAATCATTAAGCATACTTGTTAGTCACACATAAGCACTTTGTCATTAAGCTATCTTGCTCCCCACACTTTTTGCTTAGCCATTAAGTTAGCTTTACTTGCTCATCACTTTGAATTATCCATGGTTTTAACCATGGGTTTAAACCATCCCCTAACCTATTGGATATTTACTTTGGGCTTTAGCTTAATTAGTTTAGCTTAATCATTTTGGGCTTGCAATAAATTGCTTTGGGCTTTACATTAATCTATCTTGGGCTTGCCCTTAAAGTTTATGGACTTGCATTTCATACACAATCCACAATTCTATTCATAAATGGCTTAAAGCCTTATAACACATAATTTACGTAATAATCTCATATCCTAACTCATATACTTATTCAATACATACAACTTACCATCATTCATATGTACTCTTATACTACCCCTTATCATATTCGTATTCATTACTTCGTATAATACCTACGTATTATACGATTATTATTTAATTCATTAATCGCATTACATTTCTTCCCTTAAATCATTTTCCGTAAACGTTAGGTTTTAAGTACACAGGTAAAATATTACGTTTTCCATAACTAAAATATTATTGGATATTCCATCTCACATCGATATTCTATCGTTACGTATTTCTCGGAAGTTCAAAAATAATTCCCAAGCAGAAATGCGTGAATAGTATTTTTCGAAAAATTTCTCGAAAAGCTTTTATTTTCGTCTTGGAAATTCAAACACTTTAATTCTACCACGTAGCCAAAATCCTACGATGTTCTAACATTTCTAGGTCATATAACGACCTTCAATTAGCTTGCTCCATAAATAATCAATTAAATTCATTTAATCATTATAATTAAATAAAATTTTAATTCCTCTAAAAATTCAATTTTTCTCGGGCATTACATTCTTCCCTCCTTATAAGGATTCTGTCCCTAGAATCTCGATAATAATTATTTAAACAAATGAGGAAAAAAATTTCTTCATTTTAATCTTGAGTTCCCACAATGCTTCTTCGACATTGTGGTTCTTACATTAACCTTCACCGAAGGTATTATTTTATTTTACATGACTTATTACTTCCTATCAATAATTTTAGTTGGAAGTTAAACACTTACTAACATATTACGCTATCTTTTTTTTATTAGTCCTTCTTTTAACTTGGATTTATATGAAACTCAAATTCCTCCTTCAAAATAAGACTATACTTAGCCTTCTATTTATCCTGCATTTTCTTCTTCATCTACTGGTAATCCTTGTTACCTAGTTGTATTTAATTAACTCGTTTTATTATCAGGGATTGAGTCTACCTCTTGAATAACATTTCTACCCTTTCATTTTGTACTTTAACTTCTAACTCCGTTCTCGCCATTTCCGTTATTAACTCCTTCTGAGTTGTTAACATCGATAGCTTTCCCTACCCTTCCTACTTTACGCGTCGGCTACAATGTTTACCTTCCCTGAATGATATAAGATATCACAGTCCTCTCTCTACCGCATATTCAACGCCTTCTGTGTGGAGATATATTTCAGACTCTTGGAGTCCGTGTATATCTCACCTTTCTCCACGTATAAATACTATCTTCAGATATTTAATTTACAAACTACAATTGCCAATTCTAGATCATAAGTAGGATAGACCTCCTCATAATCCCTTAACTGGTGAGATGCATACACAATGACATTGCCATGCTATAAGAGCACGCAATCATGTCATCTATGTGAAACATCGAGATACACTACAAAATTCCTCATATCATCCCATAAAGATAATACATGTTCCTTACTTAATCTTTTCTTAAATCCTGTGACGCTAATGGTACATTTAACCATAGCACCTCACAAGAGAACCTATCAGCTTACCACCGTCTTGCTCGGTGCCCCTTACGGAAAGTCTAACTTCCGCATATTATTCAACCCAAATGACATAACCAGAAACTCGTCATAACTATAACGAATTCTGAACGTCATCTTAGGTCCCTCCTCCTTCTTCTTTACTTTCATCCGACAATACCCCATACGCAAATCTATTTTAGAAAAATTCTTTTCCTTTCTCAACTAATCAAATAAATCATCGATCCTGGGCCATGGGTATTTATCCTTAATCACCAACTTACTCCTATTACGATAGTCGATACGTAACCGCAATGACTCATCCTCTTTTTTAACATCCTACTAACTTACGTCAAGGTTAGACGACAAGGCGTCTCGGTGTTTTATTATCATAAATTACTACCTTGGGTTTTCCGAAAAACTAAAAATTCATACATTTCTTATAACTATTTATTATAGCTATATGGTTAATCCACCCGTCTATACCGAGAATTACTCCAAATTCTCTTAACTCTATTATTGATGAAACCATTTCCACGAATACAATTAACGGAAGTTATTTCCTCCTAATCTACCTTAATGTTTTAAAGGTACTTATAACCCCTATCAGACAGACTCCTAGATGAGTCTTTCTACATGCTTTACACACTTCAATCCTACGCTTAGAATCCCCTTGTCCCCCTCTAGTATCCCCGGAGTTAAAATTTCTTTCTTTTTGGCATACTGCCACTGGCAGTCTCTACCTTGATTCCTTCATCTCCTCGGTGTCCACTTGATGTGAAACAAACCTTGCCAATTGAATTTGGACTCGAACTAGGGAACCGTCATGTCCCCTTGCTTAAGTTCTAAGAACTCAGTCTCTATTCTCCTTTGCATGCTTCTAGGGAAATGATTCTCAAAGAAAACCTTCTTAAATTGTTCCCCTGTTACCACCTTTGTTCTAGCCCCACCCTGGTGAGCCTCCCACCAAAAGTTGGCTTCTCTTCTCATCGTATAAGTCACAAAGGAAATCTTTTGCGCTTCAACTATTTTTGTAATAACAAATGCCTTCTCTATTTCTTTTACCCATGTATGGGCCTCTATTAGGTCCGTCGTTCCTTTGAACTCCAGCAGACCTACGCTTCTAAACTCTTTAAAGGTAGTCGTTCTGACTATTCTAGATTTCGGGGTACTCTTCCCCCGGTTTGGTTAAATGCAGACGTTAATAAATTAACGAACTCTTGCCCAGGATTGTTCTGACCCATCTTGGTTATCATTACGTGATTCTGCTTCCTGAATACTTTGTCTTCTCCATGGCGACATTTTCTAATTAATCAAATAAGATTTCATTATTATCTATGTACTTACTTCGTTTTTATTCGCCACATACCAACTCATACCATAACAAAGCATTTTAAAAGAAAACTTCTTTATATTCATATGCTTCTTCATAGTTTGAAACTATTTACAATTTGTTCTCATAACCAAAAGCTATTACATTTTTATCCCGAAATGGTACCTCACAAAAGTTGGGATTTACAAAAGACAACCCTGTTATACAAAAGAGGGTTTTACGTCACTAAACACATACTTATAACTATGGACTTTTAATAATGCATAACAGCATCCTCATGTTTCTCATTCGCAATCATCGCTGCAGTATCCCGACTAATCGTATGACGAGTTTGTCCTAACTCATTGGAATAACAAGCAACCTTCAACTTGAAATCCTTATGAGCACTCTCATGCATGTAAGACATCCGTGCTATCTTCCGGTCCTTTTCCCCCAGTTCTTTACGAAGCTCATCAACCTCCTTCTTAAAATCCCTAGTCTTATTTATCATGAGCACCTTCTCATCATGCTCAGACTCAAAATCCGCTTCTACAGACTCCTTCGCTATATAAAGAGCACTAATCTCTTCATTCTCGATTACGCATAACCGCACTCGATTGCACATTCTTATCAAGCTTTGCGAGATCTGATGATCTCATTGCATCAGGAGGTGATGACTCTAGTGCAGGTACCACCGTTTCAACTGATGTTACCTCCATTCCTTCCTCCACATCGTTCATCGTACTAAGGTATAATGCTTTATCCATCTCTCCCTCAGAGTAGTCTTCCTCAGAAAAGTACTCCTCTGTCTCCGACTCCTCTAGAATCAATATTGGTACCTCCGCCACTGGCATTGGTACAGGCTCTACTCGGTTCAAAAACTCTTCGCTCACCGCATGTACATCTCTATACATCAAGCTATCGATTGACATCCTACAATACACATAACATGTTGATTAGTACATAACACAAAATAGTATAAGCACAAATCACATTTAATTTATTTAGGGTTACTTTCCATCTTTTAAATCTTTTGGTACTGAGTTTCCTCAATACCTTATTGACTCATTCAACTTAAGTAAAGCTCGAGTTTACTTCCTTCGGACTTCTCTTCCTTAACGAGGTTATTAACCTAAGGTTCTTCCCCCCTTAAGTTTTATAACCTAATGCTTTGATACCAACCTGTGACGCCCCCAAATCCGGGTCTCTTCCAACCCGACATATGGTGCTCCACGGTTCTACAGTTCACACAAACATTCAATTGAAAAGCCTTAAAAGAACGAATATGTCTTATATATTCCAAAACAATACTACCATTCCCCAGGTTCTTTATAACCGTTACATTTGTTCTTGTCATAATATCAAATATTATCATTACAAACCTATACTATTACATAGGTAATGTACAAGTTCGCTTTAGCCTTCACTTTATCCTTGACGAATCCTTCAGTCCATTCGGTCTAAGCTGCATTCATATGGTTCAAGCAAGAATGAGCATCACAAGTTCAGCAAGTACAACAATTTCATTTTTAAAGCATGCTTGAAACATAAGAATCGTATATCTTCAATAGTTGGATGATAGTTACGAAGTACTTTCAATAACTTAAAATAGCGTTTCTTTTCCTTCAAAACCTTTTTTAATAACCATATTCAATAATACATCAATTCTGGTTCAAGACGTGAATGACTTATAGTTTCTTTAAAAAGGATAACCCGGCACGAAGTCCGTAAGTCCGGCATATCTTACGAGCACTTCTAGGTGATCAACCTATAGTACTCTATGTTGATCAACACTACATCCATTAAACGTGTGTACGTTTAAGTTGTGGCAACCTCACGTGCCCATCGAATACTCGATGAAAATACATTTGTTTATTCATATTCAAGTTTACCTTGAATCCGTATGAATTAGTTGGCGTAGGATAGCGTTAGCAATTCTATATTGAAAGGCTTGTAAACAGTTCAATCAATCTATCAAGATTAGTCTAGTCGAGCTAAAACTGGCATCGACTCTTTCTTCAAAACCATACATGCATCTCATAATTTGAATCATTTGAAAACATGGCTAACACGAAGGTTAGACAAGCGTTTAAGAAAAACTTGCCTTCATACGCTCTACTACAAAGATATAATTATGTTTCCTTTGAGTCTTTACCGTCTCTACAACACATAATCTCATAGCATACCACATTAGGTCATGAATGAACATACGTAGTTCCTAAAGAATCTTACCCTTCTTCTCAATCTAATCTCTTTTTAGATTTGTTATTATTGGTTCCGGCTTTACATCGTTCTTTTACATCATTCTTACCAACTTCATCTCTTTTATAACTTAAGTGAATTTATTTCATTAATACAACTCGTTTGAGTTAATCATCTTTTCTTCGGCTTACTAACGTCCTTACGTTATTAATCGAAACTTCGATCGTCAATGGTTATATACGCTTATTGTACATCATTCTGATTACATTCAATTAACTTTTTTTAACTCTAAGTGATCATACTTGAGGTTTAGTTATGACTTAACAATGTTTTATTAAGTCCTTTAGTTCGTTACTAATCAATTTCCCTTCATCTTCAACTTGTAACCATTCTTTTCTGTCTAGGTTTTTTGGCTGGCGCTACAGGGCCGACTATTGCACTTGGTGTCGCGCTGTGGCGTCACCACTTAATACTCAAAAATCCGGACTCGGCGCCGCGGCGCGAGTCTCTGTGTTATATGTCGCATTCTGGCATATGACTCTCCAGGTCGATGGTCACTTTGGTGCTACTGGCGTGAGCTGAGCTAATTTTCCTTGTCTTTGTGTGCTTGGCGCCACTCTCCAACGCACCGAAAAACTTGGACAAATTTTTGAAAAGTTTTTTATTCCCGGACTCGTAACTTCTTCGTTATAAGTCCGAATTGGCTCGTTCAAGAGCCTACGGTTCAAAAATTACGTACTCTATGTGTTCATGCAAGAATTTTATCTATTCGACTTCGTTTGCTAAAAATTCACCTATTAGTCCATTTTTAACGAAAATGATAAACGTTCGTGAACGTTCAATGCTCGTTACTTTGTTCTAAGTCGGAATCTAGCCATTTTCAAGTTCACAACTCTATAATGCCAAATAAGACTTGTCTCCATTAAAAACCAACGTTTCCAATCTCAATATCAAGATTCGACTTCCATTCCTAGAATTTCACGAATTCGACGATTATCGTCCAATCGTGTTAATTCTGACAAAACTTCATTACTTGAGATTTTTAAACCATTTCAATTGGATTCAATCCATTATACTAATATCTTGACATACATGATTCATTAACTCATAACATGATAAGTTATTACTTATTCTTGATAAATTAGTAACTTATGAAAATATAAATTATTTATATTTTCATTACTCATGACTTATGTCTTCTTTTCATATGACTTATTAATGAGTTAAGTCCTTTAATCACTATTCTTACATCTTATTAATCATACTAAATTTATTAATGTAAACATGTTACAGGTGTTAACAAGTTCTTATACTTTCATTTATAAGTTCATAACTTATTAATGAATGAATTTATTATTCAGGACTTATCCGGCTTATTAAGACTTAAGCCCTTTGATTCATTATTCCAACCTCTTCTCAGCATGCTTGTTCTACCAATACCCCCTTCTCTAACAATAGAAGAGAAAGAGAATCATGACTTAGGATTACTTACTCTTGATGTTCTCTTGCTAATCCTTCTTCTTGCTCCTTGAACTATAAACTCTAGCTTTTCTAACTTTTGTAGCTTATTCTCTCAAGAAAATAAGCACTTAAAATCTAAATAAACTCTACAAGCTTTTCTAACTTTTGAATAAAATTTTAATTTTCTATAAATATTATTTTTAATTATGGAGTAAAATTGATATAATGTTATAGTTGGGTAATATTTATAAATTTTTGCAACAAGTTGTTATATAATATTTGATTGGTCTGGGAATATTCATTTTAACAGGGGAATATTCGTCTATTAAAAATGCATTATGTATAAAAATAGAGTAGTAGCCATACGATATTAATTATTGATGTTTACGTGATAAGTCACTCGGTTTTGTTGGTATTATTAGTGTAATAATACGTAAAATCTTTTTTATATAAAATGAATACTTTTATAAAGTTATTCTATAAATAGAATATATTATAATCTATTATGCATAGTGTTGCATAGTGTTTTGCATAGTAAATTTTTTTATATAAAATGAATACTTTTATAAAGTTATATGTTTTATTAGAAAATAATTAGAATATAGTATATTTTATTATGCATAGTGTTTGCATAGTGCTGCATAGTGTTTGCATAGTAAAATCTTTTATAAAGTTATTCGTTTTATTATATTATAAATAGAATATATTATATTTTACTTAAAAGATTTTGCTTTAAATATGGACCGTCGGATTAAAGTAAATCAATCTGGACCGTTCATGAGTTAGTTACTATGCAGTCCATTTTTTTATAAATAGAAGCTCATTCCTTCATTATTTTCTTACGAATTCAATTGAAACTCTGAGAGATAAAACTATAGAGAGAAGAAGAAAGTATTCTCGCTACTTCACTACTTATTTATCCAAAGATTTTCTTCTTAAGGTAGGGAATATTATTTGTTGTACTTTCGTAAGAAGTGTTATTCTTTTGTATTCATGAAGAGAACTTATGTTATTCCATTCTTTAATATTCTGCTGGAATAACCAGTATACGCGGGCTACCCTATACTTGGTGACATTCTTCTATTATTCCGTCTTTACTATACATTTGAATATCCTGTCACATGCTGCGCGTTACTTTGGACTGATTCCGTCTTTTTATTATTACATTGGAATATCCTCACATGCATGAGTTTTACTGCCGGACTGATTCCGTCTTTATTATTATTCTGTTGGAATATCCTGTCTGTGCGTTTTACTCCGGACCTGATTCCGTCCTTATTAGTATTCTATTGGAATAACCTGTCTATGCGAAGTACCGCATGCATGGTGATTTCTGTTGTTATTTCATTCTTTATTATTCTGTTGGAACATCCTCATCGGTCAAGAAACTTCGCTGACTTAGTTCCGTTATTTAGTATTCTATTGGAATAACCTGTCTATTCGAAGTACCGCATGCATGGTGATTTCTTTTATTATTCCATTCTTTATTATACTCAGTTGGTTAAAGTTTTGACTTCTATACTCCATGAAATTAGTGGAGTATCCTTGATAATTGCGCTTCATCCAGTTTCTTTTCATGGAAATATTCTTCTGAGCATTCTTGAATTTTACTCTACATAGCAGTATCATGTTGACAATTTGGACGTTATTGGTTCTTAGACAAATTAATTCTTGAACTTGTTTTATTGAATTCTTATATCATTGTCATCATCCTCATATTTATATTTTTTTTGAAAGTCATCTGTGGCCTGTAGTGCATAAATGGACTTGGTATAATTATGACCAGGGATTATTCAGTGTAATTATGACCGTAATGTTACAAATGATGTGGTAAAAGTCCTCATTGGCCCGTAGTGCATTGATGGACAGTTGTTGGCATGATCATGAACATTAATGAATACACAAATATTCTTGGCCCGTAGTGCATGGATAATTGTGGTCGTGATACTAAAGAATATCCTTGGCCGTAGTGCAGGGGTGATTCGATGATGTGTATTATTTATTAAGCTTAGTCTCAGCGATAAAAGTCATGAAAAACCTTTTAAATCATAGAAGATAGTAGATTTTATTCTCTACTTGACTCTTCTAATGGATTGCTTGTTCCGCTGCAGTTAAACTTGATGTTTGTTATATTTTATCAGTTTAACACTGTTGAAGGCTAATGATAATTTATTCTACATTATCTTAGTCATAATATTTCTTACTGGGCTAGTTGAGCTCACCCTTTCTTTCACTGTTCTCTTCAGGAAATGAGAACGTAGCTGGGATGAGTCGGGGAATAGAGTGATGGTCCAGATGATAGTATTAGCTAGTAGTCCTCACTATTCTGTTAAATAGTGTGACGGTAATTGTAATGAGGACTCCTTTTGAGTTTGTATACTCTCTAGAAGACAGTATTTGTATTCAAACTCACGGTTTATGTTTTGTCGTATTATACACAGCGAGTTATATTATTAAGTTGTATTTGATTTACATACCATGTATCTCAAGCGACTCAAGATGGGTGATGTATACCTAATTTTGGGGCGTCACGGTTGGTATCAAAGCTTTGGGATATGATCCTGCTAAGATGTGAGACTAGAACTAGAAGGGAGAGACGAAATTCTTCGCTAGTATGACCTACCTAAGTTTATTTAGTATTTTATTGGTCGGTCAAAGTGTAGGGATAATATGTTATATGTTAATTAACCTTTGTTTTGTGGCAGTATCTGAAAATGACATCCGAGAATGTTGAGAATAAAAATGGAGCACAAGAGACCGTTGAGTCTCCACATATCAATAATCAGGATAATGTGGATCAGGAAGGCGACAATCCTCATGCAAACAACAACACGAACCAAATGATGAATGATGGATTGTTCAGAGGCTTTATGCAATTCATGCAACAACAGACGAGAGCGGCTCCTGTCCGAAATGTAGGTGGAAACACTGGAAACTCTCGAATGGTCACCGCTAAACTGTTCAAGGAGCTAGGACCACCAGAGTTTATTGGAGAGCCAAAACCACTTAAGGCGGAAGCATGGATAAAGCAAATCACCAAGATATTTGATGTTTTGCGATGCTCCGAGGAGCAAAAGGTTACCTTCGCCACCTTCATGTTGCGTGAAGAGGCAGATTACTGGTGGGAATCTGTAAAACGTACGTAGCCTGACGCACTCAAGATGTCTTGGGAGAAGTTCCAAGAGCTATTCAATGACTAGTACTTTCCCGAGAGTATTCGTCACATGAAAGAAGTGGAGTTTATCAAATTGGAACAAAACAATATGACCGTGTCGCGATACGAGGCTAAATTTGCGGAGTTATCCCGGTTTGAATTACATTTGGTCGATAATGAGGAGCGAATGACGCAATGTTTTGAAGAGGTCTGAAACCGGAGATACGTCAATATCTTATTTCTCATAAATTGTGTTTGTACTCAGATGTTATAAATAGGGCTCGATTATTGAGCGCCAGAAGCGATTCAACGAACTTAGAGAAAGCAGCGGTAAGAAGATGAAAATACCGGTGGTATCGATCATCGAAAGCGGTGACAACAAACGTGGAGGGAATCTACATGCCAGAAATGGTAACCACTTCGGTGGTAATCATGGCCAAGACAGTAAAAATGGACATTTCAAGAAAAGGAGATTCAACAATGATGGAAGGATATCAGCACCAGCACCTATTGTTAAGGAAGGAGAACGACCACCTATCATATACTTCAAATGCGGAGGGGAGGGACACATCAGTCCAAACTATGTGATGCCTTCCAAAGCATGTTATAATTGTGGAAGAGAAGGTAACTTAGCCCGATTTTGTCGTTCACCGAAGACAAGTTCAGCTAGGATGGAGGCACCAAAGGCCGTCCCAGAAAAGTCAAAGCCGGTGGTTCAAGGGAGAGCATTTGTTGTGACCTCCCAGAAAGCAAGGAACCTGAACGAGGTCATCACGGATAAGCTTATCATAAACTCTAGCGAAGTCTATACCTTATTTGATATCGGTTCTACCCATTCTTTTATTTCTCCTACTTGCGCTCAACGATTAAACTTGACTCCGGAGAAATTAGACTTTGACTTGTCTGTGGAAACTCCGTTGGGGGAAACCTTCATTACATCCACTGTTTATAAGTCTTGTTTAGTTCAAATCGGCACCTGCACGTTACCTGTCGATCTTATTTCTTTGAAAATACTTGCATTTAATGTGATTCTAGGGATTGATTGGTTAACTACTCATCATGCAAAAATTGATTGTTTTCGTAAGGTTGTTAGCTTTCATATTCCTAACCAATCTGTTATGTGAATTCAAGCCACCAAACCATTAAAATCAATCACTGTCATCTCAAGCCATAAAACTATTCGTCTATTGAAAAACGAATGTCAATCTTTCTTAGCTCATGTTACGGATCTAAACAAAAATACATCAGTTTTGAATGATATTTCTATTGTTAATGAATTTCCTAACGTATTCCCTGAAGAACTTCCTAGCCTACCCCCAAAGCGTGAAATTGAATTTTGTATCGACCTTGAACCCGGTATAAAACCCATTTCCAAAGCCCCATATCAAATGGCTCCTATTGAACTTCAGGAATTAAAGACTCAATTGCAGGAATTGTTAGACATTGGCTTTATTCATCCTAGTACTTCTCCTTGGGGTGCTCCTCTTCTATTCGTGAAAAAGAAAGATGGGAGTATGCAACTTTGTATTGATTATCGGGAGTTGAATCATGTCACCATCAAAAATAGGTACCCATTGCCACGTATTGATGACTGTTTGAACCAGTTGCAAGGAGCCAAATTCTTTTCAAAGATTGATCTTCGTTCCGGATATCACCAATTGAAGATTAGAACCGATGACATTCCAAAGACGGCTTTCAGAACTCGGTACGGGCATTATGAATTCGTAGTCATGTCCTTTGGATTGACTAATGCTCCTGCTGCCTTCATGGATATGATGAACCGAGTATTCAAGGAATATTTGGATCACATTGTGGTCGTTTTTATTGATGACATCCTTATTTATTCCAAAATTCGTGAAGATCATGAGCAACACTTGAGGCTGATATTCCAAAAGCTTCGTGAATACAAGCTTTTTGCCAAATTAAAGAAATGTGAGTTCTGGCTTGAGGAAGTAGTATTCCTTGGGCATGTGGTATCAAGTCATGGAATATCTGTTGACCCAGGAAAGATTGAACCTATTCAAAGCTGGGATCAACCTAAATAAGTGACCGAAGTACGTAGCTTTCTCGGCTTAGCTGGTTATTATCGGAGATTCGTAGAAGGGATTTCTCGAATCACTACTCCACTAACTCAACTGAATCGGAAAGATATAAATTTCAGTTGGAGCGAGGAATGTGAGAAGAGTTTTTAAGAACTCAAGAGCAAACTCATTTCAGCACATGTTCTGACAATACCATCTGGTTCGGAGGTATTTGTCATCTACAGTGATGCTTCGGGCAAAGGGTTAGGATGTGTTCTCATGCAACATGGGAAAGTCATAGTCTATGCCTCATGACAACTCAAAGAATATGAGAGAAATTATCCTACTCATGATCTAGAGTTGGCAGTTGTTGTCTTCGCACTAAAGATTTGGAGGCATTACTTGTATGGGGAAAAAGTGGAGATCTTTACAGATCATAAAAGCCTCAAATATTTCTTCACTCAAAATGAACTCAACATGCGACAACGACGTTGGCTTGAACTGTTGAAAGATTATGATCATACCATCCAATACCATCTTGGAAAAGCAAACGTGGTAGCTGACGCATTGAGTAGAAGATCATATGTGGGTACGAGTGCAATATTGACAACGCAAAGGCCCATTTTGTGTGACTTGCAAAGGATGGAAATAGAGTTAAAGACTCCAGGAACCCATGTGATGATGGCGAACATACGAGTAGAACCGACTTTAATTGATAAAGTTAAAGATGCTCAAGCTACAGACCTGGAGCTGATGCGTATGAGGAAGAAAGTGAAAGAAGTTGCTATGCCGGAAGCAAGAATCGATGAAGAAGGAATACTTCGAGTCAACTCCAGACTTTGTGTTCCTAACGACCCTGATTTAAAGTATAAAATCATGATGGAGGCGCACAACACACCGTTTGCAATCCATCTTGGGAGTACCAAAATGTATCATGATCTTCGACATACATTTTGGTGGAGCAATATGAAGAGAGAGATAGCGTTGTTTATCTCAAGGTGTATAACGTGTCAACAAGTCAAGGCGGAGCATCAAGTACCAAAAGGTCCATTGCAACCACATGAAATTCTAGAATGGAAGTGGGAGCACATTACCATGGATTTCGTTACTGGTCTTCCCAAGGTTTCTCAAGGCATTGATGCAATTTGGGTCATTGTTGATAGATTGACCAAATCTGCTCATTTCTTACCAATACGAGAAACTTATACACTTGAACGTCTTGCTCGTATATACATAAACGAGATTGTAAGACTGCATGGTATGCCAGTATCCATAGTTTCTGATCGAGACCCAAGATTCACTTCACAATTTTGGGTTAGTTTACAAAAAGCTATGGGCACGGATTTACGATTTATTTTGGCATATCATCCTCAGACGGACGGACAATCAGAGAGGACTATTCAAACTCTTGAAGATTTATTAAGACTATGTGTCCTTGACTTCAAGGGAAGTTGGGAGAAGTTCTTACCATTAGTGGAGTTTTCTTATAACAATAGTTATCAAGCAAGTATTGGCATGGCTCCATTTGAGGCGTTATATGGAAGAAAGTGTCGTTCTCCAGTATGCTGGGATGAGGTGGGTGAAGCAACGTTGCTGGGACCGGAGTTGGTACGTATGACTACGGAAAAGATTCAAACAATCCGATAACGTATAAAGACCTCACAAGATCGACAAAAGAGTTATGTTGATCTTCATCGAAAGGACGTGGAATTCAATATAGGAGATCATGTGTTGTTACGTGTTGCTCCATGGAAAGGAGTTACGAGATTTGAAAAGAGAGGAAAGCTCAATCCTCGATTCATCGGCCCATTTTTAATCTTTGATCGAGTAGGAACTGTGGCCTATAGACTCTCTTTACCGCCAAGTATGTCTCGTGTTCATAACGTTTTTCACATATCCATGCTACGTAAATATGTGGAAGACTCGAACCACATTATTGAGTTAGAACCGGACGAAATAGCGGACGAACCATATTCTACGCACCAAGGTTATACCTTAAGTCAAAGTTTTGTGGAGAAACCACGATGTTGAGGAAATGACTTGGGAGTTAAAATATGAAATGAAATCAAGGAATCCTTACCTCTTCGACATACCAGGTACGTACCCTAATTTCGAGGGCAAAATTTCATAAGAAGGGGAGATTGTAAAACCCCAACTTTTTGAATAAAGATGAATTTTCTATAAATATTATTTTTGAATATTATGGAGTGAAATTAATATAATGTTATAGTTGTGGGTAATATTTATAAATTTTGCAAAGTACGCAAGTTGTTATATAATATTCGATTGGTCGGGAATATTCGTTTTACGGGGAATATTCGTGCAACCAAGACAATCATTGGTGGACCCTACAACGGAATTATTATTTGATTGAGAAAACGATAAAAATACTTTATGAAAATAACGGCCGGAAGTTTTACTGTTAATTGTTGAAACACCCGGTGTTAAAAGAAATGCGATGTCTGGCGTGGTTGCATAGTAGCACACGGTATTAATTATTGATGCTTACGTGATAAGTCACTCAATTTTTTGGTATTATTAGTGTAATAATCTGTAAAATCTTTTATATAAAAATGTAATACTTTTATAAAGTTATTCTATAAATAGAATATATTATATTCTATTATGCATAGTGTTGCATAGTGTTTTGCATAGTAACATCTTTTTATATAAAATGAATACTTTTATAAAGTTATCTATTTTATTAGACAATAATTAGAATATAGTATATTTTATTATGCATAGTGTTTGCTTAGTGCCTGCATAGTATTTGCATAGTAAAATATTTTATAAAGTTATTCATTTTATTATATTATAAATAGAATATATTATATTTTATTTAAAAGATTTTGCTTTAAATATGGACCGTCGGATTAAAGTTAATCAATCTGGACCGTTCATGAGTTAGTTACTATGCAGTCCATTTTTCTATAAATAGAAGCTCATTCCTTCATTATTATCTTACGAATTCACTGAAACTATAGAGAGAAAGAAGAAAGTATTCTACTACTTCACTACTTATATATCCAGTACTCTTCTTCTTAAGGTAGGAAATATTATTTGTTGTACTCGTAAGGGGTGTTATCCTTTTGTATTCATGAAGAGAACTTATGTTATTCCATTCTTTATTATTCGTTGGAATAACTTTGTACGCTGAGCTACCCTATACTTGGTGACATTCTTCTATTATT